>JAMPIV010023165.1:0-507500 GCA_024509875.1 Oreohelix idahoensis | reverse complement strand
TCTATAGAATAAAGAGGAAAATATAAAAACATTGATAAACTTTATAGAGGAAGATGGCTAATAAGCGGGGTGAGATGGGGGTGATTTTGGTTTTGTCTGGTGTTTGTGTGTAGGTATTGATGAGAATATAGGGTGGTGAGAGGTGAAATGGTTACGTTATCGGTGTGGACATGTCTTTTGATGTAAAAATATGACAGGAAATTTCCGTTTGTTGGGTGAATGTAATTACATCTTGATACGGGCGCTGGCCCACGGGGTAGTTTTCTTTATTATTTATATTATATCATGAGTAATAAGTCTACTCACCCCAATGTCCATCTAGTGGTATGTAAGTGACCCCGCACACAGCCGTATTCTCCAACATAAAAAATACTGGCAAAGGCCAGGCTGGACAATTCCAAATAGACAGTTTTATTGAACACAACGTAGAGATATATGTCACAGGCAGACTAGATTATGGCGTCAACTAGACACTCCTTAGTGTCATTGTACAGGCTGCAACTGGAACAATGTCGACAACATTTTCATTCATTTTTAATAAAGTTCAAACACGCACGTTCTTTTACCGCTAATTATGAAACCCGATCGATGGTCGGGGCAGACTTCGCGACGAAACCATTGATCGTATACTTTATAAAATTCCGTTAGCATAGGGCGTCGTCAGCGCTAAATATAGACTGTCCGTAGACAGCGCGCACAGTTGGAAGTCGGATATATCGAGGACCCTATCTAGAAAATCGTAATAACATTCTAACAAGCAGAGTTTTGCGTATTGGTAGACGAAAAACCCAATCTACAACGAGATTCACCTTTGTAAGACTAACATTTACCTTTGTAAGACTAACATTTACCTGTGGAAGACTAACCCTGCTACTTATTTCTGTTCACTTCATTGCATACAAGCTCAAAACACAAGAGATCAATAGTAGAAATTTATAAAAGAATCATTCTTTCGTTCGTGTGTTCGAACCCCAGGGATTTAAGGTTTCACTCTTTTTACCCTTGCGGAATCTGGTGATAGGTTTTTTTTTGGGGGGGAGGGGGGGGCGGCTTTCTTGCAATTCCAGAAGACTTCTCCAGCTCAGCGGACGCAACAATGATGGAGGTCACATCAGACCCACTAATTAGCAGGCGATACAATGCTACGAGTTGGATGGTTCTCTACACGATTAAAAGAATTGAAAGCTATTTTAGTCTTTACTCTGCCAAGGGCTGGTTGTCTCTCTCTCTCTCTCTCTCTATATATATATATATATATATATATATATATATATATATATATATATATATATATATATATATATATATATATATATATCATCATAACCCTCCACTCCCAAAGGAGCATAGGCCTTCAACAAACACATGCCAAGTCCTCCTGTTACGTGCCATCATCTCAAGCAAGTTCTTTCCATGTTCTCCTCATCATTTTCACCTCTGTTTCCAGCTCTCTTCTCCATGTGCTTCTTGGTCTACCTCTGCCTCTCTTGCCCTGGGGGTCCCAGAACAAGGACTGCCTTGTAAT
This sequence comes from Oreohelix idahoensis, assembly GCA_024509875.1. Lineage (NCBI taxonomy): Eukaryota > Metazoa > Mollusca > Gastropoda > Stylommatophora > Oreohelicidae > Oreohelix > Oreohelix idahoensis. Next base: position 505,975 of record JAMPIV010023165.1, on the reverse strand, counting down.
GATATCAACAGGTTTCCTCAGTGTGTGTCCTATCCATCGCCATCGTCTTCTTCTCATCTCTTGTTCCACTGGCACTTATCTAGTTCTTGTCATCAGTTCCACGTTGGTAACCTTGTCATACCATTTTAATCCCTCTATTCTACGCAAGCACCCATTTATGAAAGTCTGTAGCTTTTTGGTTGTTGTCTTTGTTGTTCTCCGTATCTCAGAGCCATACAATAGGACTGACTTCACATTTGAGTTGAAGATTTTTATTTTCGTGTTGGATCCGATTTCTCTTGATCTCCATATATTTCCCAATGCAATGAAATCTCTTCTTGCCTTTTGTAGTCGTCACCCTCGCCAGCCAAAGTCAATACACTCTCCTTTTAAAAAAAAACCCTTAGTAACCTACGCCGCCATTATCGATTTTTATATTTTCCGCCATTATCGATTTTTATATTTTCCGCCATTATCGATTTTTATATTTTATATATATATATATTTGTTCTGGGCAGCAGCTGTAACAAAACACTGTGATATTAAATATATTTATTAAAAAAACCTTGGCCTTTGTTATCTATGTTGTAATATATATATATATATATATATATATATATATATATATATATATATATATATATATATATATATATATATATATATATATATATATATATATATATATATATATATATATAGTATAAATGTTGTCTACCTGTTGTAAAATATGTTGTATAAAACAAACAACACACTACCAGCTACACCCCAACAACACACAACAATACAACCTACCTACTAACCCACACCATTACTGAGCTAATATATTTTGCTATATAAAAGTCCGCGCCACTGCCAGAATCGATCAGAGTTTTTTCCTATATAAAAGTCACGCGCCACCACCAGAACACGACCCGTTTTGCCCATTACATACTACTTATGTTTTCTTTACGTGCTCTGTTTTCTTCACTTGCCGCGTTTCCTTGACTTGCTCTGTGTTCTTCTGTGTTATGTTTTCTTCACTTGCTCTGTTTTCTTCTGTGTTATGTTTTCTTGACTTGCTTTATTTTCTTCACTAGCTATTTTTTTTTTCGTCACTTGCTCTCTTTTCTTCACTTGCTCTCTTTTCTTCACTGGACGACAGAAAAGTGTTAGGTTCACTTGGGAATCGAACCACGCACCTACCGAGTGGCAACATCGCCTTGCTGTCAGGATGAATCGTGAAAGGACACACACCCGGCTGAGCACCTCATTGAAATGCATCATTGCTGGTGATAATTTTTCCGACCCTACTCAACTATGGAATATAAGACCCGGATGCGACCCAAACTGTTATAGGCTGAATCACATTATATTCGCAAGTATATGCCAAAGAACAGACAAAGACCGAAATATTTGTGTCGAGTTAATAAAAGCGGAAGATGAACACTAAAGTATACCTTTGGTTGACTTAAGTTCTGGACTAGCCTGAAAACAGTTCTGCCCACATACATCATCTTCATCTTCATCACTCTATGCTGCGTAAGGAGCACCGAGCCACAACTGCAGACGGCCTCCTTGAGGAAAGCTTCGCCAAAGTACAAACTCTTGCAACGGTTTTCTCTGAAGCAATATGTTTTACATGATGTGTAAGCCAGCCTTCATGCACAACCTCACATTGTTCGCACCTTACGACATGCATGAGGAAGCAGTAATCATATTCTTCCTTTGTCTCTTCAGAGACTCACTGGAACTACAAGGGCACACATACATACGCGCACGCAAACACACAGCGAAACACATCACTCGTTTTCAGTCATTCACTACCTGACAACCCTCGCCGTGTACTTCCTGTTTCAGTAAATTAATATGAAACAAATATAAAGGTATGTTATCAGGCACTCGCAGGAAATAAAGAAGTAGAACACCAGACAACAGAAAAACAACAGACATGAGTGGCTTACCCAGGATTTGAACACTGGACCTTCCGTGCGACAACCCCGCCTAGCCATGCAAGCGAATCACACTATCCGCTCTGCCATCTACGCATCATCAAAAAATGATGTTTCAATGGCAGGTCAATAGTGCGAACCACAATACACGACACCAGAAGTCCTCCATGGGCAGTTCAGCCTATTAATGACGCAATCACTTCTGTTGTATTTCTATCAAGCAGTATAGGCCGAATCCAACAAGACCCTTAGGACCTTAATACTGTGTCCAGTAAATGATAGTAGACTAGAACAGTGAGAACAGGATAGTGGGTAGGTTTGGTATTGTACAAACATTTATTACAAATAAGGGAGGGAAACCTGAGGCCTGTAAACAGTAAATTAATATGAAACAAATACCTACCCACTATCATGTTCTCACTGTTCTAGTCTACTATCATTTACTGGACACAGTATTAAGGTCCTAAGGGTCTTGTTGGATTCGGCCTATACTGCTTGATAGAAATACAACAGAAGTGATTGCGTCATTAATAGGCTGAACTGCCCATGGAGGACTTCTGGTGTCGTGTATTGTGGTTCGCACTATTGACCTGCCATTGAAACATCATTTTTTGATGATGCGTAGATGGCAGAGCGGATAGTGTGATTCGCTTGCATGGCTAGGCGGGGTTGTCGCACGGAAGGTCCAGTGTTCAAATCCTGGGTAAGCCACTCATGTCTGTTGTTTTTCTGTTGTCTGGTGTTCTACTTCTTTATTTCCTGCGAGTGCCTGATAACATACCTTTATATTTGTTTCATATTAATTTACTGTTTACAGGCCTCAGGTTTCCCTCCCTTATTTGTAATAAAACTTCCTGTTTCATCAACGGCACATTCTTTCTCTCTATCCTGTTTCCTTGTCACTCAGAAACTCTTAGACATATCTCAGGTTCGGACTACAAGGAAACGACTTTGGTACCCGGTATCTTATTCTCAGGAAGTTTCAGATGGTATGCTGAAAATGTGTGCGGAATTTTTAATCCGCATAGCTGGTGTTCAACGGAAAAGGTTATATATTTTCAAATAATGTAGTAAATTTATAGAGCGGTGTTCAACAGGGAACGTAAAATAATTTTAAGTAATGTAAAGTATATTCTCAAATAATGTAGTTTATTTTAGAGCAATGTTCAACTAGAAAACGATGTAAATTTAAAAGTATAGATTTAGAGCAATGTTCAGTGAAGAACGTAGTATATTTTCAATTAATGTAGTACATAATTAGAGTAATATTCAACAAAGAACGTAGTATATTTTCATTTAATGTAGTAAATATTAAGAACAGTGTTGTACGGAGAAGGTCGTATAAAGCTGCAAGATAGCTCTAAGGAAAATTTGGTATCGTCACCGTTACCCTTCAACGACCTAAGAAGCATAAACCTTCAACAAACCAATGCCAAGCCTTCCTGTCAGCCCTGCGCCATCCGTCCAAAGTCTTTCCATGCCTTCTTGTCTGTCCCCATTTCCCTTCTCCGTGTTTTAAGACTCCTTCTACCTCTTCTGCCGTGGGGGTTACGGGAAAAGAGCTACCTTGTAACGCTATCAGAAGATGTCAACAGTGTGTATCTTATCCAACCCTAGCGTCTTTTTGTGTGTGTCCACCTTTTGTTTTCACTGGTATTTGTCTTAAGTTCCGCGTTGGTGATCTTGTCATATCGTTTCCTTCATTCTGTTCTACACTCAAGCATTCATTATGACACTCTATAACTCCTTGGTTGTCACTATGGCGACGAGAGAAGCCTGAGACATTATCAGCATCATTATTATCCTTCTGGCTTTGATGTGGCACAGAAAGGTGACCAATATGAGGTTGTGGATGGACAAGGTGACCAATATGAGGTTGTGGATGGACAAGGTGACCAATATGAGGTTGTGGATAGACAATGTGACCAATTTGAGGTTCTGGATAGACAAGGTGACTAATATGAGGTTGTGGATAGACAAGGTGACCAATATGAGGTTGTGGATGGACAAGGTGACTAATATGAGGTTGTGGATAGACAAGGTGACCAATATGAGGTTGTTGATAGACAAGGTGACTAATATGAGGTTGTGGATAGACAAGGTGACCAATATGAGGTTGTGGATAGACAAGGTGTCCAATATGAGGTTGTGGATAGACAAGGTGACTAATATGAGGTTGTGGATGGACAAGATGACTAATATGAGATTGCGGATAGACAAAGTGACTAATATGAGGTTGTGGATAGACAAGATGACTAATATGAGGTTGTGGATAGACAAGGTGACCAATACGAGGTTGTGGATAGACAAGGTGACAATATGAGGTTGTGGATAGACAAGGTGACTAATATGAGGTTGCGGATAGACAAGGTGACTAATATGAGGTTGTGGATAGACAAGATGACTAATATGAGGTTGCGGATAGACAAGGTGACCAATATGAGGTTGCGGATAGACAAGGTGACCAATATGAGGTTGTGGATAGGGTTGGCAAACTCATCATGTACAACAAGTTGCTTACAAAAACCACCACTGCAAAAGTAAGCGAATGCTTGGTGCAGGCTTCCTTCTTAATGGTCCCAGCTATGTTGGTGCCTGCTATGTTGGTGCCTGCTATGTTGGTCCCAGCTATGTTGGTGCCTGCTATGTTGGTCCCGGCTATGTTGGTGCCTGCATATCCCATAAGGAGCGAAAGGAAAATAATTATAATCGTGATGACGATGATGGTGGTGATGATGATAACGATGATGATACAGCTGCCCTTATCCTATTCTGATTTCCCTTTATTTTCCCCTGTCCCAGACTTTCATTATGTATCCCTCTCCTCTCGGAAAGCTGAAGCATCGCATCGAGATAACCCTACTCCTGTAATTACCTCCACTTCCAGACACTCTGACAGGCTTTCTCAGCGCGTGAGTTTCATCATCTCTGCATTACGTGTCTGTTTCTCACACACTCCTTCTATATGTGAAGCCGTTTTACACTTTGCTCGGAAGTCACGTGACTAGTGATAGGACTGGCTGAGTTGGAGAAACTTAAAGGATGTGACATAGGCACGACTAGCCTTCAGATCAAGCGACCTTTGATTGACAGAACATCAACACGCGCTGGAAGAGAACTGGGAAGAGGTAGCCTCAGAGAGAGAGAATGAACGAAGGAGTGAACGAACTTTATTTTCAAAGCGTTAAGAATTGGACACACAGGCCCGTCTGGATTCTGCCCTTCCTTTCTCTCATCTTCTAAACTGGGGTTTATTAAATTTTTCTTTGTGCCGTGGACCTCTTGGATTGTCCAATGAAGGCTACGGACCCCTTTGATTATTCAATGAAGACTATGGACTCCAGTAAAAAAAGTAATGGAAAACATGGAGAATCGTGAAAGAATTATGGGGAAGATAAAGAAACGTGAAAGGATTAGATAGTGTAGAGGAAAATTAAAGAATTATGAAGAACGTCGAGAGAAGAGAAATAATTATGGAGAATGTAGGAGAGTGTGACCGACTTATGGAGAACGTGGAGATACGCGAAACACTACTGAGAAAATTGAAAGAATTATGGAGAATGTAGGAAAGAGTGACAGAATTACAGAGAACGTGGAGAAACGTGAAGCACTACTGATAAAGTTGAAAGAATTATGGAAAATGTTGAGAAAAGTGAAAAAAAATTTTGGAGAACGCAGGGGGTAAAAAATAAAGAATTACATATAAACACATTTTAGAGAATTACGAAGAACGTACAAAAGTGGCAGAAAACTGCTAGTAGTGAAAGAATTGTGTGTAACTTAGAGAGGGGGTGTTGGGAAGTCAGGTATTGGTAGTACCTCTGGTGAAGGAGCTGTCATGCCCTTTTCAGGGCAGCTCAGCCACCTTTGGTCCAAACCTGGCATCCAGCTCTCACCTGTGGCTCCTCGTAGCTGTCAGCATGCGACAGCGGCCACCCCCGGACAACGGCTTTGACAGGCCGGCTAAACTAGGTGAGGGTAGCCGAATGGTTATAAACCTTCGGTGAGTTAGGGTCTGCCTACCCATGCATGCGAAGACTGGATTCGATAGACTGCGCGGAAGAAACCACCTGTTGGTTCAACGGGCATGACGGCGATTACCAGCAACGCGCTGTGGAGCGTATGGAGCACGGCGAGGCACGTAGAAAGCCCTGGTCATCCACTGCACCTGACTTCATCTCCAGTCGTCTTGACTTGTCTTGCCACTGGATTGAGATGGACCCAGGCGAGAGAGTGAGGTCGACGAATTGCGCAACTCTTCCTCACTTTAATCCAAATCACCGCGCAAGTCACTCTTTCATCCATTCATCCATCCACTCACAACAAGTCCTGTGGCGATGGGCGAGCGGCGAAGCGGCAGGCGTGGGTACGCTGGCAGTCGTAGTCGCAGACCTACACACATGCGGCTCAGGCCATATGGTCGTCTTCCACTGATCGGAGCAGCAGTGGGATTCGGCAGCCCCCTGAGTGTCTGAGCAGCCCTCTTTAGGAAAGCACTACTCACCTCCATGGCATGAGGAAGGGGCTAGAAAAGGTGCCCTAAACATTGCCTGCTTCACCATTACCTAACCAGCTTACCGCGGTTGGTGGGTACCCTACTTCGGCGGTCGACATATAAGAAAAAGAAAGGACAGATTTTTCCCCCTCATTCTATGTGCATGGAATGTGCGCACTCTACTTGACAAAGACTTTAACGCAAACAGACCTGAGAGACGAACTGCCCTGATTGGGAGAGAACTGGCCAGGTACAACATTGACATAGCAGCACTGAGTGAAACTCGACTTGCAGGCGAGGGCCAACTTTGCGAAAAGGGTGCAGGTTATACATTCTTTTGGAGCGGAAGAGGAACTGAAGAAAGACGAGAAGCAGGGGTTGGATTTGCAATCAAAACAGCACTTGTCAGCAAGTTAGCGGGGTCCCCAAAGGGAATAAATGACCGACTCATGACGGTCAAGATCCCTCTGTTCTATGGAAGAAAACATGCCACCATCATTAGCGCGTATGCACCAACTATGACAAACCAGGATGATGTCAAGGATAAGTTTTACGAAGAACTACATGCAGTCATTGCATCAGTTCCTAAAGCAGATAAGCTCATCATTCTTGGTGACTTTAATGCAAGAGTAGGCTCAGATAACATCTCCTGGAATGGCACTATTGGTAGGTACGGCGTGGGTCGCTGTAACAGTAATGGACTTCGTCTCCTCCAGACTTGCGCAGAACATGACCTCCTTGTCACCAACACCATTTTTCGACTTCCTACCCGCAACAGGACCTCCTGGATGCACCCTCGCTCAAAGCATTGGCACCTAATTGACTATGTAATTGTTAGGAAGAAGGACAGGCAAGATGTCCGGGTGACCAAGTCAATGTTTGGTGCCGAATGCTGGACTGATCATCGCCTCATTGTATCTAAACTTAAAATTCGTATCCAACCAGCCAGGCGCCCTCAGGGGAAGAAAACTCAAAAGAGGCTGGATGTCACCAAACTAAAGAAGACAAAAATCAAACAGTCATTTACTGACACCTTAGAAGACCGTCTCAAATCTATCTCGCTAGACGGCCAAAGTGTGGAAACAAATTGGGCAGCCCTAAGTGAGCAGATCTACAACACTGCTACAGAGGTCCTGGGTCCTTCCATCAAGAAACAAAATGACTGGTTTGATGAGAACTCAGATGATATAAAGCAGATGTTGGCTGAGAAACACCATCTCCATAAAGCATATTTAAATGATCCAAAATCTACATCCAAGAAAGACGCTTTCAACAACATACGTAGAATCGTCCAACATAAACTACGCCAGATGCGGGATTCAAGGCTGAGTAATAAAGCAGATGAGCTCCAAGGCTTTGCTGACAGCCATGACTTGAAAAACTTTTACCTTGCACTCAAAGCGGTCTATGGTCCAACAACATCAGGATCATTTCCCCTCCTTAATGCAGATGGAAAAACACTAATTACAGACAAGGAAAAAATGCTCCAACGCTGGGCTGAACATTTTAATAATATCTTGAACCAGCCATCATCTATTAACGACGAAGCCATCATCCGCCTGCCCCAAATTCCTATAAATGAAGCTTTAGATGATGTACCAACTCTGGAGGAAACTAAAAAAGCGATTCGTCAACTGTCTAGTGGAAAGGCCCCTGGCTCCGAATCAATTCCTGTTGAGGTTTATAAAGATGGCGGTGCAGTTCTGATAGAGAAACTTCATATGATCTTCCAGCAAATGTGGCAGAGTGAAACCATCCCACACGATCTCAAAGATGCCTCAATTATACATCTATATAAACGTAAAGGTAATCGCCAAGACTGCAACAATCATCGAGGCATCTCTGTTTTATCAATCGCTGGGAAGATATTCGCCAGAATCCTTTTGAATCGCCTTACGGCTCATCTTGACAAAGGTCTTTTACCTGAAAGTCAGTGTGGATTCCGGAAAGAACGTGGAACCACAGATATGGTGTTCGCTGCAAGACAGCTACAAGAAAAATGCCAAGAACAGCACTGTGACCTGTACACAGCTTTCATCGACTTGACAAAGGCGTTCGACACGGTCAGTAGAGAGGGTCTATGGAAGATCATGGCAAAATACGGCTGCCCAAAGAAATTTATCACAATAGTGCAGCAACTGCATGATGGAATGCAGGCTAGAGTTCAGGAAAACGGTGAGCTATCAGAGCCTTTCCCCGTCTCAAATGGAGTCAAACAAGGGTGCGTACTTGCACCGACTCTGTTCAGTATCATGTTTTCTGCTATGCTGACTGATGCTTTTAGAGACGGGGACACAGGAATCGACATTAGTTATCGTATTGATGGAAAATTGTTTAACCTTAGGAGGCTTCAAGCAAAAACCAAGGTCAAATCACACACCGTCAGAGATCTTCTGTTTGCTGATGATTGTGCCCTCAATGCTGGCTCAGAGGCTGATCTGCAGCATAGTGTGGATAGATTCTCCGAAGCCTGCGCCAACTTTGGGCTTACCATCAACACGAAGAAAACAGAAATCATGTACCAACCAGCTCCTGGCACAGTTTATACTGAGCCAGTCATCAAGGTTAATGGTGAGAAACTGAATGTTGTGAACAGATTCACATACCTTGGTAGCACACTATCCCAGAACATTGTCATTGATGATGAGGTGAATACCAGGATCTCCAAAGCCAGCAGCACATTTGGCAGACTATACACCAACGTTTGGCATCGAAGTGGCATTAGTCTACAGACAAAGCTGAAGGTGTACAGAGCTGCGGTGCTTCCAGTGCTGCTATATGCATGTGAAACATGGACTGTATACAGGCGCCACGTAAAGAAGCTAAACCACTTCCATACAGTCTGTCTCAGGAAGATAATGAACATCAAATGGCAAGACAAGATCCCGGATACCGCCGTTCTTGACAGAGCTGGTATCCCTAGTATTGATACTATTCTGATGCAGTCACAAATTCGCTGGGCAGGTCATGTAGTCCGCATGCCAGACCATCGACTGCCAAAGATACTCTTTTATGGTGAGATGCAGAAGGGTAAACGCTCCCATGGTGGCCAAAAGAAGCGCTTCAAAGACACGTTAAAGACGTCATTGAAAACCTTTGACATAAACCCAGACACATGGGAAGCTGCTGCGCAAGACCGAACTGCTTGGCGCACATCTCTTCGTAAAGGTGCAGCAGCATGCGAATCATCCAGAAGAGCAGCAGCGGAACAGCGGAGGCAAGCTAGAAAGGACCGTGAAATAAAACCTTCACATGAAGCAAACATTCCCTGCCCACACTGTCCAAGATCTTTCCAGGCCCGCATCGGGCTCTTCAGTCACCTTCGTACCCATAGACTAACCTAACATATTCTTAAATAATTGGATGAACAGAGTGGTCTTCATCACCCGTGATGGACGAACAACCAACTTAGAGAAATTTTATTTTTATTGGCAACATTGAAAAAGATTATAAATGATAAGTAAAATGAGAAATATGCCACTCTTAACCACAAACTTTCACTTTTTTTTTAACTCACTTGCATCCTGTCTGAGTTTCTCTCTCATATCCCCCTCTCTCGCTCTCTCTCTTTTATCTCTTTCTGCCTCCCTCTTTTTTCTGTTGTCGTTAAAAAAGAAGCACACTTTTTACCAGGCACGCCCCAGACACGTGGTTTTAAGGGCTATATTATGGCACATTTCCACAGATAAATCGACCTTTTACCGTGAACTTTTACCATTTCTCGAGCAATCTAATTCTTTTTATATAATTATTTTCTTCACGCGCAGTAAATTCACGTGACCTTCGAAAGAGGGCTGGCAAACATGACTCCAGGAGGTGAAGTTGCCTCACGTGACGGCTTTGGTAATCAAACTCCTGGAAACATCACGTCAGGTGCCGAAGAAGTATAACTCCCACGTCAGCGAGTAGGAGTTTTAACTTTCTAGAAAAACCATTGAAACGTCAAATGAGGAATCACCCAGAACAATCATCCGAGACAGGAGCGAGGGTATATATATAAATATACTGGATGTGAAAGTGTTTAGGAAAGCCGATATGTTATATCTGTGTGTATGGGAACACTTATTTTCGATGTCTCTACGGTAGTGGTTCCCAACCTGTGATCAGCGGACCCCCTCCCCCTCCCTCCTCCGGAGGCTGCAACGTGGACCGAAGCGAACTGCAGTGTACTGAAACAAAAAACAAGGGGTCCGAAAATTATTAAGCGGATTACAAATACAATTAAAAACGGAACCAAGCGGCGCACATCGAAAACGATTATCGGTAATGCACTTAGCAACTCATTTCCCGCAGTTTGGTACCACTTCACCAGTCATGCATTGCGCGGTGAAGATGTTGACCAATCAGGACAAGGCAATAAGCGTATTGGCTGGACATTGTACGTGTGACAAAGGGTGCCCACGTGGAGACATATTGCAAAACTGCATCCTGGGATTTTTATTTCGAATTTGAAACTCAATTAATGTTACCAATAAAATTCCCTGGGTTACGGCTGCAAATGTGGCTATTATTTATCCATTACACTTGTATCAGCTCAAGGTTGTTGCACTTCATAATCCGGTAAATAATTCTCGGACAACCTATATTTTGCAAATAAAGATCATATAAAATCAACGTAACAGCAAGGCAATTTCCATATTGTAAACTCTCTAACATTTGATAAGCAAATAAAGGAACAGACTTAATTATGGAGCCAGATCTTCGACCGAAAAAGTCGTCTTTTGGGCCAGGCTTTGGGAAGCGTGCGGCTGCGAAACAGCATTCAGCATCATTATGAATTATTAACTGTTTCATTTTGTAACTGAAGAAATTGAATTATTATCAAGTCACATTTGTAGACGAGCTGACTTTAAGTAAGTATGCATTTTAAGAAAGGGGCCCGCGATATACAAAAAGTTAGGAACCACTGCTCTTCGGTATATCTTTTGGAACTGTACGAGAGTTTATTCTTTCACAATCGTTCTTCTGTCTCTCAGTGTGTATGTCTGTCTCTTTGTGTTTATTCAAGATAAATTGTAGTGAATGAGGCGCTAATAAAAATAGGAAAATTCTTATGTACTAAGTGTATATATAATAAGAAATCATAAATTATAGTTCTTTTTTCTTTCAACAATACCGTAATCTGCACATTCCCATATAAATAATACAACGCACGTATTCCCACTTCTAAAACACAACGCACGAATTCCCCCACCTGTAACACAACACACGAACTCCCACATCCAAAACATAATACACGTATTCCTACATCCATGACACAATACACGAATTCCCACATTCATAACATAATACACGTAATCCCACATCCGTAACAATAATAATAATAGCCCCGTCAGTCATAACTGACTATCGGAATGCGCCCCTGAGGTGACAGCCCTCAGCTGCTTATTTTCCCGGTGCTCCTTTCAACGTTTTCTCCCCTCCTCTGCTTGTTGTGTGAGCCTCTCTTCGCCCAATCTGAGGTGGCGCCGTAAATAGCATCGCCACTTGGTGCGATCGGCAGCTTCATCCTCCCATGTTGCTGGATCCATGTTACATCCGTAACACACAGCACGTATTCCCACATTCATAACATAGTACACGTAATCCCACATCACAACACTTATTCCCACATTCATAACATAGTGCACGTAATCCCACATCCGTAACACACAACACGTATTCCCACATTCATGACACAATACAGTAGACCTAGTTCTTGACTCCTTGGGGCAAGAGATGTAGAGAGACGAAACACACTTTGAGAGAAGAGACCTGAAGACATAAACGAAAGTTAAAGGGGAAGGCATGGAATTATCTTGAGCGGATGGCACGAATTTCATGATCTATAACCCAGCTGACATATTTCCCCGAACTATCGGGCACTCAGATTTTACCACCGAGCAGTTCTTGTCCTTTTAATATGCTGCATTTCCCAGTCCCTTCTTAATAATCTTCCCCAAACCTGTGCTGCCTCCGAATTTAAATGAAGTGCCAACTTTGTGATAAATTACGGTAAATCTAACACCGTCTGTCTCTCGTTGGTGGTAATTTATACATGTAAATGTAATCTCTCCTTCTACCCCTCAAGACCTGACACTTTCTTCCTTCGATTAAGTGATAGTTTATCCCAAACCTATTACCCCCTATCGGCGCAAGGAACTTCACGAATGTTAAAAAGAAGACACAGACGAGTCCATCTTACGTACACACAGGACCTACTTGTAGTCGTACCCCAGACTGTTTGAGGCTTCGCTTAACTGCTGCCAAAACAAATGTCGAACGCTATCAGAAAAATGGGTCCACGTGACCACCCAGTACACCAGATCGAGGTTAAGAAATTTTCAACTTATTTTCTTGTCTTGGATAAATACTCCACCCGTGGTTTGGCTATTTTCTTATGGGGACAAGATTTAAACAGAAAAGAGAAATGACGTTTTGTGTGTGAAATAATATTTCAGGAAGGAACGAATAAACTTACGGCCAGGAATTGGGCAAAACGTAAGTGCAGTGCGAGCCGAAATGCTCGCGTGAATGGTTGTGGTGAAGTGGGATGTTATAAATATTTATAGGGGACTTAGTGTACTGACTGAGATCAGCTGTGAAGGTATCTATATCTAATAAGAGTAGTGTATTATAGATAACCTTACTTGCTGCCACATATATATATATCTCAGTCAGAATTATTCTGGAATAGTGTGATGACTACGTTGTATGTCTAGGGTATGTGTATGATGAAGTGTAAGTCATAACAACAACAGACAGATAAACAATTTAATTTATTCCACCACACTTGACAACACTGTGACACTCACATACATATAACACTCTAAAGGATATCTTAAAGGAGTCAATGATAACTTTTCAAATAACAATATGTATTCATTGCTGTCATGAATGTATATGTGTCCTGATTCAAATACAAAGGGAACCAGGAATCACAATCAATTTTAATTACACGGTATATGTACAGAATTTATTAATATGATTCATGTAGTGACATATATTATCAATGGTATCCTATGTGTGTCAGTTGTGTAGTGTTAATATGAGGTAATACTGGTTTTGTTTTGTTCAAGCTCTGTTGGTATTTGTCATCATGACTTCAATAGTTTGTTTCTATGGGAACTAGTATTGGAGATGTTCTCAGTTCCTGGTATTAAAACAATTTACTTCCCCTCTTAAGTTTATGTTACAATGTTATTTTAAGATGGGGGTACATAATGTTGAGCTCAGCTGGCCTGTGGTGAAGTGGGATGTTATAAATATTTATAGGGGACTTAGTGTACTGACTGAGATCAGCTGTGAAGGTATCTATATCTATTAAGAGTAGTGTATTATAGATAACCTTACTTGCTACCACATATCTATATATCTCAGTCAGAATTATTCTGGAATAGTGTGTGACTACGTTATGTGTCTAGGGTATGTGTATGATGAAGTGTAAGTCACAACAACAGACAGATAAACAATTTAATTTAATCCACTACTCTTGACAACACTGTGACACTCACATACATATAACACTCTATGAGAATATCTTAAGGAGTCACTGATAACTTTTCAAATAACAATATGTATTCATTGTTGTCATAAAGGTATATGTGTCCTGATTCAAATACAAAGGAACCAGGAATCACAATCAATTTTAATTACAAGTATATGTACAGACTTTATCAATATGAATATTGTAGTGACATATATTATTAAAAAATATCCTATGTGTGTCAGTTGTGTAGTAGTAATATGAGGTAATACTGGTTTTGTTTTGTTCAAGCTCTGTTGGTATTTGTCATCATGACTTCAATAGTTTGTCTTTTGGGACTAGTATTGGAGATATTCTCAGTTCCTGATATTAAGACAATTAAATTCCCCTCTGAATGTTATTTTTACAAAGTCATTTCAAGATGAGGGGACATAATGTTGAGCTCAGCTGGCCAAATCAGCTTATCTTGCGTGATGGCGGCAGGAAAGGACTCCTCTGCTCGAATTCTCCCCTGGGCTCTGGAGACACCTCACTGATAGCTAAAAAGACCAAGGAGTATGCTGTCCGACTCTGGATTCAGCAAAGCTCTGACCAGGTGCTGCTCAATACCATCAAGACCACGGTCCCACAATTCATGGAAACAAACACAGATACGTTGATTAGCAATGAATTCTGGCACAAATTCCCATCTGCTTATGTTCCAGGCTTTTATTTAGCAAAAATATGAGCTGGCTTCAACGCACTGTTGCTTTATCAAGCTTATTTGCACTAGTGGTCTCGAACTAACGCTCCTAAGTGAGTATATCAGCGAGTCTAGCCAATGGAGCCACGTTTCGACAAGTGTTTGAAAAAATGTTACCTTTCCACGTCTCCCCTAACAACGATAGATAGTATTTATAGCCCGACCAATCGTGGTTAGTCTTTCATTTGTTGCGCTCCAATCAATTTGGAGTTTACATGGTAGGCTATTTCTGTAACGTAAGGTTTTTTTCAAACACGTTATAAAAAAATTTTATGAGCAGAAATGATTTTATGTTGTCAGGCATCCCCACTATTTTATTTTGGTTATAATTTATTAATTCCTGGACTATTTGCGTAACGTTTTACATATTCTTTGTCAGCAAGCCCTAAGGAACCCAAATATCCAAATTTAAAAGAGCTACGTGGCTGCGTTCAAAATATGCAATTCCTTCTACCTCCTGTTTCGAAGATGTGCTGTCTGGGTACTGTAATGTTTTCAAACGTAAACCCATATAATGTTATCTTTCCTAATAAGCGTTTTTTGTGATTTTAAAACCTAACTCTGGGAAGGGTAGTGAATTTATCACTGTCCGTCCGAAAAAGTTAGTGCATGTAGCCTAACACGCGTGATAGTAGTAATTGTGTATCGCGCGACGCGTGTTTAATTTTGCATGCGTTCCTGATTTCATTCGCCCCTCTCTCTCTTTCTATTTGAGTCCATCTGTTCGTTCGTTTTGGTAACGTAATATAATTAATGTTAGGATTAATTTAGGTCATTACGCAGGGTGCCTCTCAATGTTTTTCCAAGAAATACAGCACACGTTTCATTGAAGAAAGTGGGTAATAATACAGTAAGCTTTTACTATCAACGTGAAAGCGTTACAATTTGCAGACGAAGCAGAAAACAAGGGGGATTTCGAGTACCTTCTTTGTGACAGCACTGTTATTTTACCATTGCTCTTTTCTTTATTAATTTTATTTGTTAGGCTTCATATTTACCTAATAATTTATATATGTGGATTAGAATATTCCACGACATGGCCACATCAGCTTATCTTGCGTGATGGCGGCAGGAAAAGACTCCTCTGCTCGATTTCTCCCCTGTGCTCTGGAGACACCTCACTGATAGCTAAATGGACCAAGGAGTATGCTGTCCGACTCTGGATTCAGCAAAGCTCTGACCAGGTGCTGCTCAATAACTGTAAGACCACGGTCCCTGAAAACAAGAAGGATGTACCTTCTACTTCATAACTAATTTATACTCTCTTTCTACACTGAGCACAATACATCACAAACATTGAGTTCAGAGCGTTAGGCCAACTGTCAGCTTCATCTGAAATACTTTTTACCAGTATTTCCCTCCCTAATGGTTACTACGCCTCTGCAATTCCAGCATTATTTCTGTCTAATCAATAATCTAGGTGTCAGTGTACTGTTTGGCCATTCCATGCAGTTTTACTTCCCTCCGACACCTTCTGTTCAGGCTGGAGCATTATAGGCTTTACATCATGTTTGCTACTGAACTACACATATATACAGGCATAAATTAACAATTTTACATTCAATTTTCATTAAAAGATATTGAATATTTCAAACCTACCACAATTCATGGAAATACACAGATACGTTGACTAGCAATGAATTCTGGCACAAATACTGGCACAAATTCCCATCTGCTTATGTTCCAGGCTTTTATTTAGCAAAAAATATGAGCTGGCTTCAACGCACTGTTGCTTCATCAAGCTTATTTGAACTAGTGGTCTCGAACTAACGCTCTGAATTGTGTATATTCGCAGCTCTAACCAATGAAACCACGTCTCCACATCTTTTCAAAAAAATACCCCTTCTATTCGTTTCCCATAACAACACAAGATAGTATTTATAGCCCGACCAATCGTGTTTAGTCTTATATTTGTTGCGCTCCAATCAATTTGGAGTTAACATGGTAGGCTATTTCCGTACGTAAGGTTTTTTCAAACACGTTAAAAAAAATTTTTTTGAGCAGAAATGATTTCATGCTGTCTGGCATCCCCACTATTTTATTTTGGTTATAATTTGGTAATTCCTAGACTATTTGCGTAACGTTTTACATATTCTTTGTCAGCAAGCCCTAAGGATTCCAAATATACAAATTTAAAAGAGCTAAGTGGCTGCGTTCAAAATATGCAATTTCTTCTACCTCCTGTTTCGAAGATGTGTTGTCTGGGTACTGTAATGTTTTCAAACGTAAACCCATCTATTGTCATCTTTCCTAATAAGAGTTTTTCAGGATTTAAAAACCTAACTCTGGGAAGGGTAGTGAATTTTATCACTGTCGATTTGAAATAAAGTTAGTGCATGTGGCCTTACACGCGTGATGGCAGCAATTGTGTATCGCGCGACGCGTGTTTAGTGTTGCACGTGTTCGGCTTTATGCCTCTCCCTTCTCTCTATCCTTTTTGAGTCCATCTGTTCGTTCGTTTTGGTAACGTAGTATAATTAATGTTAGGATTAATTTAGGTCATTACGCAGTGTGCCTCTCAATGTTTTTCTTAGAAATGCAATACCCGTTTTAATGTGTTGTGGAAACGCTTGTATTTATGCAGTGGCTTATATTTAACGTGGAAACGTTACAATTTGCAGACGAAGCATAAAACAAAGGGGGATTTCGAGTACATTCTTTGTGACAGCACTGTTATTTTACCATTTCTCTTTTCTTTATTAAATTTATTTGTTAGGCTTTATATTTACCTGATAATTTATATATGTGGATTAGAATATTTCACGACACCTCCCCTCTTAAAACAGACATCCCATGTCAGTCCTTTATTCTATATACACATAGATAAATGTAAGTCAACTTGACTTTACTCTGCTGTGGTGCTATCATGGTTTTATGTAGTTGGGTCCATTCAGAGTAGGCACTACTCATGAAATCTGCCTCAGACTTCTACAACCAATAATATATTTCGGTTATGTTACTGAACAGCCGCAAGTGTGAGTGCTTGTCTTAATGCTGCTTCGCAACCCGTATTCACCATTTCTCTTCTCTGAGTCTGCGCAATGACATGTCCAGAGAACATTATATTTCCCTCAAAATGTACGTTATGAGGAGATAACATATACCTGGTGATAGCAGAGTTTTCGTAGTGGATCCCATAATCTTCTTATTATCCTGTATGAAACATTCGGAATATCCTCAATCAAAGAGGCAACTCAGGGATTCATTACGTTCCTCCGAAATGTTTACATCCAACAATTTTCTCATCATTCTAGAGAAGACACTAGACGCATTCTTCAATCCAAATGGCAATCTATTAAACTCATAGTGTCCTTCTGAGGTACTAAAAAAGCTAGGTATGGTCTAACCTCAGCCTTTACTGGAATCTGATAGTATCCTTTACTCAGATCCACTTTTGAGAAATATTTAGCTTTATTTAGTCTGGCAAACAGCTTATTTGTATCCGGCAATGGATCCACCTGTCCTTCTGTAATAGCATTCAGTCTCCTGTAATCTATACAGAGTCTATGTTCTCCAGAGGGCTTCCTTAAGAGTACAACACCGGAACTATACGAAGATTCACTGTGCGAAATAATTCCTTCCTTCAACAGATAGTCTATCTCTTCCTTCAAAGCTTTCTCCTTAGCAAACGGAATCGAATATGGTTTCATACAGACAGGTGTGGGGTCTATCAGTTTCATATCATATTCCAATAGGTTTGTATGCCCTGGTCGGTCTGTTAACACCTCTGCATGATTATTTAGAACCTGTTGCACTCTCTCTTTCTGAGTTTTCGTTAAATGTGTACTGATTTTCACCTGTGCTGCTGTCTCACAGGGGTGTAATGGATATTCAAATGATGAAAGTGGTTCCTTTTTCATCTCCATGGCGATGGACAAGGTCAACAAGTGTGTCTCTTCCTGATGTTCTCTTTCCAAATATTTCTTCAGGAGATTCACATGATAGATTTTTTCTTTCCCCTTCTTATCTATCTTATAATTTGTTCTAGACACCTTCTCTAGAACTGTATATGGACCCTGCCATCCAATTTGTAACTTATTCTGACTCCCGGGCAAAAAGAAGCAAGCAGTACCTTCTCTCCCACAGCCAAATTTCTGTCTTTCGCCTTCCTGTTATAATAGGCAGCATGTTTCTTCCTGGCTTGTTTCAAATTTTCATTGGCAAGTTTCCAGCCAGTTTTTAAACGAGTGGTCAGCTCATTCACATATTGGTATGAAGATGTAATGTTTTCCTCTGCCTTTTCATCAGTCCACGTTCTTAACAAAGCTACATATGGACCTTTAATTGTGTGGACCTATTTGTCCATGCACCGGTATGGTCTCTTCCACTCGAAGCTTTATAGTGATGATTTTTCCTCCCAGAATTATCATTCACAAAACGACCGCTACCAATTTTTTCTTTTGGGGCTTTCTCCCCACTTAAAATTCTTGATGAGAGATTTCCTCTCTACATCCTCTTCCTCCAGTTTGTTTAAGTCCGATTGAGGGATTTTCGGCTTATCCTGGGGTAAGACATCTTTTTGCACTCTCCGCATAGTGGCCATTGTAAAACAGTTAAGTGAAGCTTGTCCGTGAAAAGGGGCTTCCCATTCCATTTGGTCCACTTTATCAAATCTATTTTTCTTTTTATTATCAGGCCTAATTTTGCCCCGTGGCGTGTCCAGGTCCTGATCCATGTTCCCACTTGTGGGTGTTCCCTCATGTGCTATGCTACACCTTTCTACAAAATTCTCAATGTCCCATCTTGCTTTGGGCCAATAATAATTGTGAGCCACCTTTTGAATGATGGTACCTATCTTCTCATGGTCCCCATCTGGATTCACATGTAGGCTCCTTATTAAGTCTGCCCTATATCTTTTAGGAAGTACCAGCTGTCCCTGACCTTTGGATCTAGCTCCAGTCTTCCTATACATCAACTTGTTTTTCATGTAAAAATCTCCCTTGCCTGGAGTTATATGACAAGTTGACAATTTTCTGAAACAAGGCTTGAGTGTTTTATCCCCAGCCTGTGCCTTCCTCATCTCTTCTGGAGTGGTATCCAACATAATATCCTCCTCCTGTCTTGAGGTCGACCTGACCTGAAGGGTTGCCATATACACAGGTTTCCTTCTGCAACGGTCAGTGTCATGATTGTCCATCTGACAATTCTTACACCACCTTTTTCTTTGGTTGAAAGATTTTCTTTCATCATATTTCCTTTCATCGAATTGTGGGAATTTATTTTTTATTTTTCATACCGTGGCCTATCAAATTGGTGCTTACCTTTATTTTGATCCTTAGGATCAAATTTATTAAAGTTCTGTGGTGCCCTAAAGTTATCCACTTGTTTCTTTTTATTACCTGTTACCTCTGCTTGAGCTGCTTGATACCTTTCAGCAACATTTAGCAACTCACCCAGCCTCTCTGCACCTTGTTCCATGAGAAACTTTCTCAGGTCTGGAGCCATGGACTCTCTTAGTTGCTCTATAAGGACCATTTCCTTAAGATCTTGGGTTTTCCCCAGAGAAGTCCATTTCTCCAAGTATGTCTCTATTCGTGCAGAGAACTGGTGATAGGTTTCACCTGACAGTAGTTTAGCATTCCTAAATTTTTTTCCTATAAAATTCTGCATTCTTTTCATATCTTAACAAAAGAGCCTGCTTTAGCATGTCATAATTTTCCTGATCACCTCTGCTCATTTTTGCAAAAACTTCATAAGCTGCCCCACGAAGTCCTTGAGATAACTTTAAGCTCCACCTTTCTCTCTCTAACCCATACGTGGTAGCTAATAGTTCATACCTATTTAGGTAGCTCTCTATATCATCGTCTTTCTCAAAAAAATGATCTAAATGAAAATTCATAGCTGAGGTTGAGGCTCCTTGGCTAGCAGTGGCATCAGAGGCAAAGGGACTGGCACCATTTTCAGGAGCATGGCCTTGAAACTCAAACTCCCTTAGTCGTAACTCATGTTCCCTTTGTAATCTCTTCTCCTCCTTTTCTGCTTCCCTCTCTGCAGTCAATCTTCTTTCTTCTGCTTCCCTTTCTGCAGCTAATTTCTTCTCTTCCCTTTCTGCAGCTAATTTCTTCTCTTCCCTTTCTGCAGTCAATCTTCTTTCTTCTGCTTCCAATTTCTTAGCCTCAGCCTCAATCTGCAACCTCTTAGTCTCAGCCTCAGCCTGCAACCTCTTAGTCTCAGCCTCAGCCTCAAATTGTAACTTCTTAATTTCCCTTTCAGCCTCTAACTTTCTTTCGGCTTCAAACCTTCTTTCTTCGCGTTCAATAAATTTGTCACATTCCGTAGTGACATAGGCAACCATAACTTGCCCATCTAATCCTAACTCTTTTGCAGTCTGAACAGCAGCAGATCGAAATTTGGCCAGGTCCGCCATTGTCTATCAGGTAAATGTATACAATGTCTAACCAACAATTCAATCTCTAAATATATATCTAATGGACAACACAGGCACCGTGAGCTCAACCTTATTTAATTCCACCCAAGGATACCTTTTAATTCTTATATTCCCTGAAGTGAATTACCCCCACTATTTTTAATAGGTAAAGATTCAAAATCCCAAGAGCGAGCCCCCAATATATGTGGTGAAGTGGGATGTTATAAATATTTATAGGGGACTTAGTGTACTGACTGAGATCAGCTGTGAAGGTATCTATATCTAATAAGAGTAGTGTATTATAGATAACCTTACTTGCTGCCACATATATATATATATATCTCAGTCAGAATTATTCTGGAGTAGTGTGATGACTACGTTGTATGTCTAGGGTATGTGTATGATGAAGTGTAAGTCATAACAACAACAGACAGATAAACAATTTAATTTATTCCACCACACTTGACAACACTGTGACACTCACATACATATAACACTCTAAAGGATATCTTAAAGGAGTCACTGATAACTTTTCAAATAACAATATGTATTCATTGCTGTCATGAATGTATATGTGTCCTGATTCAAATACAAAGGGAACCAGGAATCACAATCAATTTTAATTACACGGTATATGTACAGAATTTATTAATATGATTCATGTAGTGACATATATTATCAATGGTATCCT
The DNA here is from genome assembly GCA_024509875.1 of Oreohelix idahoensis. Classification (NCBI taxonomy): domain Eukaryota; kingdom Metazoa; phylum Mollusca; class Gastropoda; order Stylommatophora; family Oreohelicidae; genus Oreohelix; species Oreohelix idahoensis. Next base: position 484,305 of record JAMPIV010023165.1, on the reverse strand, counting down.
ATGTGTGTCAGTTGTGTAGTGTTAATATGAGGTAATACTGGTTTTGTTTTGTTCAAGCTCTGTTGGTATTTGTCATCATGACTTCAATAGTTTGTTTCTATGGGAACTAGTATTGGAGATGTTCTCAGTTCCTGGTATTAAAACAATTTACTTCCCCTCTTAAGTGTATGTTACAATGTTATTTTAAGATGGGGGGTACATAATGTTGAGCTCAGCTGGCCACATCAGCTTATCTTGCGTGATGGCTCTATGGTGTTGTTTGCTCCACTGTAGTGTATGGAATGTCAACTTGACCTACGCAGTGGTGTGTAGACATGGATTGAGTGTACAATGTGCGAATGATGATAAGGGTTCGTGTTGTTGACAAATGTTCTTTTCTCACACTCATGTATGACTGGAGTCATCGACACCAACGACTGTGTACCTTTTCTAAAGTTTAATTGGACGTACACACTCGACAGCACAGATAGTGACAAATCACAGGTTGGCATAATACATCATAGTACAGTGGATAAATGGTCTTGCAATGTTATGTTACATGGGCACTCATGTAGATTAATATTATAATGGACTGTCAGTAGCCAAGCCCTCAGCATCGCCCATACATATAAATCATCTGACTTCACTGACTGAGCACGTCAGCTTATAAACAATATTTCAGATGGCTTCTAAACCTAATCTCGTTTAGCGACGATTCTCCCACATAATGTTCAGCACATATTTTTTTCATATAATAATATTGAACCGCTAATAACGGGTTCTCATGTGTAGCAGTGATCTCTGGACTAAAACAAGCGATAATACGGGCATCCCCTTTCTCTTCTTGAAAGTCGCTACATGTTTTGGTTCCAAGATGGCTTCACTCGTGAACTGTCACTCACGTTTGGATGCAGATAATGAATCTGTCCTAAAGTTAGTCATTCATAAAACATTGCATTGCTCTGTAGATTTGATCATGAACAATTGACTGCATTCTACAGGATATAGTGCTGCTAGGAATCGAAGTCGTTTTCATCGAGTCAAATATATTCTCTTAGACATTCAAATCGTAACTATCGAAAATGGTGGCTTCGATCGAGAGTTCATAAGAGTGTCTTTGATTACCTTGGTAGAGGAAATATGAAACTGCCATTCCTTGGCAATATGAATAAACACTGGGGTAAAGCATACACGATAGGTTTAGACGACTATCACTTTCCCCACAAATACTGAGATCACTTTTTCCCGGCGACAGGCCGACATAGGAAAACACACACAGTCCCTATCAGGACGAAGCCAAATCACACCACACTCTAGCGACACATCCGCCGAATAGCCTTTGACCTCTCTAGAGACAACAGAACATATAGTTCGACTTAGATATGTAAAGATATACAGATATAAGACAGACTCGTCCTACTCAGACAAACAATACACATAAATTCAGGCCATAGATATTCTGAAGCAAGAACAATCTATTATTACCCAAACAACGAATAAATCGCAGTAAAATGGATTTATCCGCGGAGTTTGATCGAAGAGATGGCACAACTTTCAAGGGAAGTAACTCAATAATGACTTTCCCTTAAGCACTAAAATTTACCTATGTATAATATTGTAAGATATCAAAGACTGCACGTAACAGTCTTACCACACCTCCCGGGAAAAAAAAAATGGAACATTTTTTTTTTTTTTTTGAAACACATCTAGGAGCAACGTACAATAGGCTCACAACGCATGAATAATGCGCAGATGAAAATATCAGGAATACCTATAACGCCTAATATGAGGCTAAGTCGACTTATGGAGCGACTGGTGAGAATGTGTCTCATAAACTGAGAGAAATTATTTCTCTACAAGTATATTTTTCCAGGAAGGTGTCATCAAAGTATAATACAATTCTGGCAATTACACAATGCCTAAAAAAATTCATATCATCATTTCGTATTAGATATCTTAAATTTATGATTTATGAAGAAAAAAAATCATCAAAGCACAGCGGTGAATAAACATCCATGAACCGCTATGTAGTGATACAATCATTATATTATTAAATTACAAATGTGTATCTATCATGATATAGAAAAGGAACTACTATAGAACTAGACATATCAAGAAGTCTAAGCCCTAATAGTTATGTGGAATCATGTGGGCATCTTGACAGAATGTCTGCCATCACATTATCTGATCCACGAATAGCTCGCACAGAGAAATGAAAAGGTTGAAGAGCAATTGCATATCGAGTAGACCTCGAGCTCTTCAAATTCTTACTCTGTATAGCAGTAAGAGAGCTTTTTGGTCGGTTTCTACTATGAAATGTGCGCCTAGAAGGAATCTCTGTAGTTTGAGGATCGACCAAACCATAGCTAATAGCTCACGGTCTAAAACCGAATAATTCCTTTCTGCCCGCATTAAGTTTTCTGGAAATATACATTACAGGATGCAGAGTTCCAGAGTACTCTTGCATTAGTGCCGCTCCAATCCCAGTGGATGAAGCGTCACTACGAAGAACGAATGAATGTCTTATCTTTAGTGGGTAGCACTAAAATAGGTGGTGTTGAAAAACAATGTTTTAATCTTATCCAGAGAGCATTGGCATTCCTGAGACCAGTGGACCACATTAGGCGAACCTTTCTTTAGAAGTGTTGAGAGAGGTGCCATGATAGAGGATAGATTCTGAATGAATCTGCCATAAAATTGAATAAGACCTAACAGACTTCTCACCTGTATTTTTAGTCTTAGGGATTGAGATGTTAAGTATCTTACTAGTATTATGGTCCTCTGTCTTTAGGAAACCATGACCAACTCGGTGGCCTAGGAAAGAAATTTCGCTAAAACCAATATAGGCTTTAGAGGGTTTCGCTGTCAGGTTGTGCTCACGCAAAGTAGACAGCAATTCATCTAACCCTGAATAGTGATCTTCCCAAGTATCGCTGAAAAGACAGATGTCGTCTAGATATGCAATGACATCTGACCGATAAGATAGGATTCGGCGCATCATGCGTACGAACGTAGCTGGTGCGTTCATAAGACCGAAAGGCATAAAATTTCCATTGGAACAAACCTCTAGGTGTTGAAAAAGCCGTGAGAGGTTTGGCGCGTTCAGATAAAGGAACTTGCCAATATCCTTTAGACAAATCAAGTTTAGTGAAAAAAATGAGATTTGGAGAGTCGAGTAAGTAGCTCTTCCAGTAAAGGCATAGGTTCGGCATCGAACTTCGTTACTTGATTCAATTTTCGATAGTCAACGCAAAGACGTATGTTATTTTTTTTTTTTTACGCACAATAACCATCGGCGAAGAATATGCAGAGGTGGATGGTTCGATTATTTTCAAATCTATCATCTCATCCAACTCTTTCTCGACCTGTGCTTGAAAATGTATAGGTATAGGATAAGGTCTAACCCTAATAGGAGTATGGTCAGTTAGAACAATGTCATGTTGAATGACATTCGTTTGTCCAGGGATGTCAGTGAGTACATCCTGAAATGTTTGCAACATAGTTGAAACTTGTCGCTGTTCTCCTAGAGACAAATCAGGAGAGACAGTAACGTTCTTCCATGATTCACTGGAATGAAGTGGGATCATTGGAAGAGGAAGATTTACATCTGAAAAACTTGTTTCATCATCATGTATCACGTACAGTGATGAGTAATGACCATGTTGTACTGGAGAATTGTCCGTTGCTTGGAAAATGGGTTGCAAATAATCCGGACGTTCATGGAATTCAGTAAGCATATTGATGTGGAAGGTTTTATGCTTCCCATCAATATCGACAATATAGTCGACATCGGAAATTTTCGATATTATATCGTACGGACCTTTCCAAGAAATAAGTAATCTGTTTTCCCTACAAGGTAGTAATACAAATGCTTTGTCACCAGGACAAAGTTGTCGTAAGCATCTCTTCTTATTGGCAAATTGCCTTGCCTTCTGTTTCGCAAATTCAGAAGAAGAAGTTGCTAATTTGCATGCTTCGATAATTTTTTGTCTCAACGCGATGACATATTCGTAGGATGACTTTGTGTCATCGTCGATATTGTCAGATGTTATGAGATCGTGAAGCAACGACATAGGGCCACGCGGACGCGCGCCAAAGACGAGTTCAAAGGGAGAAAATCCCGTATGTTCATTGGGTACCTCTCTCTGTAAGCGAAGAGGGCCGCAGGTAAAAACTCTGTCCCAGTCTTGAGGATGATCCTCAGTTATCTTCCCCAGTAAGTTTTTAAGTGTTCTATTAAGGCGTTCGACCATACCATTAGACATTGGATGGTAGATACTACTTAAAGATCTATCTATCTGCAGGGAAGACATTACTTGAGACATGGTATCTGATATTAGTTGGGTGCCATGGTCTGACAATATCTCTCCGGGGAACCCCAGACGAGAAAATATAAGCCAAAGAGCATCTGCAATATCAGTAGTAGTAATGCTCTTCAGAGGAATAGCCTCTGGCCAACGTGTGCACATATCAACACACGTCAAGATAAACTGATGTCCTCTGGCAGACTTGATCTTAAATGGACCAATAATGTCTATGGCCATTTTTTTGAAACGGCCGAATAGGAATGTCCGCCGCCTGAATGGGTGCAGCATGCCGTGGACCTTTGGATTTAACTTCCTGACATACTTTACAAGATCGACAATAAATACGTATGTCCTTGTTTACCAATGGCCAAAAGAAAGCCGCAAGGACTCTTGACTTAGTACGGGAAAAACCCATGTGTCCAGCACACTGAGAGTCGTGAGCGCGCTGCAAAATTTTAACTCTCAAATTCTTGGGAACCAGGATTTGAGAATGACTTGACGTAATGGAGTCTTGAACCATACGTACAAGTACGCCATTCTTCTTTGTAATCCACGATTTACGACTTGTGTCTTTATTCGGATCAGCTTTAGTTGCAAGAATGAAGAATTTCTTCAGATTTGGATCATCTTCTTGCGGGTTTATAAACGAGTCACGAGAAATTACCAAGGGATTATCTTGGTTATGCACTTCATTATCTTCAATAGATGAAGTTTGAGGCACATTAAGAGCCTGAGCTCTAGTGACTACAGCGTTAGCAATCTGCATGTTTTGCCTTTCCCACGTGGAAATTTGTTGCGGAGTGCATTCCTTGACTCCATGAATGCGACCGATGATGAGGTCAGCGATCGGATTCGGAAGAAGACATGCGTGTACATCTCCTGTAAAGAAAGGAGTAGCAATCCTAATGATAGCAGTAGAGTATTTCTCTAATGTGCCGCCAAATGTTACACATTTGACTACTTGTCCAGTGGCACGGGAAGGATCTACGAGTGACTGCCTAACACCAATTGTGGTGCATCCAGAATCAAATAGCACAGAGACTGGATTGTTATTCACTAAACCCTTATGTAAGACAAGAGAACCTCTTCCATCATGCGCGACTGATGCCGGAAGAGCAGGAAGAGGATGGCCACAGCTTAAAGTAGACACTGTGGTTGGCTCAAATAACGTTTTGCATTGGGGGCAGTGAGATGCTCTCCCAAAATCAAAAGCGGCACATGCCATATTACTAGCATCATTATTATCTTTACTCTGTTTATAGGCTTCATGGGACTCTTGTTGTACAGAGTTTGCCTGAAAATGTGGTTTATGTCTTTTGTTTTGAGATCTACCTCGGTTATTATCACCTCTGTAGTTATTGTTACCTCTATTGTAACCCCTATTTGGGTTTGAGTCATAGTTCCCTTGGTTACCATTATCATATTCATTATAATGAGTATCTCTGTAATTATGATCTTGTTGACTCCAAGACGGATAACCCTGATAGTTTCTATAATTACTTCCTCTACGGAAATTCCTATAATTATGACCACCCCTGTGTCGAGAGCTATCAGGTCGTCTCCAGTTCTTTGAAGAAGAACCCTGAAATGATTGGTTACCTTGGTTTTGATAACTATTATGGTTACCTTTTTTATCAAATCTGTTTTGAGGTCCCTGAAATCTGTGTGAATAATTGGGATTGTATGGTGTTGCTGAAGCAACTGGCATACTCTCCTTAATCTTAGTGTTGCCAAAAGTCACGTCGGGGTGTGCAGTGACATATTGGGAACAATATTCTTCCATTTCTTTTAGAGATTTGGGTTTACGCTCATGTATAAATTCAAGGAAAGGTTTGTTCACACATGACATAATCTTATCTCTGAGCAACAAATCCATAAGTCCTTCATACGTTTTTTCTGTTTTGGAAAGCTCAATCCAACGATCAACTGTGAGACGTGCCTTTGCAGTGAATTCTGAGAATTCTACACCCGTCTCAGGTACCATCGTCTTAATAAAAGGCGATAGCCTTCCTCACTTAGCTGATATTTTTTTATCAAAGCCGCCCTAATGACATCATAATTATCCTTATCTGCTTCTCCTACAAGGCATAATCTAGTCAAAGATTCACCTTTCAAGTTTTCTGATAATTGATTAGCGTATTGTGATTTATCCACATTATGTGTACGACAAGAACGTTCAAATCTATCCAGCCAGAATGTAATATCGTCACTGGACTGATTGAACGGTGGAACCTTAACCTTGTAAGTAGAAGGTTTACCATTACCACTAGATGCCTGATTAACATTACTCATACTTGTCAATCTCAATTTCTCCAACTCAAATTCATGTTCTCTTATTGCTTTTTTCTCTTCAGCATCTAATCTTTTTTGTTCAGCCTCCCTGTCTAATCTTTTTTGTTCAGCTTCCCTGTCTAATCTTTTTTGTTCAGCTTCACTGTCTAATCTTTTTTGTTCAGCCGCAGCTTCTCTTTCTAATTTTTTTTGTTCAGCTTCCCTGTCTAATCTTTTTTGTTCCGCAGCAGCTTCTCTTTCTAATTTTTTTTGTTCAGCTTCAAATCTCCTTTCCTCCACCTGCATCTGTAATTTCTTTTGTTCAGCAGCAGCCTCAGCTTCTCTTTCTAATCTTTTCTCTTCCGCCATAGCTTTTCTTTCTTCTGCAGCTAATCTTTTCTCTTCTGCCATAGCTCTTCTCTCTTCTGCAGCTAATGCTTTGTCATATTGAGCAACTGCCCATTGTTCTAATTGTTGACCAGTTTTATCAAGGGCTTTCCCTTGTATAATGAAGTATTCTAATGTAGACATGGTGTCTAACAATAATACTAATCACCTGAAATAATAATAATACCACAAGTTCTCAATGACTTGATTAATCAGTATACTATCCCAATATCTGTGGGTCACAAGCCTTTAATAAGGTCTTGTATAATAGTAATAATAATCAGGTACTGGTTTATACCATAATCCAAGTGCAGTGCACAGGCAATTGTGTCTTATGAAATATACCTATATAAAACATATGTCAACCAACAGAATACATAAAGTACAAATAGGACTGACAATACAAGAACGTTTGCAGAAATCAAAATAAATCAAATAGGGAAATCAATGAAAATAATCACTGAATCTGCAAAGAATAACAACACCAATGACGTCACAATATATGAATACAAATTGTGAATAGAACTGAAAGATAGAAAAGAGTAGACCAACAAATTACAAACAACTCAAAACAAAACTAAAGAACAAAGAAATATTACAAAAATAACAATAATTACAGTCTTCACAGCTAACAAAAAAGCAACAGTTGTCGCAGCAAATTTTCAATCAAGAAAATTGCACCTATAGAAAACGCCCACAACGGACCCTCTATGACGTGGGATATTCTGTTGTGAGGACGCCGCCCAACCTTAAACACAACCCGCTGACATAGAAACTAACATACTATACAAACAAATAACATGTAAACATAAATATATATAAATTATGTGTATGATAGTATGTGTTGCAAAATAGGCTCAGTTTTACAGTAATGGCAAAGTTATTTTTATGAACATAAACAAACTGCCACTTTATTCAATTAAACATTCTGGCCTTAAATATTAAAGTTCATATATGGAAAACAAGAAGATCCATCGATGAAAATAGGACTTCTTAGTACACAAATACTGTCTTCCTGTTAACATTGACAAGAATTGATCCAACTGTTCTGTGAAACTCTGTAATGTCTAATGTAAAACTGTCAAAAACGCTGGCCTACATACTGCATTCACTTGACAGGTCACGTGACGAAGTGTTGACAAAGAGCAAACCAATACTGCAAGTGTGTCGTATCAGCCACAGGAAACGGTCTGGTATCGGTAATCTGTTGACTTCTGAACTTCTGCGAGGTCAAACCCAGAAAGCTGGTCCACCAGTTCATAAAGTTGATAATGTTGGATTTTTATTCCCGTTAATGATATCCACCAAAAGATAGATATAAGTGGATGGAAGCAGACATCATCATCATCATCAGTTGATAAGATCTCTATGGTGTTGTTTGCTCCACTGTAGTGTATGGAATGTCAACTTGACCTACGCAGTGGTGTGTAGACATGGATTGAGTGTACAATGTGCGAATGATGATAAGGGTTCGTGTTGTTGACAAATGTTCTTTTCTCACACTCATGTATGACTGGAAGTCATCGACACCAACGACTGTGTACCTTTTCTAAAGTTTAATTGGACGTACACACTCGACAGCACAGATAGTGACAAATCACAGGTTGGCATAATACATCATAGTACAGTGGATAAATGGTCTTGCAATGTTATGTTACATGGGCACTCATGTAGATTAATATTATAATGGACTGTCAGTAGCCAAGCCCTCAGCATCGCCCATACATATAAATCATCTGACTTCACTGACTGAGCACGTCAGCTTATAAACAATATTTCAGATGGCTTCTTCTCTAAACCTAATCTCGTTTAGCGACGATTCTCCCACATAATGTTCAGCACATATTTTTTTCATATAATAATATTGAACCGCTAATAACGGGTTCTCATGTGTAGCAGTGATCTCTGGACTAAACAAGCGATAATACGGGCATCCCCTTTCTCTTCTTGAAAGTCGCTACATGTTTTGGTTCCAAGATGGCTTCACTCGTGAACTGTCACTCACGTTTGGATGCAGATAATGAATCTGTCCTAAAGTTAGTCATTCATAAAACATTGCATTGCTCTGTAGATTTGATCATGAACAATTGACTGCATTCTACAGAATATAGTGCTGCTAGGAATCGAAGTCGTTTTCATCGAGTCAAATATATTCTCTTAGACATTCAAATCGTAACTATCGAAAATGGTGGCTTCGATCGAGAGTTCATAAGAGTGTCTTTGATTACCTTGGTAGAGGGAATATGAAACTGCCATTCCTTGGCAATATGAATAAACACTGGGGTAAAGCATACACGATAGGTTTAGACGACTATCACTTTCCCCACAAATACTGAGATCACTTTTTCCCGGCGACAGGCCGACATAGGAAAACACACAGTCCCTATCAGGACGAAGCCAAATCACACCACACTCTAGCGACACATCCGCCGAATAGCCTTTGACCTCTCTAGAGACAACAGAACATATAGTTCGACTTAGATATGTAAAGATATACAGATATAAGACAGACTCGTCCTACTCAGACAAACAATACACATAAATTCTGGCCATAGATATTCTGAAGCAAGAACAATCTATTATTACCCAAACAACGAATAAATCGCAGTAAAATGGATTTATCCGCGGAGTTTGATCGAAGAGATGGCACAACTTTCAAGGGAAGTAACTCAATAATGACTTTCCCTTAAGCACTAAAAAATTACCTATGTATAATATTGTAAGATATCAAAGACTGCACGTAACAACAATACATCACAAACATTGAGTTCAGAGCGTTAGGCCAACTGTCAGCTTCATCTGAAATACTTTTTACCAGTATTTCCCTCCCTAATGGTTACTACGCCTCTGCAATTCCAGCATTATTTCTGTCTAATCAATAATCTAGGTGTCAGTGTACTGTTTGGCCATTCCATGCAGTTTTACTTCCCTCCGACACCTTCTGTTCAGGCTGGAGCATTATAGGCTTTACATCATGTTTGCTACTGAACTACACATATATACAGGCATAAATTAACAATTTACATTCAATTTTCATTAAAAGATATTGAATATTTCAAACCTACCACAATTCATGGAAATACACAGATACGTTGACTAGCAATGAATTCTGGCACAAATACTGGCACAAATTCCCATCTGCTTATGTTCCAGGCTTTTATTTAGCAAAAATATGAGCTGGCTTCAACGCACTGTTGCTTCATCAAGCTTATTTGAACTAGTGGTCTCGAACTAACGCTCTGAATTGTGTATATTCGCAGCTCTAACCAATGAAACCACGTCTCCACATCTTTTCAAAAAAAGTACCCCGTCTATTCGTTTCCCATAACAACACAAGATAGTATTTATAGCCCGACCAATCGTGTTTAGTCTTATATTTGTTGCGCTCCAATCAATTTGGAGTTAACATGGTAGGCTATTTCCGTACGTAAGGTTTTTTCAAACACGTTAAAAAAAATTTTATGAGCAGAAATGATTTCATGCTGTCAGGCATCCCCACTATTTTATTTTGGTTATAATTTGGTAATTCCTAGACTATTTGCGTAACGTTTTACATATTCTTTGTCAGCAAGCCCTAAGGATTCCAAATATACAAATTTAAAAGAGCTAAGTGGCTGCGTTCAAAATATGCAATTTCTTCTTCCTCCTGTTTCGAAGATGTGTTGTCTGGGTACTGTAATGTTTTCAAACGTAAACCCATCTATTGTCATCTTTCCTAATAAGAGTTTTTCAGGATTTAAAAACCTAACTCTGGGAAGGGTAGTGAATTTTATCACTGTCGATTTGAAATAAAGTTAGTGCATGTGGCCTTACACGCGTGATGGCAGCAATTGTGTATCGCGCGACGCGTGTTTAGTGTTGCACGTGTTCGGCTTTATGCCTCTCCCTTCTCTCTATCCTTTTTGAGTCCATCTGTTCGTTCGTTTTGGTAACGTAGTATAATTAATGTTAGGCTTAATTTAGGTCATTACGCAGTGTGCCTCTCAATGTTTTTCTTAGAAATGCAATACCCGTTTTAATGTGTTGTGGAAACGCTTGTATTTATGCAGTGGCTTATATTTAACGTGGAAACGTTACAATTTGCAGACGAAGCATAAAACAAAGGGGGATTTCGAGTACATTCTTTGTGACAGCACTGTTATTTTACCATTTCTCTTTTCTTTATTAAATTTATTTGTTAGGCTTTATATTTACCTGATAATTTATATATGTGGATTAGAATATTTCACTACAATGGTTCTAACACACTAAACAAAGCACATTAAAAATAAAAAATTTAAAAAACATATTTTAAACACAGGCTTTTAATGCACCAAAAACCCAAAAATAATTTTTCAAGCAGTTTATAGCTTGCAGTAAAAATGTAACATCAAAGTGACAAAAAGCCTGGGGCGCTGATTCTATGTGAAATTAACTTCTGCTTTATACTTCTTTAGACACCTATGGATAAAATATCCGATGAGCGCTTAAGCATTAGGGAGTTAGGAAAGAAAACATCAGGGAGTTAGGAAATAAAACATTAGATAGTTAGGAAAGAAAACATTAGGTAGGTAGGAAATAAAACATTAGGGAATTAGGAAAGAAAACATTAGGTAGTTAGGAAAGAAAACATTTGGGAGTTAGAAAAGAAAACATTAGGTAGTTAGGAAATAAAACATTAGGGAGTTAGGAAAGAAAACAATAGGTAGTTAGGAAAGAAAACATTAGGTAGTTAGGAAAGAAAACATTAGTTAGTTAGGAAAGAAAACATTACGTAGTTAGGAAAGAAAAGATTAGGGAGTTAGGAAAGAAAACATTAGGTAGTTAGGAAAGAAAACAGTAGGGAGTTAGGAATGAAAACATTAGGTAGTTAGGAAAGAAAAGATTAGAGAGTTAGGAAAGAAAACATTAGGTAGTTAGGAAAGAAAACATTAGGGAGTCAGGAAAGAAAACATTAGGGAGTCAGGAAAGAAAACATTAGGGAGTCAGGAAAGAAAACATTGGGGAGTTAGGAAAGAAAACAGTTGAGAGTCTTAGACAGCAGAAAACTAGTAAGTATTTTTAATGGGGCTTTTATACTGAGATAACGGAACTCGGAGTGTTATTGAGGCGAACTTAAAGAAAGAAAGAAAGGAAGGAAGGTAGAAAGAAAGAATTTCTTGTAATCATACTGACTGAACTGACAGGTGAGAACATTGAACTAAAATTACTGTATCAAATAGACATTGGTGTTGACATGATTTGGTCCTGAATATTTAATGTGCTTATATTTGACTGCAGGCTTATCTATTATGTATTTCGATAACCCCTACTCTCTATATTTGATCCACCGGTAATTGAAAAACAAAATTTGTTTGTAAATGGTGGCCGCTCTGAGATTTAATAGTACACCAATCCCTGGTCTTACGCTGTTCGATTCGCACTTTTTCTATATAATTCTGTTTGCATTTTAAACGATGTTTCTGTTATACGCTTTAAAAATTCGATCTTATGCTGAGCGCCAAACTCCGTGGGAGGGTATAACTTTGACATGCTCATCAATTCAGAGTGGTGGGATGGTCAAGAAGCATTGTCATTTCTAGGATAATGGAATGCACTTTTATGCTAATCCATAACAAAGAACAAAATAATAATTAATGAAAGTTGCTTCTGGAAGAGAAAAAAGAAGATGGCAAAGAAAGATCATTTCTTTTTTTATTTTAAAGTCTCCTGAATATCGTCTGCACTCATTGACCAAACAGCCAAACCTTCTACACCTAAAGCCAGAAAAAGTGTAAATACCTACAAATATCTTTTACTTACCAGTCGTCTGATGATGAAGACAGCTCTGCCGTGACAACTGTAGCTACAAGCGACGGAAGTATTAGTTATTAAAGTCCGATAATATATTTTTTTAAGTACAGTACATACATAATATTTTGTTTGTGTTCAGTATGTCTGATAATTATATGTAGTGAATAAATCTTGTTAACCAGTGTTTGAAATCATTGTTTACTTAATTTTTATTCATCTTTCTGGGCCTCGATAATGAATTAATTTGATTCCTATTAATTCTGATGGGACACAACGGGCTGATCACCCGTTTGCCAGTCACTTCGATTACGGAAACAACAGCAAATGGGTTGATTTGCCGTTGCCCTAAAGACGCCATTAGGCGTGATGGGAAATAATGGCAAAGAAAACCTATCTGCTGTTGCCCTAAGACGCCACTAGGCGTAATGGCCACTGACTGCTTTGACGGTCGGTGGCTAAGGACGGAAGAAGAAGAAGAAGAATTCTGATGGGAAGTCAATTTTCGTTTAGCGCTTTTTTGTTTAGCGCTCGAGTTTTCGTGAACGAATTAACAGCGCTAAGCGGGGTATTACTGTACATGGTTAGTTGAGGAAGATGAGGGGAATTACGACTACATGTGGAGTAACGGTGGATGGGTATTGACAGAAAAAAATCGAGAAAGGGTGATTCGTCTTACGAGGACAAAAGAAAAGGAAATTGCCAACGTTGCGGCCATAAGGCCTTCGTTAGGGAAACAAAAGAAAATGAGGGCTTAGGACTCATAAGAATCTAAATAAAAATAAATATAAATTGGGTACTTCCCTAAAGGCGGCTAAGACCTAGCATCCCCACCGTTTCCGGATGTAAACAGTAGATGCCAAATCGCTTTCTAAATTTTATTTAGATTCTTATGTGTCTTTATCATCTTTATGAACTTATTCTTGCCGTCTTTACCCATTTTGCTTCTCTCTATCCATCTCATCTCTTTCTTCCTCTCATCTCTTTCTTCCTCTTCCTCTTCCTCTTCCAATTATCGCCTTCCTCTCAGACACGTTTATTCAGCGGATCCTAACTGAATCATTATTTCTCTGCTTCCACATGTTCACTCCTCATTGTCCACTTACACCGCTGCTTTCAATACTTTAAACTCTTGTTTATCTTAAACCTGTCAAACTCGTTTTATCAAGCTTCTTAGATAATAAAAACTCAACGCTTGATCACTGTTTTGTAATATTGGTGCCGGACCAGCGTTGCCATTCCAAGGTGGATTCACTTAGATCTAGGGTTTTTTAGTCCCGTCTAGGTTTTTTTTTTTTAAATAAAGTTTTGCCTCTTTTTGGCGAGACGCGTCCCCTTCAACCTAGTCGGTTATATTAGGGCGCATGTCCAAACATTAAAGACCCTTAGGTCTGACGTCATTTTCCTCATAAGTTGAAGAATGCGCCACTTAGATTTCGCACAAAAATAGCCCCCCCCCCCAAAAAAAAAAAAACCCGCCTAAAGTCGCCCAAAAGTAGCCCAAGTCGTTGAAGTCTTAAGTTTTTTTTTTTTTTTTTTTTTTTTTTTTCAATCTGGGTAGCAACACTGGTGCAGACATATTGATATTAGGGGGAGAGTGGTGGCTTTATCCGCCATAACCTATCCGCGGAGTGATAGAAATAATTCAACTGATCGTAATCGATCCCGTTTGAAGTGACTAATTTGCAATATTTTCATGTTATCTCAAAGAGCATCGACTGCCAACAGGTATCGCTTAGAGGCTTAAATGGGATTCATTTGTCGGATTTCCCATGAGTATCCCCATCTTTTCCGTGTCAATCTCTCCGACTCTTTACATGTTGATTTCGTAGGGCTTTGTGATCTTCATTATTCGAATATAAATCAGTTAATAAATCACGTCCTATTGCTAATTTCAATTCGTTATCCACAAGGGTAATTATTTTTCCCTTGCGTCTCTCTCTTAGTCTTTTCCGGCGTATACAAAGCTTTCATTACTGTTACATTGCACAGAACAAAAAACGCAACAAAATGAACACTTTTGACATTTCATAGTGCAGCAGTTGTCAACCCAGGAACCGTTGAGATACGCTTTAGAAACACTGAGCTCTACTTTGATAAAAACATATATGTTTTAAGATTTCAGAGTATTACAACCTATATGTAAATTTTATATCAGCCAGGCTATCTATTACAGCATTTCCATCGACAGAACGCTGGAAAATTCTAAGTTGTTGTTGTTTAACTAGAGCTGCTGAGCTTCTCCCTCTTTAGCAGCCAATACCAAGTTGGTATTATCGACACTGTAGATCTAGGCTTTTCCTGTGGCTTTTCTGACATTCCGAAACGTGTTGAGTTGAAGTCATGAGCTCCAGTTTCTCCAGCTTGGCTCGCATTTAAAGGATCGTTACATCTGGTCCCAAGCTAGGATTAAGAAGTGTGTGGCATACTGTGCATTCCCCGCCATCCAAGGGGGCTCTCCAACTATTACTTAGTCGTTCCCCTTCTACCGTGAGGTGTAGAGGTTTGGAAGAGAGAGCGCCAGACTATCCTATCGGCTGTCTTCCTCCTGGCCTGGTTCCATTCTAGTCCTCGGTCCTTCAAAGATTGTCTAATGTTGTCCTCCCAGCGGACTCTGGGTCGTCCTCGGGGTCTGGATCCCTGGCTCTTTGTTTCCCATGCTTGTCGTGGTATCCGATCTTCTCCCATTCTGCAGACATGACCAAACCATCTTAATTGGGACTGTTCTACTTGGGTCTGCAGGGGGTAGGATTTAAGGCCTTGACGTATCGTCTGGTTGCGTACCATGTCTCTTCTTGTTACTTCAACCACCTTCCTCAGATACCTCATTTCTGAGGTTTGGATCTGGCTTTTATGGGTTGTAGTCATTGCCCATGACTCGCATCCATATGTCAAGACTGGGATATAGGTGGAGCGGTATACAGCCATCTTCGTTTTCTTACCAACCTCTCTCTTGCTGAGGAATCCTCGATTTATGGCCTGAAAAAGTCTCCCAGCTGCTGCTTTTCGAGTGGCCAACTCTTCTTTGATGCTTCCCTTTCGGTCTATAATAGCTCCGAGGTATTTAAAGTGGTCGACCTGCTCCAGGACCTGTTCTCCCAGCTTAATCTGATGTCTTCTTTCTTCTCGTGATATCACCATGGATTTTGTTTTAGAGCTGCTTATGACCATCCCTCTCTTCTCCAGCTCTTCCTTCCAGACTTGCAGGTTGGATTGGAGATGTGCCACTGATTTAGCAATCAGGGCAACATCATCAGCAAATGCCAGCTCCGAAATATAGACCTGTCTCATCTTCCAGTACCCCACTGAATACTTTCTTGTTCTCTCCTTACATGCCTTGATGACATCGTCCATAAGGAGTTTGAAGAGGTAAGGTGATAGGATATCACCTTGTCTTACACCAGTGGTGGTCCTGAACTCTTCTGACTTATGGTTTGCTGTCCTCACATAATTTCTGCAAGACTTGTAGAAGCTCTGTATAGCATGAATCAGAGGTGCTGGAATATTCTTCCTGCTCTCCAACTATGCAGAGCTAAAATACTGTACTCTGGTTCTGGGCTCTCCCAAGGAATTGTCACGTCCTGCACAGAGCCACTTCTCAGCTTCCCCTGCCTATCACTGGGTCCACATTTAGATCCTTCTGCATGCAGTCAACCAAGTCAAAGAATTTCGCCTGAGGCTCAAGTGACTTCTCCAAGCTTAATGTGCAATACTGGGTTCTCAACAAGTTTCACCACAGAGGGAATCCCTGGAAGTGCGTGGATGATTTCAAGAGTCAATGAGGATGTAATTAGCCCCACAGACAGAGGTTCACTTCCACGTATGTATATTGTAGCATTGCGGATAGCTGGTGATCATATAAGGATGACTCCAGATATGCCCCCATGCATGAAAATTCTCTAAGTAAATGATAATCTACCGAATGTTAACTTTACTTCAAAGAACAGATAATATTGCTGCTATTTATTTCAAGAATAAAGTGAATTTTAGTAAGCTTGCTCGTGGGATTTCACTCGGAACGAGGAATGGCGGATGAGAACTAGTCCGAAAATTCCCTACTTTTAACATTCGTTCCCCCTCCCTGCCTCTTTGCGACATTTATTATTTTTATATTTTAGTCCATAGCAGATACTGCCATAGGGCAATGAAGCGTTAGAGACTTCACTAAACTAGGTCAAGCATCGAGAAGTGGGGTGACCAGTTCTTTTCCTCGCTGACTTTTCCTTCTCTAATTCAAGAGCAGTCAGGTTCTCCTTTACAGCTGCGCAGACTGGCGCTTAGTGCCACTGTATGTCAAACCTGGTAAGTTTGCTGCGAGAGGCCAGCACTCTAACGCTCTGCTAATCGGACGCTCTCGGCATCCATAGATCTGCCAAATCTTCCCCTGGGATCGACCTGCAGACGCGATTGACCGGCATACGTGATTTCCCGGCAGACGCGATCGACTGCTTTCCGACGCTTACTAGCAGTTCTCTTGACGACTAGCTCTTATCAAGGCTTCATCATGCTACCTGATAAACACTAGTAGACCATTTTAGAACTTGATGTTAGTCAACGATTGAGTAGAATTCAAAAATGTGGTTCCCTTTATTTAACAGGCCCGTGCGCTGTGACATAATCGAAAAACTTATATCTGTCGTTGTTAAAAAGTGCCTCGTCACATGAAGGCAAACGGCTCGACGAAACAAAAGATATTGCCTCATTTCTGTGGATTTATTAAAATTAAAATTTTCCTCTTTGGTTACGTCTTCTTGTCTGTAACTGTTATTCTAAAGACCGATTCCTTTCTGTCACAATTTGTTCTCTGAGTTGTGTTAAATTTTTACAAAAACCTTTATTTTTTCAGTTCCTGAATGGTTTTCTTCTGCTTTCTTTCGCTCTAGTTTTTATTTTTAATCTCACTCATTGGGCCTGGCTTCATCCATATCTCATCATCAACATCATCATCAACATCATCATCATCAACATCATCAACATCATCATCATCCCCCGTCAGTTCCCCAAGGAGCATATGCCTCATCTATATTTGTTGACCTCATGTTTTTGTTTTCTTCCTTTTTGTCCGCCACTGGTCGCTGATTCCACTTGACCCACTTGTCTCTTGCTTATAATTTCAGTCATTACTTTTTTAATGACTAATCCAAGAAATTATTAGTAACTAGCAATAACCCGTCAAACTTGATGGGTTTTTAATTATAGTGTCCTGTTTCCGTTCCCGGATGAGCAGATAGAAGGACATTCTTAGAGTGTTTTTGGTTTCTTTCCATTATACAGTGTAATCAAACTGTTCATGAACACTGTCATTTGAACGCTTTTCTTTGTTGATTGTAACTATTTTCGGGAGAGTATATATAATGGAAACAATACAATTTTTCAACACGGTTGCATTCCTCAGCTGTGACCAACGTACACACGGCGAGAATTATGTTATTTTAGATTCAATTTAAAAGTTCTTTGTTTGTCGAACGCTACTAATTTCGTGAAAGAATAAAAATAAAACCAAAGTATTTGTTTTATATAACACCCACGCCGCGCAAGTTGCACACCGTGCGTTCCGCACTTTTTTGTCCGGCGCGAGTTACTATTTTGAGTGTGACCGACCGACGTAACATACATCGGTAATTATGTTAGTTGGGATGGGATGCTGTTGAAATATAATGTTAGAGTGTAGATTACTATTTTCCACGTTTAACCTCATGCGCTCAATAGTCTAGAACCAGGTTTCTTAGCCTGATGTCGATGGACCCTTTGGGGGTCCATGAATGGACCGCTTGGGGGGTCCATGAATGAATTCTAGAGGATCTATGAACATAACCTAAAATTTAAAATGTACTTTTTTTTTTAATTATGCTTTTATGTATATTTTTTCTCTGGAAGGCGCCCATACCCTTCATCAAACAATCAAAGGTGTCCATGACACACACACACACACACACACACACACACACACACAATAAAATTAAGAAACTTTGATCTAGAAGGAAATACCAACACAGATATAGAAAAACGGAAGTAAAGATGAACTAAAAAAGACCACTTTGTCATCGATCGATCTAACTTGCGTAATTGAGAAGAAATGTCGATGTCAAACTATGTTTTCGACTTTCTTGGCATTCCATTAAGCTCTTCGTTCAAATCATGACGCCAATAACTTGAGAAATGATAGATTTGCTGTTTGTAATTTGGGCAGTCCGGGAC
Source organism: Oreohelix idahoensis (assembly GCA_024509875.1). Lineage (NCBI taxonomy): Eukaryota > Metazoa > Mollusca > Gastropoda > Stylommatophora > Oreohelicidae > Oreohelix > Oreohelix idahoensis. The sequence goes on along the minus strand of JAMPIV010023165.1, from coordinate 465,394 downwards.
TAGATCACAGGGCATTGACTGCTGTGCAAAACGCATTACTTTTGTGGTGTGTATCTGGTAAGATTATTTGGAAGAATGTTACGTGTCATAGAACAATATTTTTTTTTTAAAAAAGTAAATTTTAAATATTAAAAGTCTAAGAAACGCTAGGAATTAAAAGAGAAATAATAAATGATATCAAAGCCAGAGAGGAAAAATATGTTGGTCATATAAAAAGACATAATAGATTGTTGAAAATGTTAATGAACGTGGTAAGTTATAACAAATACTTCTTTTCACTATTGCCTCAAGCTGACAGCAAGGATAAAACCAGGAGCGAAGATGGAAGTCACAGCCAGAGATAGAGTGGAGTCGGTTCAATTCCAAGCACAGGCGGGAAAAGACAACATGAGGCTGATACCTGGAAGTCATGGCCCAAGTGGGCTAGCCCCCCTACGAGTGTAAAGGAGATAAAAGAGCCGAAACACTTGTGTAACAGGGGGGGGGGGGGGGGCCTACTTCTGATCTGATGATCAGATTGCCTCCTTGTGTAACGCTATTTCAGGAGTTTTCTATCATCATTGGAGCCGTAGTAGCGCAGTGGCTTCCTAGCTCGGTGATCTATGGATCGATCCCCAGTTGAGGTGAGATTTTTTAGACCCCAAACGGCTCCGGGGTCGATCCAGCCTCATGAATTGAGTACCAGAGCAACTCCGGGAAGGTTAAGGCGGCCGGCGTGATGTTGACCACATCACCCTTAGTGTGCCGATGGTCAAGAAAATATGGGCCTTACACCATATTCCCAATATGATTCAATGGGCGTGTAACGGGATCCTATCATCATTGGACAGAATAGACAAGATGAAGGCAAGCGTCCAGAGAACGCTAGCGTTTTAATTAGGAAGATAACATCAAGAGATGCCGTGAAAGACTCTTGTCAGAGATGCCGTGAAAGACTCTTGTCAGAGATGCCGTGAAAGACTCTTGTCAGAGATGCCGTGAAAGACTTGTCAGAGATGCCGTGAAAGACTCTTGTCAGAGATGCCGTGAAAGACTCTTGTCAGAGATGCCGTGAAAGACTCTTGTCAGAGATGCCGTGAAAGACTCTTGTCAGAGATGCCGTGAAAGACTCTTGTCAGAGATGCCGTGAAAGACTCTTGTCATAGATGCCGTGAAAGACTCTTGTCGGAGATGCCGTGAAAGACTTGTCAGAAATGCCGTGAAAGACTCTTGTCAGAGATGCCGTGAAAGACTCTTGTCAGAGATGCCGTGAAAGACTCTTGTCAGAGATGCCGTGAAAGACTCTTGTCAGAGATGCAGTGAAAGACTCTTGTCAGAGATGCCGTGAAAGACTCTTGTCGGAGATGCCGTGAAAGACTCTTGTCAGAAATGCCGTGAAAGACTCTTGTCAGAGATGCCGTGAAAGACTCTTGTCAGAGTGTACCGCCGTTGTAGATTCATTCCAGCCGACAGTCCATACGAAGATAGCAGCCGATCAGATCTGAACTGGTGAGAATTGATAAACGTTCTCATCATTTTCAAAGCATTCACATTATCTTGCTACGGTGGTTTCTATAGCAATGTGTGTTATATGAAGAGGTTTGCCAGTACCATGAAGGCCTTGTACGACATGCCTGAGCCCAGTAGTTCTTTTCTTTCTGTGCCTTATCAGAGATCCCGGGACTACACGGGACTGATAACCTTCTAGTCTAAGCAAATGTGTATCACCGATGTCCGCTCTTGTTTTGCGACCAGTGCCCTTCCTCGCTGTCTTTCCTTTCCTAACTCAAGAGCAGAGTCAGGTACCCATTTACATCTAGGTAGACTGGAGCGTGACGCAGCCGTATTTCAAACCCGATACATTTGCCGCGAGAGGCCTGTGCTCTAACAACTGTGCCAGTTGGAAGCTCTGACAAAATAAAAATAAAAAACACAAAACAAAACTTATTACCGATTGACAAAATATATGCAGAAGAAAAAATACGCAGGATCATAGAGTTACGTCATATGTTTTTGCAATGGTGATTTCTGTCTTAATGCGCTTTACATGACGGTTCTTTGTTAGCCGCACGGCTTAAGCAGTTATGGCCGAGGTCAAGTCTTATACCAGCCTAAAAGTTTTCACATGAGCAAGGGAACAGAAGCCCCTGAATAGTTCCCAGGGGGTCACTGAAGAGACAAGGAAAGAATATGACTCAAGACAAGATGTGTTGAAAGACGCGATTAATATAAGCTTGTGCATGGAGCAGGTAACCTCATCATCATCATTTAAAACAAGTTGGTACATAAACTACAGCTGCAAGCGCATGCGCATTATTTGATGCATGTGAAGATGGTGATGGTGGTAGTGGTGGTGATGATGGTGATAATGGTGGTAATTATCATGGTGGTGATAATGGTGGTGGTGGTGATGGTGATAATGAAAAGTACTTTCACTGGTGACGCCTTCACAGGTTTTTGTAATTTGATTAAGTCACTTTATATCACATTTACGATGACTTTTTTATATAATCAATTTAGTAAAGCACTGATACACACACATTTTACAAGCCATGTTTACAAATAGTTCTCATCCTTAATTAAACTGTCACACAGTAACAAGCCATCCTGCAGTTTACTGCGGCATCTTGGTCTCTGGAGATTTGTTCTGGAATTACGCACACGCGTATGGGCTTACAGACAGAATGTAAATCGTCCAAAAAATTTTGGTCCGTCAGCTTCGAATTCATGTCAACGAAACTGGCGTAACCAAAGAACTGGACTTAACTGGAAAACGTGTCTAGTCTAGGCATTAAAGCCGCGAGATGTGAGTAAGCAAGATGGCAGTCTCAAACTTCTGCTTGCTTCACTTCACCAAATGCTCCGATTACTTCCTCTTTTCCGTTCAGTCTCAAATATAGGGAGGTAAAAAGAAAAAACATGAAGGGAACATAACTCTTTCATTAACATCATAATACGTTATCGTTTCGTTTGTCGTTCCTTATAGAGCATGGGCGACCACTGCAGCGGGCCGCCTTGCAGTAAGCCTGAATCAAAGCATTGAAATGTTCTTCCAGCGGATGTTTCTGTATGGTACTTCTTCTTCTTCGTTCGTCCTGAAAAGGACTTGGTTGCGTTGTGTCCGTTTACACCGAAGCTGCGATATTTGCGCCTTTCGGCCGACTTCAGCACGGCATTTTTTGGGACCGGGTTTGCCTTACCTCTTCGATCCCTGCTGTCTCAGCCAGACTGCAGTGATGCAGCCTGTTTCCAGGACCACCACTTGGAGGTGGAGTAGGGTACTTGGTCAGCTCTGGTTCGCTGACCCTGACGCAAGCAGTCAAGCTATGAGTCGCTGACTGCGTTTATCACTGTTGCTGCGTCTTCGGTCCCGTATGGTACAAATATAGAAGAGCAAAGCGAAGAACAGTCAGTTACTGTCGTAAGGATCGACATTGCATGCACCGTGCGAGCCTTTGGTACTGCCACTAGGACCAAGTATCATCACAACCAGCTGTCTCCCTGGTTACACATCAATTATAACACATAAGGAAGGGAAACCCGAGGCCTGTAAACAGTAAATAAATATTAGACAAATATAAAGGTATGTTATACTTACTGTTCTTAAGTCTACTATCATTTGCTTGACACAGTATTAAGGTCTTTGTCTTGTGTGGACTGGCCTATACTGTATAATAGGGGAACAGAAGTGATTGCGTCATTAATAGGCTGGACTGCCCATTGTAAAGTTCCGGTGTAGTGTTTTGCGGTTCGCACTAATGACCAGTCATCGAAGCATCATTTTTTGGTGATGCCTAGATGTCCGGGAGGATAGTGTGATTCGCTTGCATAGCTAGGCGGGGTTGTCGCACGGAAGGTCCGGGGTTCGAGTCCTGGGTAAGCCACTCACGTCTGTAGTTTTTCTGTTGTCTAGTTTTCTACTTCTTTATTTCTTACGAGTGCCTGATAACATACCTTTATATTTGTCTAATATTTATTTACACATCAATTACTAGATGCCTCTAAATCCCAGCAATCTGGATGTCCTCAACTCTTGATACACAGGATTAGAAGTGCCTGAAATCATCCTATCCTTGGGGTACCTTTCCCCGTGTACAATGATTGAGGATACCCAAGTCCCTCTACTCGGAGCAAGCAAGAGGACATGCACACCATCATAGCTGGCAGACGCTGGAACTGGGTTGGCCATGTCCTCAGAAGAGACCCCGATGCCATCACAAGAACAGCTATGCTTTGGACCCCTGAAGGAAAACGAAAGAGAGGCCGACCAAAAACAACTTGGCGGAGGACTGTGGAGGCCGAGATGCAAAGAATGAACCAGAGTTGGGGCACTGTACGAAGGATGGCCGCCGACCGAGCAAAGTGGAATCAATTTGTTGTTGCCCTACAAGACGCCACCAGGCGTAATGGCCACTGACTGCTTTATCGGTCGGCGGCTAAGGATCAAAGAAGAAGAAGAAGTCTCATAACAGTGACAATATTAAAAGTAATAATAATAGAAGTAATATTGTTTAAAGAAAACAGATGAAAGAAAAAGTCAGAACGCGCTAATAATTAATAAACAAAAACTAACAAACTTAAAAAAAAAAGAACCACACATTAAAAATAACTAAAAAAAAATAATTAAAAACACCCAGCTAGCAACTCATACCTTAAGCAGAATCAATTTAGTAATACAAACAACACGACACGTAAAAACAACAAAATTATATAAATTAACATTATCGACAGCAATCAATTGTAAAAGACAATAGGTATTTTAATATAACATACAAATGACAATAAAATGACACTAAATACCATAGTTATAACCGATCCATTTGATGAACAGTGTAGACCAAAATAATAGACGAGCGGAGACGAATGATCGTCTGATGCCTAGTCCGCTCTTCTCTAATTTCCTTAAAAAAAAAAAAAAAGTTTCTATAACAATTTGTTTTACATTATAATGTTATGTACAATCTCAAATTAGTTGCCCTTTACGGCTGTCTGCAGGAGAAATATTTATATTAATTCTGGGAACTACAAGGAGTTTTCATTAATAACGGTAGTAAAGTTATGTTCCCCAACATAACAATAACTCTGTTTATGATAACACCTTTCCGCTCTTCTGCTTATGAAATAAACGTACACCGCTTGATCTTTCACCTTTGACCTAGCAAATATTTGTTTCTTATATTATGCCGCTTCAGGTTGCACAATAATTCTGTTATATGGAACAGAGGGGCCAGTACATTGTTGTTGTTTTGGAGATGTGATGAGTGGAGTGCGGGCACTTAACAGCTGACCGTTATTGCCTCTTCTCGTTCCATCTTGGTCTACTCTGTTCAACCTGAAATTTGGTTATAATTGGGGTATTTAGTGTCATTTTATTTTCTAATTTTTTATTCAATTTAAATAGCTATTGTCTTTAGCAGTTGCAGATTTTAATTTATATTAGTATTTGTCCATTTTATTTTCTCTTTTGTATTGTTTCTTGATAACTATTGTCATTTACACTTGGTTTTACTCTGTATTAGTATTTGTTCTTTTTGAGTTGTTTTTTTTTTTAATGCCTCGTTGTCTTTCCTTGTCATGTGAGTAGTTAGTCAGTTTTTTTTTTAACTTTGTGTTTTTTTATTTAATGATTTGTTAGTTCTTGTTGCTTAATTTCTATTTAGTTGAATGTCTTTTCTGAAGTACTACCCTTATATGTTTTCCTTTGTTTTATGTATATATCTTTTAAGTATTGATTGGGCATCTCTTGGGGCATCTATACTTAAAACCTTTTCACCTGTCATGTCTATATTGTAATTTCTATAGTAAGTTTTTAATTCAAGCCTTTGCTGTTCAAACTTTTTACAGTGGATCAGGTAGTGGTCTATGTCATTCTCTTCCTGACATTCTTGGCAGTGTGGTTCTCCTATCATAAAGTATGCTGCACCGAGACGGAGACGCCACAGTTTTTTGTTCGATGGTTTCTTTAATTCTTCTCTGACCTGGCACGTCCTTGTTGGTTCTTTCAGCAGTTTGAACGCGTGTCTGCCTTTTCTACTTTTCTTCCATGTTGTCTTCCATTCCTCATTTATAGTTATCTTCACTTGGCTCTTGATCTCCGACCTTCCCAGTCCTGCTCTTATATTGTTTTTACTTATTCTTCCATTCTTGCCGTTCTGATCTGCCAACTCGTTACCAGCAATACCTATGTGTGCTGGAACCCATACTAGCATCACACTGCATCCTCTGTTCCCTAGTGATGTATTAATTGCTAGAATTTCTTCCTTTGTATCTGGCCGGCTACATTTACTTGGGTGTTCTAGTGCTTGTAGTGATGATAGTGAGTCTGTAAATATCGTAACAGCTTCTGGTGGGTTATCTTCGATTATTTCTAAACTTTTTAGAATTGCTACCATCTGTGCGGTAAAAATCGAAGCCCCTTCAGTTACACTGTAGCTCTGTTTAATTCCCCATTGTGGTATTACAACTCCGGCACCTAGTTGCCCACTATCACCCTTGGATCCATCAGTGTAGACAGCCAGACTTTGTTTTGTTAGTTGATCTATGAACTTTCTACTTATCATTTTGGCTTCCTTATCTTCTATGTTTAGTTTCATCTTTTCAGTAAGTGAGTAGTCTATGATTGGTGTTTTTAGTTCCCAGGGTGGTATTTTGCTTCTGTATTTATTACTATTATTAATTGTGTTTGATAGTTCTTTGAGCTGCGTTAGGTCTTCTGTAGTTCTCCACCCTGTTGGATGTCTATCTTTATTTAAGGGGACGTTCCCATACACTTGGTTGGTTTTTGACAAGTGCTTTATGTGCTGGGTGGGTCACTTCTTGTGCTACTTTACTCCAATAATTTAATCTTAGTTCTTTCCGTCTTAGACCAAGGGGTGGTATGCCAAGAGCTACTTCTAGCGCTTCTACTGGTGTTGATATAAATGCATCTGTAATGGTTCTCATGTTAGTTGCTTATCCTTTACACGGCGTGGCAATCAACCCCAGCTTTTATTGGCTGTTTGTGATTTTTCTATACAATTTTTTTCATTCAGTAGTTTGCCATTGCTTTCTGAACGGTTCTCGTGGCTGCATTTTGAATTTTGTCTAGTTTTGCTTTGTTAGAAGCTGCAGCTGAGTCATAGACTATGCTGGGATAATCCAGTTTCCCCCTGATGAAAGACTTGTAGAACATGAGCATTATTTTATTGCTGCCCCCCCTCCCACCCCCCATCCATTACCTTTTACAATCCTTAGTATATTTAGGGGTCCCCTACAGCTTTCTACTAAATTGTCTATATGTTTATTATAATTTAGTTGTTTATCTAAAGTTATGCCCAGAAATCTTGTTGTTGAGGAGGTACATATTTTCTGTCCTTTAATGGTTATATTGATTTTGTTATTTTTTTTTAAATTTCCTTTGCTGAATATCATACCTACTGTTTTGTTTACATTAATTTGGAAACCCCAACTTTTCATCCACTCTGAAACTTCGTCTGTTTGTTTTTGAAGTTTTTGGTAGACATGTTCCAAGTTTTTTCCAGATCGCGAAATGGCACAATACACCTGGGTTTGTTAACTACTTATTCTTCTTCTTCTTCTTCCGTCCTTAGCCACCGACCGTCAAAGCAGTCAGTGGCCATTACGCCTAATGGCGTCTTAGGGCAACAGCAGATAGGTTTTCTTTGCCATTGTTTCCCATCACGCCTATTGGCGTCTTTAGGGCAACGGCAAATCAATGCATTTGCTGTTGTTTCCGTAATCGAAGTGACTGGCAAACGGGTGATCAGCCCGTTGGTGACTACTTATACCTGCGGAGATTATTTTGTCTCCTTCTTCAGTGGTTCTCAGCCAGGGGTGCGTGTACTCCTGAGTGGGGTACTTCGTTCCTGGTGTACTTCGAGCTACGGCTGTGGAGTCTGAGCCGTGTAGTTAGTAGTTGTTGTTTTTTTTTAAAGTGGAATGGGAGTCGGTAAAAAAAAAATGTCCGGACTCCCAACTTCGAATGTTATGCCATACGACTCGTAAAAAAACTAAAGCGGAGTCGAAAGTCGGACTTCTGAAATGTTACGAGTCAGAGTGTGAACATTTATTAGCCGACTCCACACCCCTGCTTCGAGCGTTGTGGTCGAAGCTTTTTCATGTGCTTATTTTTATTTATTTATTGTTTTTAATATTGATGAATTCATTGCGAAATTATTTAGATTCGGAATAATATATGTATTTTTATGATATTCCTTTTTCGGTTGTTATGTGGAAAGAGGGTGAGGGGGGACGGCAGTAGACGTTAGGGCTTGCAGTAAAGTTGATTGAGAACCTGGTCCACACAACAGCGGCTACCTGGCCGAAAATAAAGACAGAAGTTAGGGCTTACCGCTAAATGTTGAATACGGCAGTGCGATTGCAAAGCGTGTTCTATATAGGCTAAAATCTGTACGCATCTCGAGTGGTCAGTAGAACAGTTGGGACTGTGTTAGCGTGGGCCCCAGTTCAGTTAGTAGAGCGCGTTGCAGCCGCATCAAGGAAAATATAGAAATTCCCAGAAAAGCTTTTTGTTGCAATTTTTTGCCGAAGAGGCGTGACTTTTATTCCCTATACGTTATATATACGGAATATATATATATATATATATATATATATATATATATATATATATATATATATATATATAGATATATATATATATATATATATATATATATATATATATTTAGAGTCTTAATAATACTTAATTGTCTTTTTTTTTAAATATGTTTTTGTAGTTCCACAATAAGACAGATTTTCTTTGACTTACGACACATGCGATTTACGACAACTCATACTTACGACTGTCATCCTAAAATTACTATACACTTATTTTCATTACTTATTACAGTACGGGACTGTACAGTACAGTAATTTTATGTTATAATTTGTACCTTGTAATACGTCACTATAAACAAAGATTACAAGTTGTTTAAATATATAACAAAGCAGACATATATTTTAGCATTCAGATATGTTACTTGTTAACATATCCTTACGGTTCATATAGTATATAGTGAAATCCAACTTACGACCATTTCGACTTACGTAGTCATAGGAACAAGGGGTTCGTGTAGCGCACACACATTCCTTAAAACGAAAAAGCACCTTAGTCTTATCATTCTGCTGCTACGATAATCATAGGGGGTACTTGAGAACTTCTGCCATCTTCCATGATTATGCCTCGATCTGAAAAAAGGGTGAGAACCGCCGTAACTTAGTTTACTCAACACCATTCACAACCCCTTTCATCTCCACTATCGCCACAGCAACCACGTTGACAACACACAAAACAAATCCATCACCCGAATATTTCTTTTGTCTTTCTGCGTTAATAAGAGCGTAAGCATTCTAATAATAAAAATCTTGGCGGGAAATAACCTTTCCCCCTAGGTTCATGCAGGACTAAATGGAGCAAAAGCGAGCCAGTATTTTTCGTGCACGTGCCATGGATTGTTAGGATGAATAGTTCGGAGGTAATTTATGAGGTAGTAGGTGGTACACGTGGTGGAGATGTCTGTCCCCGCATGGTGTCTTGAAAGCGTGCAAGAATGGCTTCTAGCAACTAGCAAGTACTTCGTGTTTGACTTCACCGTTATGCGCACTAATTCGGAACTAATTCCAGTGAATGCTGGAATGATGACTTAATTTACACCTTTTCCCGGTAAAAAATAACAGGTGTGTGGCACAGGTGTTCTTCTTCTTCGTCGTCGTCGTTTGCTGTCATATAACCACATCTGACTTATAAAGTTGGAGTCCCGTCTCAGGCTTCTCTCGTCATCATAGAGTGTCTCCCTTAACCTGGTTGGAGAAGACCATGTTGCCACTCTGCCCCTCTCGTGGAGCCGACAGTTTTGGAGTACGTGTTCTAGTGTCTGTTTGTCTGTTTGTCCTCACCACATGGGCACATGCCTGTTTGTCCTCACCACATGGGCACATGTCTGTTTGTCCTCACCACATGGGCACATGTCTGTCCTCACCACATGGGCACATGTCTGTTTGTCCTCACCACATGGGCACATGTCTGTTTGTCCTCACCACATGGGCACATGTCTGTTTGTCCTCACCACATGGGCAAATGTCTGTTTGTCCTCACCACATGGGCACATGTCTGTTTGTCCTCACCACATGGGCACATATCTGTTTGTTCAATTTTCAATTTGTTGTACAGATGGTATTTGAGCCTGCAATGGGCGGTTCTTAGTCTGAAAATTATCACTTGGTTTCTTCTCGGTAATGCATAGTATAGTTCTGCAGTATCGGAGTCTGACAATTATCACTTGGTTTCTTCTCGGTAATGCATAGTATAGTTCTGCAATATCGGAGTCTGAATCAGATAAACTTGCCTAAGAAGGAGGAATGAAAATCTAAACAGAAAGCAGGGCTACATATGAAGAGATAAAGGCAATAATAAATAATACAGCACTTAGAAGTCATAACCCAAGAGGGACGACCATCTCTCTTAAAGTGATGTATCGGAATGCTAGAGTTGGAGTACTAGCTGATGGAAAAGATTCTGGCGATCAGATTCCCTTTGTTTTGTTTCGTACTAGTCCCATAGCAGATACTGCCGTAGCGGAATGAAGTGTTAAAGACTTCACCATACTAGATTCAGCTTTTTTAGGTGGGGTGACTAGATACCTTCTTAGCTGCATTTGCCTTCCCTAAGTCACAAGAAAAGTCGGTACCTATTTATAGCTGGGTAGATTGGAACGTAACGCTATCTGGTTTTGAACCCAGAAAACGATAACTTTGCCGCGAGAGAGGGCCGCTCTAACCGCTGAAACTATGGAACACTCGTAACCTTCACACATTTTTCTGTTAACAGGAATTCCATGCACTTAATTCAACTTGTGGAAGACACAACATGAAGATCAGCGCTTCAGAGTCAGAAACTGTGAAGATTAGCAGATCCCCAGGCTCACTTAACATTCATGTCAGTAACGTTCAGCTGAAACAAGTCTCAGATTTGAGTATCCGCGGAACATCTTCACGGAGACTGGAAGACTCGGAGAGAAATTAAAACAAGATGCCAAAAAGCCAGTGCCGTGATTTACCAACTGTCAACACTACTCTAGCATCAGAATATACGTCATCATCATCAGGTGTCATCTTCTCATCGAAGGTCGGCTGCAATGGATCTCCAACGTCTGCTGTCTCTTGTCTTGTTGGTGCACTCTGATAGTCTTTCTTGTCTCTTGTCTTGTTGGTGCACTCTGATAGTCTTTCTTGTCTCTTGTCTTGTTGGTGCACTCTGATAGTCTTTCTTGTTTCTTGTCTTGTTGGTGCACTCTGATAGTCTTTCTTGTCTATTGTCTTGTTGGTGCACTCTGATAGTCTTTCTTGTCTCTTGTCTTGTTGGTGCACTCTGATAGTCTTTCTTGTCTCTTGTCTTGTTGGTGCACTCTGATAGTCTTTCTTGTCTCTTGTCTTGTTGGTGCACTCTGATAGTCTTTCTTGTCTCTTGTCTTGTTGGTGCACTCTGATAGTCTTTCTTGTCTCTTGTCTTGTTGGTGCACTCTGATAGTCTTTCTTGTCTATTGCTTGATGTTATCTTTCCACTTATATCCTTGTCTTCTTCTTGCACGTCGGCCTTCAACACTTCCTTCCATTATGATGTGGTCTCCATTATGATGTGGTCTCCATTATGATGTGGTCTTCAGCAAAATATTGTGTGTTTTTATATGCCAAAATATTTTAGTTGTCTAACTTTGATGTCCTTCATTAATTATCTTTTCATTTCTAGCTCTTCTAGGACCACTTTATTTGTTTTCTTTTCTTTTCATGAGATTCATCCCATTCTTCTAGATCTCGCGAGCCTCAGTTTTTTGCTTCTAAATGCTTGTTCATTCATTGTCCATGTTTCTATACCATACAGTAATATATATATATACATGTCACTTGGTGACTCTCAGTTTCAATTTGTGAGTTAATTATTTAGATGTCATTAGATGTCTCATGTTGTTGAATGTAGCTTTAGGCATTCCTATTCTCTTCTTGCTTTCTGTGTCACATCTGATATCTTCTGTTATTATATGACCAAAATATGAGAAACTCTTGACTCGTTACACAATTTTCCATTTCTTGCTTTCTTTAACGTTCGCTCATCTTCTGTTTTGCAAATTTAATAATAACAAATTTTACAACACCACAAATAATTTTTAAATCGAACTGACGGATACATACGCACACGTAAATGTAGGAGCGATAATAACCGCTAAACTGGCACCCCTAAAATCTCTTCCATCGCCACACTGGCATCTCGACCACATAGCGCTATCAAAAACAAAGTCAGCACGCCATGAGTAGCTATTCCAACGGTGTCCTTGGGCGAAATTTCACGAGATTCCTCACAGACTAACATGCTGTTATTACCAGGCAACCGGGAGCGGCTATTCTATAACTTGGTGCTGTTATTATTCAGTCGCTTCAAGTTATATCACTTTCTGAATCATTTCACCCCACGTGTCTAAGTGTAACGACCTGTGCTTATTCAGATCGTGGCAGCAATATAGGTTGAGGAAGACTAGGGGGAACTGTAGTAAAACATGGCGTAGGTTAGATGAATATGAAAAAAAAATTGAAGAAAGGTGTTTCGTCTTACTAGGACAAGAGACAAAGAAAAAAGCCAACATTGCGGCCACAAGGCCCTCGTCAGGGAAAGGAAAGGAAGCGAGAGTGAAGTAGGAATCATGAGAAAATAATTAAAAATTATTACTACCCGTAAAATCTGCTAGCGTTGCCTATTTAATCAATCAGAGATCGCACTATGAAAACATGAAATGGACTTCTATACAATATCAGCAGTATGGACAGAGATGGAGGATGGTTATGTCAGAATAAGAATATATATGGTAAAATTGCATTGGGAAATATATGGTAATCAAAACTGGGAAATATATGGTATTCAAAATTGGGAAGTACATGGTATTCAAAAGAAAGCAAGTCTAACTGAAAATTAAGAATCTTCAACTCAGATTTTAAAGCAATCCTATTGTATGGCTGCAAAATATGGAGAACAAATTATAACCAAAAGGACAGGCCAAGAAGGTACATAATTTCATAAATGGCTGATTGCGTAGGATAGAAGGAATGAAATAATATGACAAGATCACTAATGGGGAACTGAGGCTAAGAACCAGACACATACAAGTAGAACGGGAAGTGAGGAAAAAGCGTTGGATACATTGTGATAACACCAGATGATAGCATTACAGGGCGGTCATTTTGTGAAACGTAAATACATTCATATCGGGAAGTTATAAATACTTATAAGGGACTTAGTGTACTGACTGAGATCAGCTGTGAAGGTATATATATATATATCTAATAAGAGTAGTATATTATATATATATAACCTTACTTGCTACCACATATCTATATATCTCAGTCAGAATTATTCTGGAATAGTGTGATGCTACGTTATGTGTCTAGGGTATGTGTATGGTGAAGTGTAAGTCACAACAACAGACAGATAAACAATTTAATTTAATCCACTACTCTTAACAACACTGTGACACTCACATACATATAACACTCTATGAGAATATCTTAAAGAAGTCACTAGTAACGTTTCAAATAACAATATGTATTCATTACTGGCATGAATGAATATGTGTCCTGATTCAACTACAAGGGAACCAGGAATCACAATCAATTTAAATTACAAGTTATGTACAGAATGTATTTAATATGAATATTGTAGTGACATATATTATTACCAATGTTCTATGTGTGTCAATTGTGTAGTGGTAAAATGAGGTAATACTGGTTTTGTTTTGTTCAAGCTCTGTTGGTATTTGTCATCATGACTTCAATAGTTTGTCTTTAGGGACCATTATTGTAGATGTTCACAGTTCCTGATTTTAAGACAAGTAAATTCCCCTCTTAATGTTAATTTTAAAAAAATCAGTTCAAGATGAGGGGACATAATGTTGAGCTCAGCTGGCCAACTCTGCTTATCTTTAGTGATGGCGGCAGGAAAGGACTCCTCTGCTCGAATTCTCCTCTGGGCTCAGGAGACACCTCACTGATAGCTAAAAAAAGACCAAGGAGTATGCTGTCCGACTCTGGATTCAGCAAATCTCTGACCAGGTGCTGCTCACTACCATCAAGACCACTGTCCCTGAAATCAAGAAGGATGTACCTTCTACTTCATAACTAATTTATATTCTCTTTTACACTGATCACAATACAGCACAAACATTGCGTTCAGAGCGTTAGGCCAACAGTCAGCTTCATTTGAAATACTTTATTCCAGTATTACCCTTCTTAATGGTTACTACGCCTCTGCACTTCCAGCATTATTTCTTTCTAGTCCATCATCCAGGTGTCAGTGTACTACTTGGCCATTCCATGCCGTTTTACTTCTCTCCGACACCCTCTGTTCAGGCTGGAGCATTATAGGCTTTACCTCACGTTTGCCACTGAACTACACATATATATACAGGCATAAATCAACAATTCACATTCAATTTTTCATTAAAAGATACTGAATGGTTCAAGCTTACCACAATTTCATGGAAATAAACACAGATACGTTGATTAGCAATGAATTCTGGCACAAACTGGCACAAATTCCGTTCTGCCTATGTTCCAGGCTTTTATTTTAGCAAAAATGTGAGCTGGCTTCAACGTACTGTCGCTTTATCAAGCTTATTTGAATTAGTGGTCTCGAACTAACGCTCCCAAGTGTGTATATCAGCGAGACTGGCCAATGAGCCACGTTTCGACAAGTGTTTGAAAAAAATGTTATCTTTTCCCGTCTCCCCCAACAACCAAGATAGTATTTATAGCCCGACCAATCGTGGTTAGGCTTTCATTTGTTGCGCTCCAATCAATTTGGAGTTTACATGGTAGGCTATTTATGTAACGTAAGGTTTTTTCAAACACGTTATAAAAAAAATTTTATGAGCAGAAATGATTTTATGCTGTCAGGCACCCCCAATATTTTATTTTGGGTATAATTTATTAATTCCTGGACTATTTGCGTAACGTTTTACATATTATTTGTCAGCAAACCCTAAGGACCCAAAAATACTAATTTAAAGGAGCTACGTGGCTGCGTTCAAAATATGCAATTTCTTCTATCTCCTGTTTAGAAGATGTGCTGTCTGGGTACTGTTATGTGTTCAAACGTAAACCCATATAATGTTGTCTTTTCTAATAAGAGTCTGTTATGATTTATAAACCTAACTCTGGGAAAGGGTAGTGTATTTTATCACTGTCCGTCTGAAAAAAAATTAGTGCATGTAGACTTACACGCGTGATGGTAGTAATTGTGTATCGCGCGAAGCGGGTTTAGTGTTCGGCTTTCTGCCTCTCCCTTCTCTTTTTATCCCTTTAGTCCATCTGTTCGTTCGTTTTGGTAACGCAGTATAATTAATGTTAGGGTTAATTTAGGTCATTACGCAGTACGTCTCAATGCTTTTCCAAGAAATACAGCACACGTTTCATTGAAGAAGGCGGGTAATAATACAGTAAGCTTTACTATCAACGTGAAAGCGTTACAATTTGCAGACGAAGCAGAAAACAAGGGGGATTTCGAGTACATTCTTTGGGACAGCACTGTCATTTTACCATTGCTCTTCTCTTTATTAATTTTATTTGTTAGGCTTCATATTTACCTAATAATTTATATATGTGGATTAGAATATTTCATGACACTTCCCCTCTTAAAACAGACATTATATGTCAGTCCTTTATTCTATATACACATAGAGAAATTTATTATTATTTCTGGGGTTTACGGTGATTCTCATCACACGGATGGCGGCTTAAAAAATCCGCTCCCAGATTTGTTTTTCCAGATATATATATTCAATGCTAAAATTATATGGAGCCAGAAGCAAAGACCATCGGAGTAACCTAGAGTTCTCATGCTTAGCCTGTGCTAAAAACGATAAAGGTTTGTGGTCAGTTTGCAACTTAAATGCCTTCCCATATAGATAAATATTGAATTTCTTTATTGCCCATATTACTGCAAGACATTCTTTTTCGCTAGTTGAGTAGTTGATTTCAGCTTTATTCAACTTTCTGCTAGCATATGCCACTGGGCTTAATTCCCCATCCAATGCATCTGATTTCTGTAGTAAAGTTGCACCTAGCCCAATATTACTTGCATCCGTCCTTACTATGAATTCTTGACTTAAGTCAGGTAATTTCAAAATGGGTTTACTTGTGAGCTTTTCCTTCAATTCTTGGTAAGTCATTTCACATTGTGGTGTCCATGTAATGCGATCTGGAAGTCCTTTACGTGTCAATTCCGTTAAAGGTGCACATATGGAATTAAAGTTTTTGATATACTTCTGGTAGAAACCACATAATGAGACAAAGGATCTCACGTCCTTCTTGGTTTGTGGTCTCGGGGCTTTCTGTAGTTTCTCTAAATTCTTTGGGTCAGGGGTCATGTTTCCCTGATAAACTGTGTGTCCCAAAAATTCCAATTCTTTACATCCAACGCAACATTTGGTTGGTCGGGCTGTTAAATTTGCCTCCCTAAGTCGATCAAACAGCATGTTCAGAGAGTCAATGTGTTCCTCAAATGTTTCTGTTGCTATAAGGATATCATCCATAAAATTTGTTATACAGGGATTATTCAGAGGATCCAATAATTTTCTCATCATTCTAGAGAAGACACTAGGCGCATTCTTCAATCCAAATGGCAATCTATTAAACTCATAGTGTCCTTCTGAGGTACTAAAAGCTAGGTATGGTCTAACCTCAGGCTTTACTGGAATCTGATAGTATCCTTTACTCAGATCCACTTTTGAGAAATATTTAGCTTTATTTAGTCTGGCAAACAGCTGATTTGTATCCGGCAATGGATCCACCTGTCCTTCTGTAATAGCATTCAGTCTCCTGTAATCTATACAGAGTCTATGTTCTCCAGAGGGCTTCCTTAAAAGTACAACACCGGAACTATACGAAGACTCACTGTGCGAAATAATTCCTTCCTTCAACAGATAGTCTATCTCTTCCTTCAAAGCTTTTTCCTTAGCAAACGGAATCGAATATGGTTTCATACAGACAGGTGTGGAGTCTATTAATTTCATATCATATTCCAATAGGTTTGTATGCCCTGGTCGGTCTGTTAACACCTCTGCATGATTATTTAGAACCTGTTGCACTCTCTCTTTCTGAGTTTTCGTTAAATGTGTACTGATTTTCACCTGTGCTGCTGTCTCACAGGGGTGTAATGGATATTCAAATGATGAAAGTGGTTCCTTTTTCATCTCCATGGCGATGGACAAGGTCAACAAGTGTGTCTCTTCCTGATGTTCTCTTTCCAAATATTTCTTCAGGAGATTCACATGATAGATTTTTTCTTTCCCCTTCTTATCTATCTTATAATTTGTTCTAGACACCTTCTCTAGAACTGTATATGGACCCTGCCATCCAATTTGTAACTTATTCTGACTCCCGGGCAAAAGAAGCAGTACCTTCTCTCCCACAGCCAAATTTCTGTCTTTCGCCTTCCTGTTATAATAGGCAGCATGTTTCTTCCTGGCTTGTTTCAAATTTTCATTGGCAAGTTTCCAGCCAGTTTTTAACCGAGTGGTCAGCTCATTCACATATTGGTATGAAGATGTAATGTTTTCCTCTGCCTTTTCATCAGTCCACGTTCTTAACAAAGCTACATATGGACCTTTAATTGTGTGGACCTATTTGTCCATGCACCGGTATGGTCTCTTCCACTTGAAGCTTTATAGTGATGATTTTTCCTCCCAGAATTATCATTCACAAAACGACCGCTACCAATTTTTCTTTTGGGGCTGGCTCCCCACTTAAAATTCTTGATGAGAGATTTCCTCTCTACATCCTCTTCCTCCAGTTTGTTTAAGTCCGATTGAGGGATTTTCGGCTTATCCTGGGGTAAGACATCTTTTTGCACTCTCCGCATAGTGGCCATTGTAAAACAGTTAAGTGAAGCTTGTCCGTGAAAAGGGGCTTCCCATTCCATTTGGTCCACTTTATCAAATCTATTTTTCCTTTTATTGTCAGGCCTGATTTTGCCCCGGGGCGTGTCCAGGTCCTGATCCATGTTCCCACTTGTGGGTGTTCCCTCATGTGCTATGCTACACCTTTCTACAAAATTTTCAATGTCCCATCTTGCTTTGGGCCAATAATAATTGTGAGCCACCTTTTGAATGATGGTACCTATCTTCTCATGGTCCCCATCTGGTTTCACATGTAGGCTCCTTATTAATTCTGTCCTGTATCTTTTTGGAAGAACCAGCTGTCCGTGACCATGGGATCTAGTTCCCAGTCTTCCTATACATCAACTTGTTTTTCATGTAAAAATCTCCCTTGCCTGGAGTTGTATGACAAGTTGACAATTTTCTGAAACAAGGCTTGAGTGTTTTATCCCCAGCCTGTGCCTTCCTCATCTCTTCTGGAGTGGTATCTAACATAATATCCTCCTCCTGTCTTGAGGTCGACCTGACCTGAAGGGTTGCCATATACACAGGTTTCCTTCTGCAACGGTCAGTGTCATGATTGTCCATCTGACAATTTTTACACCACCTTTTTCCTTGGTTGAAAGATTTTCTTTCATCATATTTCCTTTCATCGAATTGTGGGAATTTATTTTTATTGTCATACCGTGGCCTATCAAATTGGTGCTTACCTTTATTTTGATCCTTAGGATCAAATTTATTAAAGTTCTGTGGTGCCCTAAAGTTGTCCACCTGTTTCTTTTTATTACCTGTTACCTCTGCTTGAGCTGCTTGATACCTTTCAGCAACATTTAGCAACTCACCCAGCCTCTCTGCACCTTGTTCCATGAGAAACTTTCTCAGGTCTGGAGCCATGGACTCTCTTAGTTGCTCTATAAGGACCATTTCCTTAAGATCTTGGGTTTTCCCCAGAGAAGTCCATTTCTCCAAGTATGTCTCTATTCGTGCAGAGAACTGGTGATAGGTTTCACCTGACAGTAGTTTAGCATTCCTAAATTTTTTCCTGTAAAACTCTGCATTCTTTTCATACCTTAACAAAAGAGCCTGCTTTAGCATGTCATAATTTTCCTGATCACCTCTGCTCATTTTTGCAAAAACTTCATAAGCTGCCCCACGAAGTCCCTGAGATAACTTTAAGCTCCACCTTTCTCTCTCTAACCCATACGTGGTAGCTAATAGTTCGTACCTATTTATATAGCTCTCAATATCATCGTCTTTCTCAACAAAATGATCTAAATGAAAATTCATAGCTGAGATTGAGGCTCCTTGAGTAACCGTAGCATCAGAGGCAAAGGGACTGGCACCATTTTCAGGAGCATGGCCTTGAAACTCAAACTCCCTTAGTCGTAATTCATGTTCCCTTTGTAATCTTTTCTCCTCCTTTTCTGCTTCCCTCTCTGCAGTCAATCTTCTTTCTTCTGCAGCTTGTCTTCTTTCCTCGGCTTCCCTTTCTGCAGCTAATTTCTTCTCTTCTGCTGCTAATCTTTTGTCTTCTCTTTCTGCTTCCAATTTCTTAGCCTCAGCCTCAATCTGCAACCTCTTAGTCTCAGCCTCAGCTTCAATCTGCAACCTCTTAGTCTCAGCCTCAGCTTCAAATTGTAACTTCTTAATTTCCCTTTCAGCCTCTAACCTTCTTTCGGCTTCAAACCTTCTTTCTTCGCGTTCAATAAATTTGTCACATTCCGTAGTAACATAGGCAACCATAACTTGCCCATCTAATCCTAACTCTTTTGCAGTCTGAACCGCAGCAGATCGAAATTTGGCCAGGTCCGCCATTGTCTATCAGGTAACTTAATACAATGTCTAACCAACAATTCAATCTCTAATGGACAACACAGGCACCGTGAGCTCAACCTTATTTAATTCCACCCAAGGATACCTTTTAATTCTTATATTCCCTGAAGTGAATTATCCCCAATATTTTTAATAGTTAAAGATTCAAAATCCCAAGAGCGAGACCCCAATATATGTGGTGAAGTGGGAAGTTATAAATACTTATAAGGGACTTAGTGTACTGACTGAGATCAGCTGTGAAGGTATATATATATATCTAATAAGAGTAGTATATTATATATATAACCTTACTTGCTACCACATATCTATATATCTCAGTCAGAATTATTCTGGAATAGTGTGATGCTACGTTATGTGTCTAGGGTATGTGTATGGTGAAGTGTAAGTCACAACAACAGACAGATAAACAATTTAATTTAATCCACTACTCTTAACAACACTGTGACACTCACATACATATAACACTCTATGAGAATATCTTAAAGAAGTCACTAGTAACGTTTCAAATAACAATATGTATTCATTACTGGCATGAATGAATATGTGTCCTGATTCAACTACAAGGGAACCAGGAATCACAATCAATTTAAATTACAAGTTATGTACAGAATGTATTTAATATGAATATTGTAGTGACATATATTATTACCAATGTTCTATGTGTGTCAATTGTGTAGTGGTAAAATGAGGTAATACTGGTTTTGTTTTGTTCAAGCTCTGTTGGTATTTGTCATCATGACTTCAATAGTTTGTCTTTAGGGACCATTATTGTAGATGTTCACAGTTCCTGATTTTAAGACAAGTAAATTCCCCTCTTAATGTTAATTTTAAAAAATCAGTTCAAGATGAGGGGACATAATGTTGAGCTCAGCTGGCCAACTCTGCTTATCTTTAGTGATGGCGGCAGGAAAGGACTCCTCTGCTCGAATTCTCCTCTGGGCTCAGGAGACACCTCACTGATAGCTAAAAAGACCAAGGAGTATGCTGTCCGACTCTGGATTCAGCAAATCTCTGACCAGGTGCTGCTCACTACCATCAAGACCACTGTCCCTGAAATCAAGAAGGATGTACCTTCTACTTCATAACTAATTTATATTCTCTTTTACACTGATCACAATACAGCACAAACATTGCGTTCAGAGCGTTAGGCCAACAGTCAGCTTCATTTGAAATACTTTATTCCAGTATTACCCTTCTTAATGGTTACTACGCCTCTGCACTTCCAGCATTATTTCTTTCTAGTCCATCATCCAGGTGTCAGTGTACTACTTGGCCATTCCATGCCGTTTTACTTCTCTCCGACACCCTCTGTTCAGGCTGGAGCATTATAGGCTTTACCTCACGTTTGCCACTGAACTACACATATATATACAGGCATAAATCAACAATTCACATTCAATTTTTCATTAAAAGATACTGAATGGTTCAAGCTTACCACAATTTCATGGAAATAAACACAGATACGTTGATTAGCAATGAATTCTGGCACAAACTGGCACAAATTCCGTTCTGCCTATGTTCCAGGCTTTTATTTTAGCAAAAATGTGAGCTGGCTTCAACGTACTGTCGCTTTATCAAGCTTATTTGAATTAGTGGTCTCGAACTAACGCTCCCAAGTGTGTATATCAGCGAGACTGGCCAATGAGCCACGTTTCGACAAGTGTTTGAAAAAATGTTATCTTTTCCCGTCTCCCCCAACAACCAAGATAGTATTTATAGCCCGACCAATCGTGGTTAGGCTTTCATTTGTTGCGCTCCAATCAATTTGGAGTTTACATGGTAGGCTATTTATGTAACGTAAGGTTTTTTCAAACACGTTATAAAAAAAATTTTATGAGCAGAAATGATTTTATGCTGTCAGGCACCCCCAATATTTTATTTTGGGTATAATTTATTAATTCCTGGACTATTTGCGTAACGTTTTACATATTATTTGTCAGCAAACCCTAAGGAACCCAAAAATACTAATTTAAAGGAGCTACGTGGCTGCGTTCAAAATATGCAATTTCTTCTATCTCCTGTTTAGAAGATGTGCTGTCTGGGTACTGTTATGTGTTCAAACGTAAACCCATATAATGTTGTCTTTTCTAATAAGAGTCTGTTATGATTTATAAACCTAACTCTGGGAAAGGGTAGTGTATTTTATCACTGTCCGTCTGAAAAAAAATTAGTGCATGTAGACTTACACGCGTGATGGTAGTAATTGTGTATCGCGCGAAGCGGGTTTAGTGTTCGGCTTTCTGCCTCTCCCTTCTCTTTTTATCCCTTTAGTCCATCTGTTCGTTCGTTTTGGTAACGCAGTATAATTAATGTTAGGGTTAATTTAGGTCATTACGCAGTACGTCTCAATGCTTTTCCAAGAAATACAGCACACGTTTCATTGAAGAAGGCGGGTAATAATACAGTAAGCTTTACTATCAACGTGAAAGCGTTACAATTTGCAGACGAAGCAGAAAACAAGGGGGATTTCGAGTACATTCTTTGGGACAGCACTGTCATTTTACCATTGCTCTTCTCTTTATTAATTTTATTTGTTAGGCTTCATATTTACCTAATAATTTATATATGTGGATTAGAATATTTCATGACAGTATTATTATCTCTGTATTTCCTTTTTCCTGTATATTTTTCATCCATTCGTTTTGCGAATATTATTTTCTTATAATTCGCAAACTTTACCTGTTTTCCTTTCTCTAAAACTGAGAATCGCGCTAGGACGATATTACGTAGATGTCAGGGCTGCAGGGCGTCAGAAGGCGTGATAAGTCGGTTCGCTGAACATAGGACGTAGCAAATCGTCTACATTCTCACCGAGCGCGGGCTTCTTCTCGGCATAAGTCCCGGTGAGGTGTGATACTTTACATCTGCACCGGTCAGTATCCAGACATTTGTCTGGAAAATCCCAAACTGACACGGCGCTCACGGTGGGCCATGGTCAGCTGTAGTGTGAAAACTGCCCTGCATTGGAGTCAGGCTGTCTGGGATTTGAAACTGACACGCGTACATCGTGGTCAGTAGGTGACAGTTACGACACGCGTTAAGCGGACGTAAATGTTGGGAGTAGGGGAGATAATTTCGCTTGGCGAAATAAGTTGGGGCCCTTTGTCTGATTTTAAGATATTGGCCCGAGTTTGAAAGTTTAATTTCATTCTCGCTCATAGACTCACAGTAGATAGGTTGCTCGTAAACAGAATAGCTGTTAGCGAAGATCTCAGTTTGTTTCGGCAATTTGTCGAACTTCTAGACTTCCAGAAATATTTTCAGCATTTTTATTCTTAAGTTGTGCGACTACCTGTAATTCTGTGGTTGAGGTAATTAATATGATAGATATATAGATTTTGTGAGTGTTAAAGTGTTTAATCGCTTAATTCATTTTAATCTATTTCTTTAGCGCAGAAGAGAAATAAAGTGGTAGGCTATTATATTTTCTAGGGAAGCATTCAGTGGAAAGCAGAATAAAATTAAAATTTCTAGCTTATAACGGAAATTGTAGCTATTTATGAATTTAATTTAACCGCTAATACTCAGTCGAGTGTATTTTTCTAAACTAACGTATAAACTCTAGAATCGAGCCTCATGAATGGTGACGGAATACGCACGTGTTCCTAATTCATGAGGATTGCTGATTTTTAAATATAACTTACGTCACGGGAAGTTTAAATGATAAGCAAAGCTCTCTGCTTGCAAGTTTAAATGTAAGTTATAACCAGTACAGATTCTGTTTATTATATTATATGTATTATTTTTCCTCCACACAGTGAAAGTTTTGGGGTGACCCTAACTTTACCAGCACCTAGTAGTAGTTTCCATACTTGTGAAGAAATAGACAGTCCTTATTTTGAACCACGTGGGTTTCTTCAGTACCACTGGTCTAAACAGTGCATATGCAACTCGAGTTAGCCAGAAATACTATATCCCAATAACGGGTTTTCAAAGACTGTAATGATAAATACTGGACCTTGGAGCCAGATCTTAATTTCTTCTAGAAAACTCTACGTAATTTTTCTGCCTGGTGGCGCGAAATACTTCAAGTATTAACTAACATTTCCCGACTATATATATATATATTTTTGTGGACAAATCTGTGGTGTGACTAAAGTGAATCCTATACTGAGGGAAGGCACCGACCTGACATTCATCATTTTTAGAAACCTACGCTATTGACACTGTGCTCTGCTAACTCCCGCGCCTGGAATAATTGTTAGGTGACTTAATCAGACATTTGAACAAATTTGCACACCCAAGTAGTCGTTCCCGGAGACTCCGAGTTAAATACGTCTTTTGGAACTGGGGACTTCTTGGCAGAAGACTGCATTTTTTGAGTCTGTGTGAAAATCTAAAATCAGTGTGTTCCAAGAGGCAGCGAGCAAAGTCGTGAGTACATGTATGAGAGGCCATGGCGGAATGAATGAGTGTACGCTGGTTTGAGCGATATTTTCACTATTATATCTTTGACACCCTGTTGCTGTCCTAAATTTTTTTTTCAATCTGCATAATTTGTTGCTAAGGCTAGAGTTCTTGTGTTTTTGTCTTAGGTTAAATCAGATTTTTTTTTCAAACTCTGTGCATATAATTACGAGATAAAACATAGAAAAACTCTTAGACTCAAACCCTATGTATCTGTGACTCGGGCGCCATCATCTGTTCTCTTAACGGGGCCGGGCTAAACCTAGAGTTAACACTATAACGGGGCTAACATCCTTGCAACATTTCCTTGAATTTTTATGACTATATGTATATGTATTTTCCTTGATGTACTTTCTTTGATGTTGTGAGCCGATTTTTTCCTGATATTAAAATCGCTCTTGAACTTAATAATAGTGTTTGGTCAGCTCGTTCTAGATAATATATATAGAAGGAATGAAATAATATGACAAGATCACTAATGGGGAACTGAGGCTAAGAACCAGACACATACAAGTAGAACGGGAAGTGAGGAAAAAGCGTTGGATACATTGTGATAACACCAGATGATAGCATTACAGGGCGGTCATTTTGTGAAACGTAAATACATTCATATCAAAATAACGACATTCGATATAACTCGGACTCACTTATAACGCGGTGCAAAAATTTGGACCCCGCCATCCGAGGTTATATCGAGTCTACAAATTACTTGTGCCATTTAAGTCAGTAAGATTTATGGATGCACGAGTTTCTCAAAGCCCGGTGTAAAATGCATGAAGCAAAAACTGGATGAGTAGCACAGAATTAGACGGACCTGTAAATAATTACTGTAACCCTACTCTGCAATTCCAAATGACGCAACATGACGCCGGTTGATGCAACTCAACACCAAGTCATCCAACCCCAGGCAGTGACTCTTAACTTCTCAAACTCCGAGCTTCCCCTAGCGAACTCAGTGAACAATATCTCAGGTAATCTCTACAAAAATCTCCTCAGATTTCGCATGTCGATGGCCGTGTAATTGCAGCATCCAGAAAAATCTCTCAGTGTATCTTATTTCCACTTTTTCTGGTCTGTTGGAACTCCAAATACCCGGGAATCTCACAAGGAGGTTGCTGTGTGCGTGTAAGAAACGAGAAACAGTGTCGGCGAGCGAGGTTGAATGGAAATTCTATCCGTAAGTGTTTTTGAAAATTCGCGAACCTTATCGTCTTCATATTTCGCAAATAAAAACCACGTCGTGAAGTCAGTAGATGGCGAGGCGATAGAATGAATTTGGTTGTTCTTAATTATGTTATCACCAACACATTTCAGTGTAGAAGCTGTGAGAATATTTCTTTCACACGTGATGTTCAGCGGTACCCCATTAGCAGTTTGTTGCATTTGCCATTGCAGTTTTTAACTGGATTGTGTATGTATGTTTGTTTTGTTTTTTAAACTGAGTTCTTCTTCTGCTGCGTTCAGTTTGTAGTCTTGCTAAATCTGCAGGCCTGTCGCCAGGTCATAGTTCACAGTCTTTTCCAGGTCGGCGCAGCAGCCCCATAGCTCCTGCTTCGGCTCAGCACCCACTGGCCAGACCAGGCGTCGTCGGTCATCACGGGTTGGGCAGTTTTGGAGAATGTTCATTCATTTCCCTTTAGCTGTGACCTTCAACAAACTCACGCCTGGTTCTCGCTTGTCACGTGCCAATAGTTCAGTGTTTTCCTATGCCTTCTTCGTGTTTTTTTATTTTTGTCGTCCGTTCTCTTCTTCCTGTATCTCTCGGTTTCCTCTACTTATTTTACCCTGTGGATTCAAGGACTGCATTGTAAGGCTATCAACACGTTTTCTCAATGTGTGTCCAGAATGCTGTTCGTGCCTTGGACTCTCCACAGAAAGAAGACATCTATTGCCGGGCTACCAAACAATCACACTAAACAGCACCACTCAATAGCTACATAACACAAGCAACTTGCTCAACTTGACATTGGCTTCTACATAACACAAGCAACTTGTTCAACTTGACATTGGCTTCAAAAAGTGCAACTATATCAGCAACCCCTACTTAAACAACAACAGTAACAAGCACAACATCGATCTTCAATCTTCATGATGTTCCCAAATAATATTCAGTCTGTGTTTAAAACTTCCGTCGTATTATTATAATCTTACACCACACCCCACGCCCTACAACCCGACAATCAGTTAGATTTAGAGTCATGCAAGTAGGTCACATCAGACAATGATATCAAAATATAAATACACAAGGCTAGAGAAGATTTAATTGAATTTGGAAATATACGGAGATCACAAGACATCGGGTCCAACACAAAAAAAATCAGAATCTTCAATTCACATCGGCTCTGGAACATGGGAAAGAACACACAAACAACAACAAAGATAAAAACTACAAACTGTCATAAATGTCTGCTAGCATAGAATAGAAAGATTGCAGTGGTGCGTCAAGATCACTGATGTGGAACTGATGACAAGAACCAGACAAGCGTCAGTGGAACTGATGACAAGAACCAGACAAGCGTCAGTGGAACTGATGACAAGAACCAGACAAGCGTCGGTGGAACTGATGAGAAGAACCAGACAAGCGTCAGTGGAACTGATGACAAGAACCAGACAAGCGTCAGTGGAACAAGAGATGAGTAGAAGACGCTGGAGATGGATAGAACACACATTGAGGAAACCTGTTGATACCAGGCAGTCCTTGTTCTGGAAGAGAGGTAGAGGAAGAAGAAAGAAAACACGGAGAAGAGAATTGGAGACATAGACATGCAGGGCATGAAGAAGACATGGACAAATCTTGAGCTGAATGCACGGGACAGGAAGATTTGACATAAGTTTGTTGACAGGCTATGCCCACTGGGGACCTGAAGGGTAATGTAGGCCTGTTGAGGATTGTTGCATGGTCAGCGAGCATTTTGGGTTTGCCCCGATTCAGATGATCGCACCATGTAACACTCCTGCGGTATAGAATGAAATAGTTCGCGTGTGGCGAGGCATGACGCGTTAGACTTAGTTACGGACAGTCTTGTGTGTGGCCTTCGAGCCTTATGGCCGTGTTTCAAATGTGTTGCATGGCCACTTATCCAAAGTGTTTCGAATGTGTGGCATGGCCACTTATCCAAGTGTATAACCGTCTGTGTTCGGGCTTTTAAGCCGATATAATAATACGTGTATAAAGACCGGAGAGTCTCGTGTATAGCCTTCGGGCATAGAACAGTGTTTTACAACTGTGTGGTATGACCACTAATGAACATATATATATATATATATATATATATATATATATATATATATATATATATATATATATATATATATATATATATATATATATATATATATATATATATATATATATATATATATATATATATATAATGCTGGTAAAGCAATAAATAAGTAATGTGTAAAGACCATTGAGTCCAGTGTTATGTAGGTCGGAATCATTATTAACCGCAATAATTATTAGGCGCGAAAGTTGGGAAACACGAGCGCAGATATAATGTGTAAACGGCTGATAGAGCCAGGCTATGAATGCCAAAAGTGTATGAATATTATAGACAGAGTTTCCGATGTGTACATTACTCCTTCATGTCACTAGTATCAGAAATATAATAATTATGCCTAAAGCTTGGTAAATTAAAATAGAGTTGGTCAAGGACATAAACGATATATTTAAAACCAACGGTTACCTGATAGACATACAATGTCTAAGAAGATACTAACTCTATACTATGATAGTCAGTGTTTTTCAATGTGGAATGTATTATTGTCAAGAGGACATTATAATCGATGAATTGTTATTAAATGTTGAGTCGTCAGAAAAGGACTTGTTCATTGAAGTCTTCTACAAGTTGTAATTATGTTACCCTGACGATTGACGGTTAACCTTCAAGGTTGGTTCAAGTATACAACACTATGTCAAGCTACTAATAATTGAAGTAATAAAACACTAACCGACAATAGGTATACACAAAGTTTAATGAAGAAACACTGATACTAAATTATAAAATTAATAAAGATAAACCCAATGTTGCAGCAGAAAGATACTCCGTGATGACAGAACAGATGAATATAGAATACATGAATTGAAATATAATATAAGCCCAATTATTGAAGTTTGAAAGTCTGCAACAAGGCCACATCTAAACAAGAAATTATTTAGCTACAAGCAACCACGTACTTTTTTTCTTTTTTTTTTTTTGACCTCTGTTTGCACCCTCTGGACATTTATAACATAAGGAAGGGAAACCCGAGGCCTGTAAACAGTAAATAAATATTAGACAAACATAAAGGTATGTTTTCAGGCACTCGTAAGAAATAAAGAAGTAGAACACTAGACAACAGAAAAACAACAGACATGAGTGGCTTACCCAGGATTTGAACACTGGACCTTCCGTAAACATTGCAGGCAAGGTTCTCCCTTATCGGGAAAGCTACTGTGACGTACATCATGTTGTGTGACAGTGATATGTTGTGTGACAGTGATATGTTGTGTGACAGTGATATGTTGTGTGACAGTGATAATTTGTTATGTTTTCCATTATCATCATTATTTTCCTTTTCGCTCCCTGTGGAACATAACACTACTACAGCTGGCCTTTGCAAGAAGGCTGCTCAAGGAATTCACGTGCCCTGTCAATATTGATGTCTCCATCAATTTATTTGACATGTTGAGGTTGCCAGCCGTCATGTGTATCATCATAGTAGTCACGTGCTCGAGGGAACAGGAGTCATATTCTTTC
Source organism: Oreohelix idahoensis (assembly GCA_024509875.1). Classification (NCBI taxonomy): domain Eukaryota; kingdom Metazoa; phylum Mollusca; class Gastropoda; order Stylommatophora; family Oreohelicidae; genus Oreohelix; species Oreohelix idahoensis. The sequence goes on along the minus strand of JAMPIV010023165.1, from coordinate 436,515 downwards.
TTTGTCTCACCAGATACCCCCCTGGGGAACTACACGGATCTAGTTATTTTTTTTTTATGCTCAGGAAAAGGCTGGCTCCCCACGCACAAACACCCAACCCCCTCCCTTTTGTGCCGCCCTTTACCACATATTTGTAATGAGCGATGTTCGTTTTCGTCACTGCCTGGCAATACGCTCGCCGCTCTTTACCACATATTTGTAATGAGCAATGTTCGTTTTCTTCACTGCCTGGCATTACGCTCGCCGCCCTTTACCACATATTTGTAATGAGCAATGTTCGTTTTCTTCACTGCCTGGCATTACGCTCGCCGCCCTTTACCACATATTTGTAATGAGCAATGTTCGTTTTCTTCACTGCCTGGCATTACGCTCGCCGCCCTTTACGACATATTTGTAATGAGCAATGTTCGTTTTCTTCACTGCCTGGCATTACGCTCGCCGCCCTTTACCACATATTTGTAATGCGCAATGTTCGTTTTCTTCACTGCCTGGCATTACGCTCGCCGCCCTTTACCACATATTTGTAATGAGCAATGTTCGTTTTCTTCACTGCCTGGCATTAAGCTCGCCGCCCTTTACCACATATTTGTAATGAGCAATGTTCGTTTTCTTCACTGCCTGGCATTACGCTCGCAGCCCTTTACCGCATATTTGTAATGAGCAATGTTCGTTTTCTTCACTGCCTGGCATTACGCTCGCCGCCCTTTACCGCATATTTGTAATGAGCAATGTTCGTTTTCTTCACTGCCAGGCATTACGCTCGCCGCCCTTTACCGCATATTTGTAATGAGCAATGTTCGTTTTCTTCATTGCTTGGCATTACGCTCGCCGCCCTTTACCGCATATTTGTAATGAGCAATGTTCGTTTTCTTCACTGCCTGGCATTACGCTCGCCGCCTTTTACCACATATTTGTAATGAGCAATGTTCGTTTTCTTCACTGCCTGGCCCATGACTTCGTGGAGTCCCCGAGGGTCTCAGAAGAGACAAAGAAAGAATAGCACGACTGTACCCTCAGGCATGTCGTACAAGGCCACTAAGATGAAATTGTACATGGGGCCTGGCAACATCATCATATGAAAGAAATTGTCACGGCTGTAAGATATGAGGAACCGCGGTAGCATAGTGGTTAGTGCACTGGCTTCCTAGCTCGGTGGTCCATAGTTCGATCCCCAGTGGTGGTGGGATTTTTTAGACCGCGAACGGCTCCGGGGTCGACCCAGCCTCGTGAATTGGGTACCAGAGCAACTTATGGGAAGGTTAAGGCGGCCGGCGTGATGCTAACCACATCACTCCTACTGTGCCGTTGGTCAAGAAAATATGGCCCTAACACCATATTCCCAATTAGCCTCAATGGGCTTGTAACGGGATCCTTTACCCTCCTTTGCCCCCTGCAAGATATGTGACTGCTTGGTGCAGGCGTCCTGGAAGGTGCCAGTTGTAATGATTACTCCCTGCTCCATAAGGAGCGGAAAGGAACATTATAATGACTGATGATTACGCCCAGAGATGACGAATTTATTTACCAGAGCACATTATCTGCAGTCGGAAGATAAACTATCGCATGAACAAAAAAATTAAAAAAACAGGTCAGTTCAGTTCAGAAATCTACCAGGTCGTGGTCACATCGACCTTAGCCAATATTGTATCATATGTATAATTTTTTTAAATATATCAGCTTTTCCTGACGTAGCTAACCCCTCGTTAATCTCCCTGGTGTGTTGTACTCGAAGGACGATTAGAATCATAGTCTTCTCTAGCGTCTTGTAGGAAGAGACGAATACAGAGGCTGTACTAAGAACTGGCTGCTTCATCATTTAAAACAAATTTCTGCAGAAACTACTAATGGTCTTTGAGAACTCAAAGAAAGACTATAACCATTTTTCTTTCTCGGGTGTCTTTTAGCCTTCTTCCTCTTTCCTTGTTCGTCCTGAAAAGGACGTTGGTTGCGTTGTGTCGCCGTTTACAGCGAAACTGCGATATCTGCGCCTTTCGGCCCGATACATCCGACTTCTGCACGGCATTTATTGGGACCGGATGCGCCTTCCCTTTTCGATCCCTACTCTCTCGGCCAGACTGCAGTGATGCAGCCTGTTTCCAGGACCACCACTTGGAGGTGGATTAGGGTCTTGGTCAGCTCTGGTTCGCAAGATGTCACGCTATGGCTCGCTGACTGCATTCATCTCTGTTGCTGCGTCTTCGGTTCCTGTATCTTAGTAAGTGACTAATGCAGGGTTGTACTTTTAGCTGGCAAATTCACACATTCAAACTGAGAATTATCAGCTATATATCTTATTCATTACTGTGTAGTGTAGAAACATGGTCAATGAACAAGTAATTAGAAGAAAAAATGTATGCCTTTGATATATAGAAGAATGGAACACGTCTCATGGAAAGAAAAGAAAATAATTAAAATGGTGCTAGAAATGAAAAGAAAATTAATGAAGGAAATCAAAATGAGACAGTTAAAATATTTTGGCCATGTAAAAATACATAACACCTTACTGAAGACCACATAAGAAGGCAGAGTTAAGACAAACAAGCAATGGGAAGACAGCGCTATAAGTGGGAAGATAACATCACGAGATGGACAAGTCTATCGGAGTGCACCATCAAGACAAGAGACAGAAGACGTTGGAGATCCATTACAACCGACCTCTGATGTAAAGAAAGGCACCTGATGATGATGTCGCGCTCGTCGCTAGGATTAATTTTAGATTTAGGGTTATAGTTGGAGCCGCGGTAGCGCAGTAGTTAGTGTACTGGCTTCCTAGCTCGGTGGTCCATGGTTCGATCCCCAGTTGAGGTGGGATTTTTTTAGACCGCAAACGGCTCCAGGGTCGACCCAGCCTCGTGAATTGGGTACCAAAGCAGCTCTGGGAAGGTTAAAGAGGCCGGCGTGATGCTGACCACATCACTCCTAGTGTGCCGATGGTCGAAAACATATGGACCTAACACCATATTCCTAGTATGCCTCAATGGGCGTGTAACGGATCCTTTTTTTTTTTTTTTTACCTTAGGGTAATGGTTAAGGTTCCAACCACTAAACCTAACCCTTACCCTTTATAACTGCGTCACTAAAGTACTACGTAAGGTTGTATCGATGTCGACGACTTAAATGACCGTCGGATCGATAGACGTGTCGGGATAATCGGATATACGTCCCACTATTGTTAATTTCAACCCTAACTCAATAACAGAGTCAGGTACCCATTTACAACTTGTTAGACTGGAGCGTGACGCTACTAGGTCCCGAACCCTGTAACTTTGCCTCGAGATGAAGCACACTAACCCCTCGACGCTTGCGTGTTCCTTAATTAAGGGAGGTTTAAGAAACAAATAAAAATTACTCCTGTCTTAAACGTGTTATTGATGCTGACCGTTGTTCCCAGGTTGTTCGACATGTACGGTAACACATCAGTATCATAATCAATACCATTTAGGCCCCCGAGGAGCATAGGCCTTCAAGAAACACGTGCCATGTCCTCCTGTCACGTGCCATCAGCTCAAGTTTTTTTTCCACATCTTCCTCAACAGTTTCACGTCTGTCTCCAGTTCTCTTCTCCATGTGTTTTTTGGTCTACCTCTGCCTCTCTTACCCTAGGGACTACAGAATAAGAACTGCCTGGTAATGCTATCAACAGGTTTCCTCAATGTGTGTCCTATCCATCACCAGCGCCTTCTTCTCAACTCGTGTTCCACTGGCACTTGTCCGGTTCTTGTCATCAATTCCACAATTGTGACTTTGTCATACCATTTCAGTCCTTCTATTATACGCAAGCACCCGTTTATAAAAGTCTCTATCTTTTTGGTTGTTGTTTTTGTTGCTCTCCATGTCTCCGAGCCATACAATAGGACTGACTTGACATTTGAGTTGAAGATTCTTATTTTTGTGTTGGACTTGATTTCTCTTGACCTCCATATGTTTCCCAATGCAATGAAAACTCCTCTTGCTCTTTGTATTCTTATAGTTATATTCTTGTCTGTCCTTCCAACTTTGTCTACATAGCTGCCACAATATGTGTAGCTGCCACAATATGTGTAAGGTTCTACATCTTGTAGTGATGTTTCTTCAAATTGAATCTGGTTCTCATTCCCTACAATTTATTGTTATTATCTGTGTCTTTTTCCCTGTGTATTTTCAGACCTATTTGATTTCTGTTTCACATCTGCCATCTACTTTTTCGTATCATGTGGTTGAATAATTGTATTTTCAAATCTCTAGAACTTTAAAAAAAAAATAAATGAATAGAAGGTTGCGAAATTCTTTGCAGCCTAAACTTTAAGAAAACTAAACCTTTAAGCTAAAATTCATAGCTTCACTTAAACCAGAGGTTCTTAACCTTTCTTCTGCCATAGGCCCCTTTGATTGTCCGGTGAAGTCTACGGACCCCTTCGTGGAAAAAAAAACCTACATAAACGCATAATTAAAGTGTGTGCATACAAATAATAATTTTATTACAAAGAAATATAGTTAAGCTTACGTATAGTCATACTGAAATTAAAAAATAATATGTAAAAAGAATATATATCTTTAAATAAAAAAAAAAACGTATGATAATTTTACGTACTAAAATTTTGGGTTAAAAAAAAAAATTTTAGGTTATGTACACAGACCCTCTAGCATCCAGTCATGGACCATAGGGGTTCGTTCAGCACATGCTAAGAAACTCTGACTTAAGTTCTATGCTCGCTAATTCATCTTTATGTCTAGATTGTCGATTAATGATGGATGTCCTAATCTCGCGTCCGTGATAATCTGTACTGTAAATCTGTCCGGTTTAAGGAACTCCGTCATTTTCACCAGCCTCCTGAACAAAGACATCCGTGATGGATGCGGCTTTGTCTGGCATCAGGTGTTATATGTGAGCTGATTACTGGCGTTAAGTTAGCTCCGGTCATACGTTATAGTCATTGTTCTGCCTCCTGAACTCACTTCATCACCAGATGTTATTCGTTTCCATCATATTTCAAACTGCCCGGATCCACCATTCATTCATTACTCTTAAGCTCGCCAAAGAGCAAAAGCTTTTAACAAACTTATACCAGGTCTTCCTGTCTCGTGCCATCAGGTCAAGGTCTGTGCATGACTTCTTCATCCCCGTCATGTAGGTCTCCAAATCTCTTCTCCTTGTGTTCATTGATCTCCCTTTACTTCTATTACACCACGGGTTCCAGAACAAGGACTGCCTTGTAATGTTGTCAGCAAGTTTCCTCAATGTGTGTCCTATCCATACCCAGCGTCTTCTTTTCATCTCTTGCTCCACTGACGCTTGACTGGTTCTTGTCATCTCTTGTTCCACTGACACTTGTCTGGTTCTTGTCATCTCTTGTTCCACTGACACTTGTCTGGTTCTTGTCATCTCTTGTTCCACTGACACTTGTCTGGTTCTTGTCATCTCTTGTTCCACTGACACTTGTCTGGTTCTTGTCATCTCTTGTTCCACTGACACTTGTCTGGTTCTTGTCATCTCTTGTTCCACTGACACTTGTCTGGTTCTTGTCATCTCTTGTTCCACTGACACTTGTCTGGTTCTTGTCATCTCTTGTTCCACTGACACTTGTCTGGTTCTTGTCATCTCTTGTTCCACTGACACTTGTCTGGTTCTTGTCATCTCTTGTTCCACTGACACTTGTCTGGTTCTTGTCATCTCTTGTTCCACTGACACTTGTCTGGTTCTTGTCATCTCTTGTTCCACTGACACTTGTCTGGTTCTTGTCATCAGTTCCACATTAGTGATCTTGTCATTCCACTTCTATTCTACACAAGCATCCAAGAATTACGTAATTATCTGTTCTCTATCGAAAATTCTTAACGTTTCCTGCATTTATTTTTTCTCATTATCTTTGTGTTCGCTCTGTGTATGTTCAGACGCACCTTGATCTGACTTATCATCTAGTATTTTCTTGTTATCTTGCTATTGATTACGTTTATTCGACAGGAGAGTCAGTCGTTATTAATTGTAGGTCTTGATTTGACCCATTCTGTTGGGACCCCCTCAACTTAAGTTTATATATTTATTTTTTTTTGGTAACACATTTTATGGCAAAAGATAGCTAATGAAAATAGATATAGATATGAATTTATTTTAATACAATGAAATAACATTTATTCCCGATATCTGATTTCAAATGATCTTCGTTATTTTTTTGTTTTTGTCAAAGCTGGAGGTGGGACCACGAGTGCTTGGCTCCATGTGAGCACTGAGTCTGATTAGGTCAAATAGGTTAAATGAGCCTAAGGCCGGCTCTACCTATATCTCACGGACTCATGGCAAAAGTGAAGAAGTAACAGAATTTCTCTTGGTTACAAACGTCGCAGGTGTCATAACTCTCTATATTGTTTAACGAACTTTACGACTATGGAGCCCTAGACGCTCATCATTCATTTCAAAATGTCAGTATTCGTTGAGTAAACTACGAGATGGTCGTTGAAGCTCTCCAAACATATATGACTTCTCTAACTCTCAATATAGTTAAATAAACTATATGGTCATAGAGCCTTACTTAATTATCACACATCTCAAACTCCCATGTGTAGTGTGTAATATTAACACAGCAGTTCTATACACCCTCAAGCACATATATGACATTAAAACACATCATACCAGGTTATTTACGGCCGGCACTTAAGGCACACTTGTTGACATTTGTACTCAGATAACAGACCCTTTCTGTAGCATCTAACATTCCGCGAATGCCAGGGATGATGGAGACGGCCCTACCTTGCTACAGGCACTTTCGATAGAAGCATTTTGTTTTCTGTGAGTTCTCTTGTATAAACTGAGGTACTGTCTGTTGTTTGCCTGGCGGTGGAAGTGTCGATAAGGGCGTCATATCATTGCGCTGGTTTCTCTCATTGCGCGCATTCATAACTGTGATGCGGCTGTTGTATCTGCGATCTGTCCTTAACCATTCTGTCCATCTCCTTTCAGACATGGCGCAAATATTCTGTTACTTTCTTTGTGCACATGTCTCTTATTTCCTTGTACAACATGTCTCTTATTTCCTTGTACAAAACTTGATATTGCCTTGAACACAATCTCATCTTTATACAAGTCTCATATTTCCTTTTAAACACTCATAATTACCTGTACACAGTCTCATTTTCGTGTACACACTCTCATGTTTCCTTGTATACAATCCCATCCTTGTACAAATCTCATATTTCCCTATACACACTTTTATATTTTCCTGTACACCGTCTCATTTTTTATACACAGCCTCATTTTCTTGTACACATTTTCATATTTCCTTGTATGCAAGACTCGTATTTGCTTGTACACAATCTTTTATTTCCTTCTACTCCAGTTTCATATTTCCTTGTATGCAAGACTCGTATTTGCTTGTACACAATCTTTTATTTCCTTCTACTCCAGTTTCATATTTCCACTGTACTCTCATTTTTCCCTGTACTCTCATTTTTCACTGTACATAGTATCATTTCTTTGCATTCAAGTCTCACGTTTCTTTGTACTCCAGTCTCATATTTCTTTGTACTCAAGTCTCATATTTCCTTGTACTCAAGTCTCATGTTTCCTTGTACACATTCTCATATTTCCTTGTACTCAAGTTTCATATTTCCTTGCACTCAAGTCTGATGTTTCCTTGAACTCAAGTTTCGTATTTCCTTGTACTCGAGTTTCATATTTCCTTGTACTCAAGTTTCATGTTTCTTTGTACACAAGTCTCATATTTCCTTGTACTCAAGTTTCATATTTCCTTGTACTCGAGTTTCATGTTTCTTTGTACACAAGTCTCATATTTCCTTGTACTCAAGTTTCATGTTTCCTTGTACTCAAGTTTCATGTTTCTTTGTACACAAGTCTCATATTTCCTTGAACTCAAGTCTCATATTTCCTTGTTCTCAAGTTTCACATTTCCTTGTACTCAAGTTTCATGTTTCCTTGTACTCAAGTTTCACATTTCCTTGTACTCAAGTGTCATATTTCCTTGTGCTCAAGTTTTATATTTACTTGTACTCAAGTGTCATGTTTCCTTGTACTCAAGTTTCATATTTCCTTGTACACCGTCTCATATTTTCTTGTACACATTATCATATTTCCTTGTACAGAGTGTAATATTTCCTTGTACACAGCCCCGTATTTCGTTATACTTAGTCTTTCATTTCATTGTACACATTATCATATTTCCTTGTATATAATCTCGTATGTCCGTGTACACAATCTCATATTTACTTGTATGCATTCTCATATTCCCTTGCACACAGTCTCATAATACCTTGTACTCAAGTTTCATATTTCTCTGCGCATGTCTGGTACTCCCCAGAAGTTGTATCCGTCACCTCCTCGGGTTGCATGCAAACCTTTGATTTGTTATATATTTAAAAGCAAAACTGAGGCATGCTGAACAAAGGTGTAGACAGGCAAGGGGTATATAAAGCAAAACATTGAAAACGTTTATTGATCGTTAGGGCAGCGGAAAGGCATCCGACCATGAAACATTAAACAAAATTGTTGACTCTTCATATGCAGATAAACTCAGTTGTGTAAAATGGGCTTTGAAGATCAGCACAACACATGATAGATTTACATATCAACAGAGATAATCACGTGTTCGAGAAACGTGAGGCCAAAGGCAAACAATTATTACAGGCTGTGGTAAATTTGACGGAATTATGTGTGTCAAGTCAGGAACGAACAAACGAACGAAGTCTTTATTTCATCAGGGTAAAGAAATAGCCACTGTTGCTTTTTTACTTTTCTGCCCTGTAATAAGACATTTCTAAAAGTGATTATAAATTAATACATTCTTAACTTCAGTAGTAGGTAGTAAATATTAATATAATAATAAATAGGAAACTACAGGGCGATTGAAACAGTCTGAAGAGAGACATGAAATTGATAGAGAAGACATGGACAAACATTTAACGGGTTCTCATCACAGGAAGACATGCTTTGCATGGCATGTTTTCAACGCCTATGCTCCTTTCGAGTAATGCTGATATTGATGACGATGATGATACTTGGAAATTATAACCCATTAGGGGTTGAACGTGATACGATGCCTGTTAATGTAAAGAAGGTAACATTTAACAAATATGACTGAAGTTCGCAACCAATTAGTGTCGTAGACGCAGAAACACCAAGGATTTCCTGACGCCCAGTCAGAACCAAGTCACGTCATATGCCTTTTAAAGTCATTATCGACATTTGTCGATTCCGATGAACGTCAGCGATCATGACTATCCATTGTCCTTAGATCTCTGGTGTCTGCAGTAGGACACCACGGTGCAATGTATGATTACTTCTTCTTTGATCCTTGACCTTTGACTGACTAACAAAGCAATCAGTGACCGCGTCTTGTAGGGCAGCAACAAACTGTCTCCGTTTTACTCGAGCGACAGCCATCCTTCGTGTGTTGCCCCAGCTCTGGTTCATGCACAGCATCCCTGAGTCCACAGTTTTCCAACAGGTGGCTTTTTCCCGTCCCAGCTTCGCTTTCCTTCTGGAGCCCATAGCATGGCAACTCCGGTGATGGTGTCAGGGTCTCTTCTGAGAATGTCTTCTTCTTCTTCTTCCGTCCTTAGCCAAAGACCGACCAAGCAGTCAGAGGCCATCACGCCTTGTGGCGTCTTAAGGGCAACAGCAGATTGATTTTCTCTGTTGTAGTTTCCCATCACGCCGAGCGGCGTCTTTAGGGCAACAACAAATAGATCCATCTGCCGTTGTTTCCGTAATCGGTGTGACAAGCCAACGGGTGATCAGCCCATTGGGCATTCTGAGAATGTAGCCAACCCAATTCCAGCGTCTACCCGCTATGATGGTGTGGATGTCTTCTTCGTGGCTTCGAGTTGGCATTCCTTGGTTGGTGATGGTGTTCGACCAGAAAATTCGAAGAATTTTCCCTAGGCAGGTTGTATGGAAAGAGAACAATTTTCATATTTCCTTTCCTGTTACTCTCCAGCATTTTACACTGTACAGAAGTACAGTAATTATACAGCTCTCATATATTTTTAGTTTAGTGTTTAGTATGATGACTACCAAAATACAATGCATCAGCGGGGTGGTTGAAATATATCTAACATGTTTGATCATCCCACACAGTACTCGAAAAGCCAAAAAAATATTCCGAAACGACTAATGGCACCAGCTAAAATTATAGAAGAAAAGGCGGAATCACTTAGTAAGTGTCCCTGGCGTTGACAGAGCAGATCTGTCGAAATGAAGACTTTAGCGCAAGTCTTGGAAGTGTCTTTGCTGTTTCTCGTCTTAACTCCCTCATTCTGTGTTATTTGTCTTCAAAGTGCTGAAAATGTGAATTTTTCTAAGAACTATACCAGGATAATTAAAGCCTCTCACGGGAAACGAATACGGACCTTTATGTCACATTTTAGACAGAACAGAGTGGAACTTTCTACAGAACCCACTTATTCGGACACAAAATTTGCATGTCAACCGGCGTTATCAGCAGAGTTGTCTCATAGCATACTTATTTAGACAAATCTACTGATTGGATGCCAGTGCCAAAAGCTGTTATTTTATCAGGTAATGTTTCCCATTCTGGGTCTGCTTAGAAGCGAAGATAAATGATCGGATACAGTTTCCTACATAGATTGAACAAGTAAAGCCTGTATTTATTCCCTACAGGAGTCTGGAAGTTTTTAATCTTCTGTGCCTTATTTGTTTTTTTTTTTAATGATCGACCTTGGTCCACATTCATGAAAAAATAATTGTGCTTTTGACATGATCTAAAAACGGGACTGTGAGGGTGGGCATATGGAGAGACAGATATGTAATGCATTTGTCGCATGTTAAATCTTTGTAATTGCATTCTTCTTTGTCACTCGTTCTCAACTAACCACATCTATCTCTTTTGTAAATCTGGCTGTCCGTCTGAGGCTTCTGTCGTCACCATACATTTTCTCCATCAACTGGGTTGGTCACGCTGCCATTCTGTTTCATAATTAGTTTTGTTCTCAGTCAGTTGTATTGATGCTACAGAATAGTGTACACGTTTGCGCAGTATGTAGATAGATATATAGACAGCGGACTCTGGGTCGTCCTGGAGGTCTAAATCCCTGGCTCTTAGCCTTCCATACCTTCTATGACAGCCAATCTTCTCCCATTCTGCAGACATGGCCAAACCATCTTAGTTAGGACTGTTCTACTTGGGTCTGCAGGGGTATAAATATACGTTAAACTCACCCAGACTTATTCAATAACACAAAGGACGCAACAAGAGACCAATATCAGACCTGTCATTATCGATACCCCTTTATCTCCCCCGGCTGACAAAGATCAATCAGTGAATTATACCTAGCATAAATTTCCATTCAAATAGCGCGGCTCGCGCGGGAAATTCCTCACCGTTAGTTACAGAAATCTCCTGGGAGATAATCGGAAACGAGGTGCTCTAAATTTAACTTCACGATCTGTTAACTATTGGCAGGCCATGGGGTTGCTTTTGTCGAAGGAACGACGTTTTCTGTTAAGCTGTTTTATTTTTATATATGTATTATTATTTTTAATCATGCAGGATTATACTCGATAGAGTAGCTGCAACTGCTAATGCTGTTACGACGATCACTACTGCTGCTAGTATTGCCTATTTCTCAGTAAATAAAATAAATAAACAAAGGTAATAAACAGGTACTCGTTGGACAAGGAGGACATCAGAAACAATAAAGAAAATGTAAGTGATAGGCTTACCGGGAATCGAACCTAGTACCAACCAAACGGCGCCCTCGCCTTGCTGTGACAGTACATCGTGAAAGGACACACAGCCAATTTTGCAGCCCAAATAAAGTGCATCATTTGGCTGAGGTCATTCTCATAACACCCACACAACTATGCAGTTCCCAGGGGTCTCTCGGAAGACAGACAGAATAAGACTTTTTCTCTATCAAGCATGTCGTAAGAGGCGAGTAACATGAGATTATGCATAAGGTTGGCAACTTTACCATGTTAAGCAAACTGCTACAAAAACCTGGACTATAAGAGCATATGAAAGCTTTAATACAGGCCATCCTACAAGATGGTCAGGTGTACTGATGGCTTCATCCTCTTTAAGGAGCACCCCCTTCCCCCATCCCAAGGGTACAGGCTTCCTACAAGGCGGTTAGATATAGTGATGGCTCCATCCTCTTTAAGAAGCAACCCCCCCCCCCCCCCCCCCCCCAAGGTACAGACTTCCTACAAGACGGTCAGATAATGATGGCTCCATCTTCTTTAAGAAGCACCACCCCCTCCCCCCACCAAAGGAAAGGGCTGCTACCAACTACTGTTACTACCACCACCATCACCTCCTCAACCATATTCCTTCTGCTACAGATGTTGATCTGTCCTTTCCACCGATTTAACTCACAGAGCGTCGTTTCGTCTGCAGCCTTTCCGGTTATGATATCTCACAATTCCTCTCACATATTCCAGCATCGCTCATTCTCTCTCAAGGGACGACAGACAAACAGCTTCAAGATCGCAAAACGTTATATCTTCATTTGGGCATGACGAATAACCATCCGGGCATTCTCTCCGAATGTAAAAATAAATTTGTTAGTTAACGACACAAACATAACAAGGATCATCATAAACCACAATTGTTATTTTTCTGTATTTGCAAAATTGTTGTTATTTCTAGAGCGCAGTTGCGGAAACTTACGTCACAGTCCTTCGATAACAGATGTGGGGTAAACACTTTGTTCCCGGAATCAGGCTTTGTGACCGTTACGTCGGCATTTTTCTTTGTCCTAGTTGTATAGTACTGTCCCCATATTACAAATTTTCTAAGTCCTGTATCGAACAGTGAAAAAATCCCGTCAACTTTTCGGAAAAGAACTGGAAAGACGGGATTCTACCTGGAAAACTAAATTGAATACCTGTTAAAGGAAAGCGCATGCCTTGCAATCTTTCCATAGATCTGTGACGAAACGGGGCGACCTCTATCGATCTTTGGTTCTCTCCGGCAGTATCGGTACATTTGTGGCACTGATTTTTATTAGGTGCTGTCAATTATCGCACTTTTCTTTCTTTCTGTCTTTCTTTCTTTAGTTGTCTGCTAAGTAGCAGATATGTGATTTTATCAAATCACCCGGTAGGTGATAGCTATCACAGTTGTGACACTCCTTGCAAATATGTCACCGGTTTGTTACCTGGTCATCCCAGCCTAAGAAAAACTGAGATAAGATAGTCGCCGGCGCGTTTAGATTGAACCGCTGATAAGACAACATTACCGTCTGTGTGTCACATGTGGACAGACAAATGTGATGCAATCGCTTCCGGTCACTTGTTTAAAAAAAAGTAATCATGGATTTATTACATTTTAGACAATATGAGTCTACAAATATGTTTGTAAGAGTGTATACAAGGCATCAGATGTCCATATATGGTAATACGTGACCTTTGCAGGCACGCACCTTATTTTACGTGGGACTATTTTGAAATATCACAGCCTATCCTGCATGATTTGAAATGATTGAATCTTTCTGATTAGATTCATAACACCACTGGAGGGAATATAGGCTGACAATTTCAGTTTTTTTTCTCTGTGATTTGCACGCTCGCCAAGACATCAGACCTTCGCCAGAGGAAGAACTAGATTCATAATTCCTAATTGTTATCCGGGCCTTTATTGAAGAACCAGATAAGACTTATAAAGCACAGGAAATTTCTTTCAAATTTTAATAAGGAACAACCGGGACTAGGAAATTGAAGAAACAGAGTCAGAAGGGGCAATCTATGTTAAAATTAAAAGAAATTCCAGACAGGTGTTGTAAGAGAACGATTCGTCTCTTTTATTCATCTATGCGACAAGTATGTAGACAGGATTGGCGTAAGTTGGATTTACATTTCATATTTTATTACTAACATGTGAACTAACATATATATGTATTTATTACCATGTGAATTTTATTGTCTGAAACTCGCTATTAGATGTCAAAGTCATTTGAGGTTGGCAATCTCAGCGTATAGAATGATGATTCATGAACCACCACTGCATGGGCTGGTGATTGCTTTATTGATAAATTCGTAAGGAGAACTAAAAGCATAAAGTAGTTCCAGGTTCCCTATGGAGCAGGGAGGGAAAGATGAAAGAAATGATGTACATTCTAAGCATAAGACTTACATTTTCAAAGCAGTGTAAATGTCCATATAAACATATTCACTTTAAAATTAATGTAAGGTTTCACGCTTTAAACCAGTGTAAATGTCCATGGGAAAATATTCATTTTAATTAATAGAAGTTTCAAACTTTTCCACAAGTGTAAATGTAAATGAAACACGAATGAATTTATATTGTGAACACTTTTCAAACAGTGGAGATGTAAATATAAAACATATTATATCTGTACGTTTAGCCTTTTCATTTAAATGTAATGTAAAGCTAAAGCTATTCAGTTTAAGTGTAAAGGAAGTTTTATCCCGAGGGATTAAATTTAATTCTCATCGAGGGTAAATTCTGAGTTAAGTGGGATGGTGAAATAGAAGAGGGGGGGGATACATAACTGTGTCGGAGAACGCCATACTCAGAAGCGCGTTCTTTTTATTCTTCTATCACAGTTATTGGTGGTACCAGCAGAACGTACTATTTCTGGAACAAGACGGGATCAGTGGCCTACGCTTTAAGACAAAGAACAATGTGTAGACTTTCCTTGAAGTTTCTGGGAGACGAGCTACACCCGACAAACTTGACCAGAGACGAGTAATCAGTGTGAAAAGACAGAACCGCCATTGGCAGCTAAGTTCAAGTATATGCTGCCATCTGAACTTTCTTACTCTTTTTTGCAATCCCCAAATACGAGGATGATAGCTTTTCTTTATCCATAACTATTCAAATTATTTTCAAACTGTTAAAACTTAAAGTGATTATTAAATTTTGTTATTTGTAATGTTACAAATTTAACTTCAATTTGATCATTTTAAAGTTACTGCATGTTTGTCTCAGTCAATTACACCACACATTCTAAACAGAGCTATACTTGAATAAGAGAATTCCACTGAGTGAATCAGTGATGGGGGCTTAACGAGCTGATAAATAAGTGCTTAAATTCTTCACAAAAGTGGTAGCCAGGTTACATAATTAACGCGTCCTAGCGACAGCCAGCATTGTTTTCGCTTACCTGAATTTCTTGTGAAGACTCCCATGTGATAGAAGCTTTACTACTCTTCTATCTACATTTCTGCCAAGAGTAATCTTGTGTACAAATAGACTCCATTGAAGCCTATGTTAGATACTCTTGAGTTTGGTCACTGTTGGACCACAACTGCAAAGCAGGGGAGGCAATACCGTCACAAGTATATTTTCGGGAAAATACGGAAACGGCGGTCATTGCGCCGTAAACGCTAAATTGAACACCTATTACAAAAAAAGCACACATGCCTTTCAGTTTTTCCATGGTTCACTGACCGTTGGCCGTAAGTCGTGATAAGTTTGACTACACAAAAGACAAATGAAATATACAGGAATGAAATGGTCACAGAAGAAGTAATGACGTCATTAGAACATGCAGAAGAATGAGAACAGCATAAGTATTTCACACCATGTTTTGGCGGGTGACGTACTCGTATAATCCTATTTTACGTGTTCACTCCACCGTTTTGGCGGGTGACGTACTCGTATAATCCTATTTTACGTGTTCACTCCACCGTTTTGGCGGGTGACGTACTCGTATAATCCTATTTTACGTGTTCACTCCACCGTTTTGGCGGGTGACGTACTCGTATAATCCTATTTTACGTGTTCACTCCACCGTTTTGGCGGGTGACGTACTCGTATAATCCTATTTTACGTGTTCACTCCACCGTTTTGGCGGGTGACGTACTCGTATAATCCTATTTTACGTGTTCACTCCACCGTTTTGGCGGGTGACGTACTCGTATAATCCTATTTTACGTGTTCACTCCACCGTTTTGGCGGGTGACGTACTCGTATAATCCTATTTACGTGTTCACTCCACCGTTTTGGCGGGTGACGTACTCGTATAATCCTATTTTACGTGTTCACTCCACCGTTTTGGCGGGTGACGTACTCGTATAATCCTATTTTACGTGTTCACTCCACCGTTTTGGCGGGTGACGTACTCGTATAATCCTATTTTACGTGTTCACTCCACCGTTTTGGCGGGTGACGTACTCGTATAATCCTATTTTACGTGTTCACTCCACCGTTTTGGCGGGTACGTACTCGTATAATCCTATTTTACGTGTTCACTCCACCGTTTTGGCGGGTGACGTACTCGTATAATCCTATTTTACGTGTTCACTCCACCGTTTTGGCGGGTGACGTACTCGTATAATCCTATTTTACGTGTTCACTCCACCGTTTTGGCGGGTGACGTACTCGTATAATCCTATTTTACGTGTTCACTCCACCGTTTTGGCGGGTGACGTACTCGTATAATCCTATTTTACGTGTTCACTCCACCGTTTTGGCGGGTGACGTACTCGTATAATCCTATTTTACGTGTTCACTCCACCGTTTTGGCGGGTGACGTACTCGTATAATCCTATTTTACGTGTTCACTCCACCGTTTTGGCGGGTGACGTACTCGTATAATCCTATTTTACGTGTTCACTCCACCGTTTTGGCGGATGACGTACTCGTATAATCCTATTTTACGTGTTCACTCCACCGTTTTGGCGGGTGACGTACTCGTATAATCCTATTTTACGTGTTCACTCCACCGTTTTCAGGGCGAGGGGACTCCGCCAGAAGACTCTGGAAACATGGTATTAGCAGAGATGTATTAGCAGGGCCAGTTTAACCATTAGGCGAACGAGGCGTCGCATAGGGCATCAAAATCGAGTGAACTGAAAAATTACTATAACGAAAGAAGTCTTAATTCCAAGGAAAATAAATGTTTTTGTCTTTGTATGTTTTATTACAACCGTAACAGGCGCATGCTTTGCTGGGAGCATAGCCGATGTGTTGTTATTGACAGCTCAGAGGTTTAGTCGTGAGCTGTTCAGTTCCCATGAACCTGAGATCATATGATGTGGGCAGTTGGTCAGGAACCTTGGGGCAGATCGCAAGGTAGTCAGTTTTCAGAAGCCCGCTGTGGAAAGTAGTTGACATACCCCAGTAAGCCATTTTGGTATTTGGCGGGTTGTTTCTATCAGCGGATGTTTGTTTGAAGTATTCCTGCCGTAAGCTGGACGACGTACTGCCGTTTTGTCAAGTTTTTTCTTGAGTCGAATCTAGCTAATGTTAGCGCGCAGTTATGAAATTATTTTCATGTATATGTTTTGCGGTCAGGTTTGACCTTGCCTTGATGGCGCATTTATTGTAGCCTGTTGTAAGGTCTTGTAGTGTTGGTAGAAAGTGTTTTGACAATGTCCACTCAAGCCGTATTTGGCTATGGCGTTATACTGAATACAGTAGGGATTGGAACAAGTTATGCTTTTCCCTCGTTCGGTGTAAGAGCAGTTCGTGTGTGCCGCTAGATAATTACTGGTCATTAGCTAGTACGTCTGTCTTCACAGATTTACACATACACACAAAATTAGTCTCTTCACAATTTTATTTTACGTGGCTCTTCTACACCTGTGTGTGTGTGTGTGTGTGTGTGTGTGTGTGTGTGTGTGTGTGTGTGTGTGTGTGTGTGTGTGTGTGTGTGTGTGTGTGTGTGTATGTGTGTGTATGTGTGTGTGTGTGTAGCACATTTATGTGCGTCTTTCGTGTGTTTGAATTTTTGTGTATGCAAATTAAACTATCTGTTGTCCCCAAATGAGCTGTTTTGTCTGCAGCGCCAAATGAGCTGTTTTGTCTACAGCGCCAAACGATCTGTTTTGTCTACAGCGCCTAATAAGCTGATTTGTCTACAGCGCCAAATGATCTGTTTTATCTACAGTGCCAAATATCCTGTTTGCCTAGGACGCCTAATACTTTAGCACCGACCCTGTGTATATGTCATGATTGCTGTATTATCATTGCTTCCCTTTTCGCTGTTTATGGAGCAAGGGGTCTCAGCTGTAGCTGGCCACATTACAGGAAACCTGCACAAGAGCGTTAATGTGCTCTTGGGGCACTGGTTTTTGTAGCAATATTTTTAACGTGATGAGGTTGCCAGCCTCTTGCACAACTTCATATTAATCCACTATTACGACATGCTTGTGGAAGCAGTATCCCTACAACTTCTTTGTCACCTGCTCCTGAATTAGGGGAGGCAGATAGCAGAAGAACCGGTCGCCCCCACGACACATCAATTGAGTCCTAGTATAAAGGAGTTTCATCCTCCCACGTTGCTGGATTTATGTCCAGTGCCCTTATATCTCTCTTGCACACATCTTTGAACCTCAGCTGCGGTCTCCCAACTGTTCTTTTGCCATCTGCCAGTTGTCCATAAAAGATATCTTTCGGGATGCGACCATCTTCCATGGGGCGGACATGGTCAAGCCAGCGTAGTCCGCGCTGTCTAAGCAGTGTATACATGCTTTGAAGGCCAGCACGAGACAACACCTCGGCATTTGTCACTTTATTTAGAGAAAATACGAGCAAATAAGCCGCCCTGGTCTTTCGCGACAAAGATGCCGGGTTCGATTCACGGTATCGTCAAGCTCCAATCTAGCCAGCTGTAAATGGGTACCTGACTTTGCTGTTGAGTTAGGGAAGGAAAAGGCAACGAGGAACGGAACTTATCACTCCACCTCTCAGGAGTGAACCTAGTATAATAAAGTCTGTAACACTACACTGCACTACGGCAGTATCTGCTAGGAGACTACCTTATACCATTCCGCCAAAACATGACGGGAAATAATTGTTATGCTCTGTCTGCAGCTTGTCCTGATGGCGGAACTAATTCTTCTGTGGTCATTTGATTTCTTTCCATTCCATGTCAACATTATTGGATCTTTGTAGTCTTTTTTTCCATTAAATGTTGCCTCCTTTTGACCTAGACACTGGATCCGTCGGTTATATTAGGACACATGATAAAAATTAAAGATCTTGCGGTCAGGAATAATCTTGTCAAACTTATCATAACTTATAGCCACAGCATCATGACAATGTGCTATTTTAATGGTTTTTCAATTTAGATTTGGCAGCACAATGCACGCCGCTTCGTATTTTCCCGAAAATACATTTGTTGAAAAGAGTGTAAGACATGCGCATTCTTTTCATGATTGTTCAATTGAGTTTTTATTGTGCGATGCGTGCTTTTTCCATATTTTCCCGAAAAGCTGACGGGATGTTTCACTATTCGTTAAAAGGCGTTTCAAATTACATTATTAGTAATTTGGGTATAAGGCAAAGTTAATATTTATTTGCACGTTCGTGATTTGGCGTGTTTGATTGTTTGGCGTGTCACGACTTTCATTGATTATGTGTGACCTTTGTCCAATTAGTATCAATTACTTTTGACTTAATTAATGTCGCTTACTTTGACCTATTGCGACTTCACATACGGAAATTGAAGGGAAGCGGTATCGATAAAAAAGTTTTCAGACAGATAATCATGTAAAGTCATTATAGGCATACCTTGGAGGTATTGCGGGTTCGGTTCCAGACCACCGCAATAAAGCAAATATCGCAATAAAGCGGGTCACACAAATTTTTTTCGGGCTTCCCAGTGCATATAAAAGCCTAAAATCTTGTTTACACTATGTCTATTAAGTGCGCAATAGCGCTAGCTCTAAAAAGAACAATGTACTGTAAAATTAAAAATACTTTATTGCCAAAAAATGATAATCTTCATCACCTGAGCCTTCAGCGAATCGTAATCTTTTTTGCTGGTGAAGAGCCAAAATCTGTCAGAAGAAGAAGGCATGTTCTAATAAATAAGCATGAATAATTTTGAAAAAAAAAGCGCAATATCTGCGAAGCGCAATAAAGCGAGGTATGCCTGTATTTCTATAAGATCTTGCTGTATGCGTAAATATATATCCACACGCAGACAGACAGACAGACATACAAGAAGACAGACAGGCAGAGATTTAAACTTAGGTCCTGTACCTATTTATTTCTCATTTGTGGTATGACCGTATCATTAACGTGGAACTGATGAGAAGAATCTGACAAGCGCCAGTAGAGCAAGAGGTGAGAAGAAGACGCATGAGATGGATAGGACACACATTGAGGAAACCTGTTGATAGCACTACAAGGCAGTCCTTGTTCTGGAATCCACAGGGAAAGAGAGGAAGATGGAGACCAAGGAATACACGGAGAACGAACGAACGTACGAAATCTTTATTTCATCAGGGTAAAGAAATAGGCATGATTACCTTTTTTACATGTCTGCCCTGCAATACACTTCTCAATGTTTTAAAATTAAAATATTAACTTCAATCACAATTAATCAATGTCATCATCACATTCAGTGACTGAGCACACACAAGTACATATACTCATGGTCATTCAAGCACATAGAGAAGAGAGCGGGATAGAGATACAGAGGAGAGATCGAGCAATAAAGTGACTATATTCAACTCTTTGACTCCGCAATTATTTTCCACCCTGTGCCGTGATTTTCATTCGTGATAGACTAAAACCAACGCTCAGAGAGTTGTTTTGGCACGGCTGTCAAATCTGACCAACGCTCTGAGCGTTGTTCCGGAGTCAAAGAGTTAAAGTTCAAAGAAAGAACTAGAGACAGATATGAAGAGGGTGGAGAAAGACCATGAGCGGATGGCACGTGACAAGATGACGTGGCACAAGTTTATTAAAGGCCTATGTTGCTATGGTGATGATGATGATTTCTCATATTGCTCCTTATGAACATGGAACGACCACTGTAGCTGATTCTCAACTTATGGATCGCGGTCCAAAATTGGGTCGCGAAAAACGTTGCGATAGCAGTATGACTAGTCCCAATTAAGATGGTTTGGCCATGTCTGCAGAATGGGAGAAGATCGGCTACCACGACAAGCATGGGAAAAAAAGAGCCAAGGATCCAGACCCCGAGGGCGACCCAGAGTCCGCTGGGAGGACAACATTAGACAATCTTTGAAGGACAGAGAACTAGAATGGAACCAGGCCAGGAGGAAGACAGCCGATAGGATAGTCTGGCGCTCTCTCTTCCAAACCTCTACACCTCACGGTAGAATGGGAACGACTAAGAAAGTAAGTAAGTGTCAGTTTTTATACATGCGTGGCCAACTTCACCAACTGTGAAATTTGTGTGGTGGTTGTAAGAAGGATTGAAAACCACAGTCTTATAGGAAGCTTGCACCAGTGTACTTACGTCCTCATGCAGTGATAGTTTCTGCAGACATTTTTTGTGCATAATGACGTTAGCATCCCCATGCACCGGCTTATATTGATCACTTTTACGACATTCCTGAGGTAGTAGCACACCAATCCTCCGCTGTTAATTCGTTCTTGAAAAATCGAGCGTTAAACGAATTTTGATTTCCCAAAAGAATTAATACAAAACAAATTAATTCGCTCCCAGTGTCCAGAAAGGTGTATAAAAATTAAATAAAAAGTGATACAAAACAAAAACTAAATAGTTAACAACATTTGTAATTATATATAATTAACAAACATATTGAACGCAAATAAAATATTATGTATGTACTGGAATTACAAAACATATTATCGGATTTTAATCGCTAATACTTCCGTCGCTTGTGGCTACAGTTGTCACGACAGAGCTGTCATTATCATCAGACGACTGGTTAGCAGAAGGTTTTGCATGTGTTGAAAATATTTTTTTCTGGCTTCAGGTGTAGAAGGCATGGCTGCTTGGTCAATGGGCAGAAGATATTGGAGGAGACTTTAAAAAAACGAATCGAGCTTGCTTTGCTTTGCCGTCTATCTCTCTTCAAGAATGACCTTGTAGCAATTAAGATTCTGTTCTATATTACGGTTACCATAGAACTGCATTCCATTCTGGGGTCATACTTCATAATACTAGCGCTGGAAATGCTTCTTGGTCATCCTGCCACCCTGAATGAACTTGATAGTTATATTCCTGCCTCCCACGGAATTTGTTAAACGCATAACGGGCAAATTCCACAAAAAAGAAACAGCGTTAAATCGAAAAAGCGCTAATCGAACAGCGTAAGATCGAGGAACTGCTGTAGTCCTATTCTTTCGTTGTCTCCTCAGAGCGCCCCCCCCCCCCCCCCCCCCCCCCCCCCCCCCCCCCCCCCAACTACAAGAAATTTAAATAGAGATAAGAAGTACCTTTTTTTTAAACGATAGCTAAGGTCACGTGTAGTTCCCCGGGGGGAGAGGGGTGTCTGTGAGGATGAGTTATAAGAAGAATAAGGCTACTATCGCCTCAGGCATAACATAAGAAGCGACGAAGATGAGTTTGTCAATGTGACTGGCAACGTCATCATGGTGAACAAATTACTTCAGAAACCCCCACTGCAAAAGGACATGTAGTGGTGGCTGTATGCTACATAAGGAGTGAAAATGTGGATGGAGGTGATATTGATGTTGACAGTTTTATTGTACCATTGTTTATGGTGGCTCATGCTTACAGCGTGGTTATTAAAAAGATGTATACATGTACATGGTTGTGATGTTTTTTATTTGCATACGTGTTTCTTTACGATCGTAATTAATGATTCAAACATGTGTACACTTATTTCGTGATTAACCCCTCTTATGATGTTTGTTTTGCAGGTAAGTGATCCAGTCCATGCATCATCACAACCCTCGCCTTGAAACCGTATGTATAAGAGTTAATTAATCACCAAAATATACCAGTGCCAGACGACTTCTGTACCTTATTTGTTTCTCTCTTTTTTTTAATCCTTTCTTCCTTTTCTTCCATCTTCTGCATCCTTCTTTATCTGTTCCCACCTACTTCTTTTTCCCCTCTTTATTCTTCTTCTCTCACTTCTTTCCATCGCTTCTTCTTCTACCATCCACTTGTTTCTTTGCCTTCATTCTTTCACTACTACTTCGTTCTTATTCTTTCTCCTTCAGTTCCTTTTCTCCTTCGTTTCTCTTCTTTTTCTGCTTCCTTCAAATTCTTCTCTTTTTTTTTTGTCATTCTTTTTTATTCTTTTAACGCCTCCTCCTTCTTCATCCTCCTGCTGTTATTTCCTTATTATTATTTGTTATATTATTTTTTATTATTCGTCATTCTTGTCTTTTTCTATCTCTTCTTCTTTCTTTGTTTTCCTTTTTCTTTGTTATTGTCGTTCCTGCTTGCAGTACTTTCTCTTTATTACTCAACTCCTCCTTCTTCTTCCTGTTTCTGTTCCTCCTTCTTCTTCCTGTTTCTGTTCCTCCTCCTTCTTCCTCCTCCTTCTTCCTGTTTCTGTTCCTCCTCCTTCTTCCTGTTTCTGTTCCTCCTTCTTCTTCCTCCTCCTTCCTCCTGTTTCTGTTCCTCCTTCTTCTTCCTCCTCCTTCCTCCTGTTTCTGTTCCTCCTTCTTCTTCCTCCTCCTTCTTCCTGTTTCTGCTCCTCCTTCTTCTTCCTCCTCCTTCTTCCTGTTTCTGTTCCTCCTTCTTCTTCCTCCTCCTTCCTCCTGTTTCTGTTCCTCCTTCTTCTTCCTCCTCCTTCTTCCTGTTTCTGTTCCTCCTTCTTCTTCCTCCTCCTTCTTCCTGTTTCTGTTCCTCCTTCTTCTTCCTCCTCCTTCCTCCTGTTTCTGTTTCTCCTCTTTCTTCTTCCTCCTCCTTCCTACTGTTTCTGTTCCTCCTCCTTCTTCTTCCTCCTCCTTCCTCCTGTTTCTGTTCCTCCTTCTTCTTCCTCTTCCTTCCTCCTGTTTCTGTTCCTCCTTCCTCCTGTTTCTGTTCCTCCTTCTTCTTCCTCCTTCTTTCTCCTGTTTCTGTTCCTCCTTCCTCTTCCTCCTCCTTCCTCCTGCTTCTCCTTCCTCATTTTTCTCATTCTTTTACATTTTTTTTATTTTCCTCATTCCTTTACTTCCATTTCTTCAACTGTTTTTCTTTCCTTTTGGTCTTTTTTCATCCTTTTTTCTCTTCTTTTTCTTCCTTCTAACCTGTTTCTTCGCTTTTCATCCTTTTCATTTACCTTCTTCTTCTCTTCTTCTTCTTCCTCCTCTTTTCTTTCTTTCATCTATTTTTTGGGCTTCTGTTTCCTCTTCATTTGGTTTATAATCATGATGACGTTGGTACTCTCATACACCTGAGCTGAACCACCGTTTACAACTGAATCTACTGGATTCATTGTAAACTTGGCTGTCATTGTTAAACTCTACTTAAACTTTTAACTGTCCTTGTTAAACTCTACGTAAACTTTTAATTGTCTTTGTTAAACGTACTTAAACCTTTAACTATCCTTGTTAAACTGTACTTAAATCCGACTGACCATGTTAAAATGTTACTTAAACTTTTAACTGTCCTTGTTAAACGTACTTCAACTTTTAACTGTCCTTGTTAAATTCCACTGAAACTTGTAATTGTCCTTGTTAAACTCTACTTAAATCTGACTGCTCTTGTTAAACTATACTTAACCTTTAACTGTTCTTGTTAAGCTTACTTAAACATGTAACTGTCCTTGTTAAACTCTACGTAAATGTTTAATTGTCCTTGTTAAACTCTACTTAAACTTTTAACTGTCCTTGTTAAAATCTACTTAATCTTTTAACTGTTCTTCTTAAACTCTACTTAAAACCGACTGTCCTTGTTCTCATTAAAACTCTACTTAAGCTGTACTTCTTCTGCTTCTTCTTTGATCCTTAGCCGCAGACTGTCAAAGCAGTCAGTGGCCATCACGCCTGGTGACGTCTTGTACGGCAGGAACAAACTGCTTCCACTTTGTTCAGTCGGCGGCCATCCTTCATACAGTGCCCCCAACTCTGGTTCATTCTTTGCATCTCAGCCTCCAGTTTTCCGCCAAGTTGTTTTTGGTCGGCATCTCTTTCGCTTTCCTTCGGGGGTCCATTGCATAGATTTTCTAGAAATGGCATCAGGGTCCCTTCTGAGGATGTGGCCGACCCTGCTCCAGCGTCTGCCAGCTATGATGGTGTGCATGTCCTCTTGCTTGCTCCGAGTAAGTAGTTATTGGTTGATGATGGTATTCGGCCAAAAGATTCGGAGAATTTTCCTTAGGCAGATTGTGTGGAATGAGGATAATTTCGACATTTCCTTCTCTGTTACTCTCCAGCATTCTGCATCATAGAGAAGCACAGAAAGTACACAGCTCTAATATAATCTTAATTTGGTGTGTGTGCTTTACTAGGAAGACTTCCAGATGTTGTTGAGACTAGCAAAGGCTGTTCTCGCTTTATTCATTCTGTTGTTGATGTCCTTGCTTGTTCCGCCGTCTGGTGTTACTATGCATCCTAAGTATGTAAATGTGCCTGTCTGTATCAAGATAAACGAAGAGCTCCTGAGAGAAGATAAACAACCCACCTATCTCGGAGTTACATTCGATAATAGGCTGACATGGAAGCACCACATCAACAAAGCCGCAACAAAGGCCAGGAGGAAGTTAGCCATCCTGAGAAAACTAAGTGGAACCACATGGAGAGCCAGCGGGAAAATACTTAGTAAAGTTTACCAGCAGGGTATACGACCACACCTGGAATATGGGTCAGCTGCGTGGTGCCCAGCATCAAACACCACATTACAAGAGCTAGATAAGGTGCAAAACCAGGCGCTTAGGGTCATCACGGGGGCAATGAAATCAACGCCTATAGTGAAGATGGAGAAAATGGGGAGGATACAAGCACTGAGAGAACGCAGAGACACGAAAGTGCTAACACAGGCAGAAAAGTTCCTCTGTATGCCGAGCCATCCAATGAAGGACAGATTCCAAAACCTAGCAATGGGGCGACTGAAAAGAAGCAGCTTTATCCACCAGGCCAAACGATTACGTAGACAAACCTCAGACCTGCCTGAAGTTAACAGCCCCCTAAAGTCTGTGCCAGAACAAACCCCTTGGAGAGAGGAGCATGGGCTACCAGTACACATCCACACAAAAGTGAAAGGAATATTCGACAGGGATGAACAGAACAGCGTGCAATGTAGGACAGTCACTCTCAGTTTCCTGGATGGTGAATACCCACAGGACCTCTGGGTCCGAGTATACACGGATGGGTCAGCACAGAATGCAGTAAAGAATGGAGGAGCAGGAGTGTACATAGAATACCCAAACAACACTAGGGATACTGTCAGAGTACCAACGGGGAAATTCTGTAACAACTATGATGCAGAAGTCCAGGCAATCAAGGTGGCAACTGAGAAACTATTGAACACCAATCTCGGTCCACAGCCTGTAGTATTCCTGACAGATGCAAGATCAGCACTCCAAGCACTTCAGTCCAGAAAATTGCCAGGCATACAAGCCCTACTTTCTGAACTGTGCAACCAGCGCAGGGTCACCATGCAGTGGATACCGTCTCATTGTGGAATACCAGGAAACGAGAGAGCAGATGGACTGGCTAAAGAAGGTGCTGCAGACGAGCAACCGGATGTACCAGTTACATACCATCAGAAGAAAAAGATGATCAAATCTATCAGAAAGCCACCAACACCAACGCAGGATGATTACCAAGCTATGAACAGATCAGAACAAATAGTCATTCTGCGCCTCAGAACAGGACACAACCGCCTCCGCAGCCACATGTATACAAAATTCAAGATTGGCAATTCAGCCATGTGTACATGTGGACAGGCACCCCAGACTGCGGAGCACGTACTTCAAGATTGCCCCGAATATGATATATTGAGGCAAACCCACTGGCCCAGAGAAACAACACTGGAAGCAAAACTATATGGACCTCTGTATGAACTACAAAAGACAGTGAAGTATATACAAGAAACAACATTGCAGATATAGACAATATAGTTCAAGCGAACGAAAGAAGAAGAAGTGCCTGTCTGTTCTAGTTTCTGGTTCCTTATTGTTATTGGCTCAGGATTGCCCATATTGAGTGTTATGTCCTCCGTCTTCTTCAGATTGATGTTCAGACCCACCTGCTGGCTATACTTATTCAATCTATCGGTTTTTTCTTGGATGTGTTGATGTCTTCTTCTTCTTCCTCGTTCGTCCTGAAAAGGACGTTAGTTGCGTTGTATCCATTTACAGCGAAGCTGCGGTATTTGCGCCTTTCAGCCAACACATCCGACTTCCGCACGGCATTTTTTGGGACCGGGTTTGCCTTCCCTCTTCGATCCCTACTCCTCAGCCATACTGCAGTGATGCAGCCTGTTTCCAGGACCACCACGTGGAGGTGGAGTAGGGTCTTGGTCAGCTCTGGTTCGCTGACCCTGATGCAGGCAGTCAAGCGATGGGTCGCTTACTGCATTCCTCACTTTTGATGCGTCTTGGGTCCCAAGACGTGTTGATGTGAATGTGCGAGTAGTGCAATGTCATCTGCATATTCCAGGTCTTCCAGTGTAGAAAATGTTGTCCATCTAATTCCTCTTGGACTGCCCTATGTTGTCTGGCGCATCACGCACTCTGTGGCTGTCAACAATAAAGTTGTTGATAAGGGGCATCCCTGTCGTACTCCCGTTTCACCTCGAAAGTTAGGTTCCTCAACCCAACACTGCATTTAAAGTTAGAATAGAGGCTACACATCTTCTGTTCTTTCTGAATCCCGCTTGTTTTTTCCTCATTTTGTGGTCAACTGCTTTTGAAATACTCTGGATAATTATTCTGCCTAATATTTTACTGGGAACTGAGAGGAGAGTAATTCCTCTCCAGTTGTTACAGTCTGCGAAGTCGCCTTTCTTGGGTAATGTGACAATTATTCCTTTACTCCACTCCGTTGGCGTTGTCTCTGTATTCCAGACTTGTGCAAATAGTTGTTCTAATAGTTCTTCTGCTAGTTCAGGGTCTGCCTTGAATAACTCATCATTTAAATTGCCGTGACCAGGCGCTTTTCCATTCTTTAACCCTTTGATAGCTGTGATGAGTTCTTCTCTTCGTGGAATGTCTGTACTTACGTCTAGGTCACTTTCAGCCTCGGGAACATTCAGCTGCGTCTCTGATGGTTCCGTATTCAGTGTTTCTCTGAAGTGCTCTGCCATCTTGTTTCCTGCCCCTGTGCTGTGGTGATGAGATTTCCTTGCTTGTCTCTTACTAACGTTATGTTGTGTGCACCTCGTTTTCTGCTGATAGCTTTAGTTATTTTATAAACTGTGCTTCGTTTATTTCTCAGTGCTGCCTCTTCTGCCTGCCTTGCAAGGTCATCCAGAAATTTCCTTTTGTTGGCACGGGTTTGACGTTTTACTTCTTTGTCCAGCTGACTGTACTGTTCGCTATATAGTTGCTTTAACCTGGGGGACTTCGCTTCTGTTTTCTTTCTTTTCACTTCTTTTCTCATCGCTATGGTGTTTAGCGTTTCTGGTGTTATCCAATCTTGTCTCTTTCTTTCCTGGAATCCCAAGCATGATTCGCTGTTTTCCTTGTATATTGTTGAAATGATGTTGAATTTCTGGTCAACATCATCAGTCGCTGTACTGTCCTGGCTTTTGGCAATTTGATATCGTCTCTTTACATCAACCACAAAAGATTTTCTGGTGAGGAGGTCCTTGAGTTTCATGGTGTTATATCTTTTCTGTTTGATTGCAGTTGGTCCAGCAGCTCTGAGTTTCACCTTAAGTCTTGCTACTACAAGGTGATGATCACTTCCCACATCTGCACCTCTTCTTACTTTCACGAAATGTAATGCATGCCTCCATCTACCATTGATCATAATGTGGTCTATCTGGTGTCTGTCCCGTCCGTTTGGTGATTTCCACGTTAACTTGTGGACTTCTGAGTGTGGAAAAAGTGTTCCTCCAATGACCAGGTTGTTAATGCTGCAGAAGCTTATTAATTTGTCCCCATTCTCGTTTACTGTTCCACTGCCGCATTTCCCCATTACTCTTTCATTATAAGTATTGTAAGCTGTACTGTCTTAGCTTAACTCTACTTAAATGTTGCTGTCTTTCTTAAACTCTACTTAAACCCGACTGTTCTTAACTACTTAAACTCTACTGTTCTTGTTAAACTAATTACACCCAACTGTCATTGTTAACTCTGCTTTAATCTGTCTGTCCATGTTAAACTCTACTTACACCTGACTGTCCTTGTTGAACTCTTCTTAAAACTGTCTGTCCTTGACTTAAACATGGATGTCCTTTTTAAACCCTACTTGAGCATGACTGTCTTTGTTAAACTCTACATAAACATCACTGTCTTTGTTAAACTCTACTTAAACATGACTGTCTTTATTAAACTTTACTTAAAACAGATTGTCCTTGATAAACTCTACGTAAACCAGACAGTCCCTGTTAAACTCCACGTCTCGGCTAGTCTGGCACCGTTACTACTTCAAAGAGACCGTCCTTATTAAACTGTCTGTAAATCCATCTGCCCTAGTTAGATTCTGCTTAAACCACCAGATCGCCCTCTTTAAACTCTCCTGAAATGCGTCTGTCCTTATTATCTCTATTTGTTTGCTGAATGACATTGTTTAAAATAATCATAGTGTCGAATGTTCTGCATGTTTCTAGAATAATTCAAAAAATTCCCGCAGTCTTATCAACAAGAACTGCCTGCAAGATGAAAGAAAAATATAATGAAACTCGAGAAACAACCGAAAGGAATTAGGGCTGAAGTAGACACAAGTGATGAAAACACGAATTAACCAGAAATGACACTTCAGACATTCTGGCTTCCAAGCGAACAGCGAGAGAGAACGCGAGGAACCACAGCGAAGAGCACTTTGTCACGACACGGAAACATATTACTCCGCGTCATTAGATGTTCTTTTTGTAGAATATGCGGGAGCTGTCGCTTTTAAGTGCGTCAAAAATGAATACTGTCATAGGTAAACTGTTGATTTTATCACCTGTGAGGCGTTGGAGTTTTTCTTACCTTCTTTGTCTAGCGCACAGCGACAAAACAGCCTATATATTGCGGACAGCAATATTGGTAAAACTTGCCGTATCGACTTCATGTCTAAGGGGATGACGATTTATTTATTCTAAAACTGTTTGCCTGTTGAGCATACCAGTTTTTTTTAGATATATATCACCTTGGTTTCCAAACCATGGTGTTATCCAGTATTTCGGATGATACATGTTTTCACAGCCATTTTGTTATCCGGTATTTCATTGTTGTAGATACTCACAGATGTGTAAGCAATATTGTTGTCCAGTGTTTAGATATTCGCAGTTTTTCCAGCAAATCTTTATCAAGTACTTCAGATGCTCGTCGATTTCCCAGCCATCTTGCTGACCCATATATCTGACACTTTGCCTGTTTTCCAGCCAAAATATTATCATTCTTTCAGAAACTCACGATTTCCTCTGCCATAGTGTTATGTAATATTTCATATTTTTATTTGTTTTCCCGACCATTTCTTCATAGATCCAAAATCTGCCCTTTCTGTCTTTACTATCTTCTCTTTCGCCTGATCTCTTGATCTTGAGCTCTTTCCCACTTGCAGCAAAGTTTTGTATGACCTTCTTAAACATATGACCCATTAATTTGTGAATTTTCTTTTCACTCTTTGTTAAGCAATGATTCTTTAATGGCCTCAGTGGCAAAGCAAGGTAATTTGCCGACCAGAGCGAGAGGATTAGGATGCCGCGTCAGCAGAATGTCCGTTGCTTTTTAGCGCGTTCGCAAATTCAGTTGCGAAAAGTGCTACTAACTTGATTTTCCGTGTCCGTCCGGGGAACTCAGAACTACAAGCCCAATGGTGACACATTTTTTGTAATATTCCAGGTCGTATTTTTCAAAGTTCATTCACTAATTTCGTTTGTACTCGTTTTAGGTACAGATTTACGCGAGTACAGTTCATTCACTAATGTTGTACTAGTTTTAGATACCGGTTTACGCGAGTTATTTTAGGGAGTCATATCATTTCATGCGACATGGAGACTACATTGACTGTTTACCATTAGTTGTGTTCTCACTAGAACTTATTTCCACTTCAGAGGTCCCAGCTCTTAACTGGTCCATCCAAGAACACGTAATTCGCAGCCAACGAAAAAAGAAAAAAAAAAATTGTTTCAGTATAAGATTTTTTTCTTTCCATTGAGATATGCCTTTTTCAACCATAGACAGAAGTTCTTCGGTTTTATCAGAGCCCTATTGGCAGTTAAAGATTGAGAGATAACTTTATTATGTCTAAAGTCTTAAGCAACGTTTATAAAGACCTAGCCGCGAAAAGAACTACCGGATACTATCAGCTCGTAGGAGCTGAGGTAATCTACTTTAGAAAACTGAGCTCTCTAAAGATCTACCTTGTTAAAATCGTGTCTGTTTTCAGATTGCAGAGTGTTTGAAATGTGGAATAAATGCAGCCTGTATCTAACCATCATTGCGGGCAGACTCTGGAACTGGGTTGGCCATGTCCTCAGAAGGGACCCTGACGCCATCACCAGAACTGCTATGCTATGGACCCCAGAAGGACGGTGAAAGAGAGGCACCAAAGACAGGCACCAAAGACAACCTGGCGGAGAACAGTGGAGGCTGAAATGCAAAGCTTGAATCATAGTTGAGGCACGGCACGAAGGATGGTCACAAACCGAGCAAAATGGGAACAGTTTGTTGCTGCCCTACAAGACACTACTAAGCGTGACGGCCACTGACTGCTTTGTCAGTCAGGGACTAAGGATCCAAAGAGAATCTAACCGTTAACCAAGATGGACGACCTGATCATCATCTTTATCATTGTCCTCTGTGCTCCTTACGAAGCCTAAAGCCACCATTGCAGCTAGTCCCCTTGCAGAAAGCCTTCGCCAAGCAGTCACATGCTTTTACAGCAGGGGTTTATGAGTCAATTTGTTTTACGTGACGAGGTGATGGACCTCCTGTAATTCCACTGACAGAAAGTTTGAAAATTCTAACTAACTGACATGTTACCGAATGTTGACTTCACTCAAAGAAATGATCGCGCTCCTATCTTATGCAATTCAGGAATAAAATGAATTTTAGTCAAATAATTCGTGGGTTTTCACTGGGGGCGCGAAGAAAGAGAATCCCTTGTAATCCTGGAAATGCGGCGCATTAAGTACCTGCGCAGGAGTGTTGGTCTGAAATTCGTCGTCTTTTTCAAGTATCATGCCTAGTGGCGTAGGAGATCACGTTTCTCCACAACTTCCTATCTCCAGTTCAATTTATCAATTCTGCTGTTGACTTCTTTCTATGCCACGATGTCAAACTGTCTAGTATTTGCTTTTCTTTGTCTTCCCCTGTGTCTTTTTTACTTCAATCTTACCTGTTGTTACAATATATTTCAGCTTTCCTCTTCTCATATAACATGCCCAACAAAGTGGATTGCTTCTTTCTAACTTGTGAAATATGTTTCCTTTCTACATTGGCCTCTTTCATGATATCATCTTTACTCTTTTTGGCTGTCCATGGTATTTTTAACATTCTTCTGTAATACCACATCTCTATGGCCTCTAGTGCCTTACATTGATTAATTGTCCATGACTCACTCCCATATGTCAGGATTAGTTTTATATAACACTGAAGAGCTTTCTTTCTTATTTCCATTGACAAAGAATTGTTTTCCGAAATTAGCCTATACGTAGGGCATGATGGTAAATAATGGCATTGTCAGTCAGCGGCTAAGGGCCCCCGAAGAACAAGAACAACATCATACACACATGATGGAATAGTTGCTGATGAGAATATGAATTTTATTGTTCACTGACTGAAATGCACATGTTTTACGGTACATAAAGTACAAGTAATGATCATTATTTACATACAGTGTACACTCATAGCTACTCTGAAAGCGTGGGATTGCTTGGTGCAGGCTTCCTGCAAGGGGACCAGCTATAGTGGTGGTTCCTTGCATTGTAAAAAGCACAAAGGAATATGATTACTCTAAAAGTGTATAGTTTATTTTCTCATTCTAAAGGCAGATTGCCGCGATTTTTATTTCTTTTTTTTTTTTTAGAATCTTTCAGAATAGTTCATACTTTGTCATCTTTGTTTTTTTTTTGTTTGTTTTATGAGGCCAAACTATGTCTTTACTTACTCTTATCGTTATGATAGTTGACACAGGATTGCTGTCGATTTTCTCAGCGTTAGAACCACCCCTTTCTTATCTGATTTTTGTCCCCTCTCCTCTACATCTCCTTTGAGTCTATTGTAAAATTCCAGACCCCGTCAGTGTCAGTCTTCATTTAGACAGCCCCTGATGTCTCTTCGCTCGTGCATCTTTTGCACGGCTACACAGAGCCGACCGAATACTGTCATGCTGGAAGACGTAGGGAAGAGCATTTTATTTAGTATCAGTTTGCTCTATTATCTAACTTTACACGGGCAGACAGGGAATGGAGAACACCTGCACGACCAGAATTTTTTTTGTCCCCTGAGCTGCGCGGTCTTCGGACCCTTGGCAAGCCGGACGCTTCTCAAATCCCTCGGTCAACCGCCGACCGTATGCTTTTATCTTGTCGCATCGGGGAGAATCCCCGTTCCCGCAGAGCCTTGGTCACTGGCCAGTTCCGCCGTTGTTTTTTCTTTTGTGGCCGCCTGCGTTAATAAGAAAGAGAGCAGATGTGCTGAAAAGTAAGAGTTCCCTATATAAGCTAGCACTTAACCGTTCCTAATGGCTAGCAGCCAGCGAACACGGAATTGTTATGTGAGGTGGATAATCGAGTCATCATACTTCAGTCACTATAAGTCAACAGATACTTTTTTCTGTTAGGTAAGCGACACTTAGTCAGGTTAGAGTTGCACGGGGTTAACATACAACTAATACTAACTAAACTGTGGTAAATAGGTTAATTATTTTCCTACTCTTAATAAATGAAATGTTTTGATGAGCAACTCAATTGTAGGGTGGGGATAATCTCTCGGAAGGGAAGAACAACCTAAAATCTGTGTATTTGACCTCCTTGTGAAAGTGTTGTCATGTTCAGTGCCGTGGCCCTGTGTGTATTTTTTTTTGTAAAACTATTGTTGTTTCATATGTGATGCCCTAATGCTTAGTTTGTTTTCTCTATATAAACCAGAAGATAATATTGTATACATTTATTTCCTATATATATATATATATATATATATATATTTTGATTTTTTAAAATTTTTGATTGGAGTGGTTTGTTTTCTTTAATAAGTTGTTGCAAAAGATGGAGAGCAGAAACGCAGTTTTTCCCTATCTTTATTCCCCCCCCCCCCCCTATCTGTTTGATCACAATAATAGAAAGAGTGGGTGGCTACAGCAAAAATAAAAGTGGAGGTGAAAACACAGATCGAGATATCTTAGTAACACGTTATCTTGGTTGTTGTATTTCACACAACCTACATACACTGTGAGACGGTCTGACCTACTATTTTTGCACTGCACTAAATTTGCAATCCAATTTCTTTTTCATTCCCCCCACGACAATCGTCTTTTGTTTTAAACCGATAAAGGACAATTTCCTGTTCAGCCCTTGGTGGATTTTAATTAGGATTTACAATGTCTATCCCGTGTCTTCTCCAAGGACTATTTTGCCCCCCCCCCCCCCCCCCCCCCCCCCAGGGCTTCATCCGCTGAGGGCAGAAGCCTCCGGATATATTTATTAAGCAACAATTAACTAAAAGAAAAGTGATTTGTCTGACCAAAATAGACAGTAACGATCATTGAAATGGTCACAAAAATTTTCGGAATCTATTCCTTATCTATTTATATAAAAGGCTAATGGTATATATCCGTCCGGTCGACTTTGCGTACTTCCAGATGACGTGGCTAGCTGAAATTTCTGCATGGTATAGAGGCACCACTGAACTGGTGCGCCAAAATCATGGAACCAGGAATTCTACTCGGGGGTGTGGTGGTATAGGGAGAGAATGTGAAAACGTCAAAATGACGGCGTATAAGCGGCTAATGGGTATATGTCTGTCCTTTCACTTTACTTCGTCAAAGTAGCCAGCAGTCCTTTTTTAAGACTGGCCTATTCATGGCAAACGCTAAAAGCTAGCTGATAGAAACTAGTAGACATTTTTAGGGCTTAGTATTCATCAACAATGACCTGAGTTGACAGAATTCTCTTATTTTTAAGTGGCTATTGGGCTCTTATATAACCGATGGACTTCGATATAGTTTGAAAGAGACTGGGAGCCGCGCTAGTGTAATGGTTACCACACTGCGCTGGCGATCGGGTGATCCAGGTTCTTCTTCTTCTTCCTCTTCTTCCTCATTCGTCCTGAAAAGGACGGTGGTTGCGTTGTGTCTGTTTACGCCTAAGCTGTGATATCTGCACCTTTCGGTCGACACATCCGACTTCTGCACGGCATTTTTTGGGACCGGGTTTGCCTTCCCACTGCGATCCCTACTCGCTCAGCCAGACTGCAGTGATGCAATCTGTTTCCAGGACCACCACGTGGAGGTGGAGTAGGGTCTTGACCAGCTCTGGTTCGCTGATCCTGATGCAAGCAGTCAAGCTATGGGTCGCTGACTGCATTCTCTATTGCTGCATCTTTGGGTCCCGATCCAGGTTCAAGCCCGGGCTAGTGCATTTGAACGAGTGTCGTCGACCGGGACTTGGACTGGATTAATTCGAGCCCTGGCAAAGACATTTGAAGGAGTGTCGTCGACCAGGGACTGGCGGCTCCTGAGCCGACCCAGCTCTAATGGGTACCCTCCGAAAACAGCGGATCTTGTAACTTTCATGTAAAACTACTAAAAATTAACCCAGACAACAGTAAGAGTTTTTTATATAGCGTAAAGAAGAAAATTCGAACATGACATGAGTTTTGTAAGGGCAAAAAATATATTAATAACTGCATGGAAAATCTAAGACTGCATGCAAAAATTCATGTCCATACAACAAACAGTTTTGGAGAAAATTGACGCTTTCTGTGGGCACGAATTTCCGAACGGACTATAGGCTTCAACATAGAGGCCCATTTTGTGTAACCGATGGTACAATGCCATTTAATTTTGGAAAGAATAAAGAAGTATCACCGGAAAGGATTATATAATTCAACAACGGGAATGTTACGCTAGAGGTAGGTGTAAAAGCTTTCTCGAATAGTATTTTAGAAATATCGAGGGAAAGGGCTTCGTTACATCAGGTTAGTCCTAATTTAGCTAGTTAAAGCATGCATATATTAAAATGCATTTTGCAAACTAACCAATTAGTAGATAGATCAATACAGAATAGTTCATAGAATAATTCAAGCTTTAAATGACCAAAATCGTTCATAAATAAGAAAGATAATGAATATTAAAAAGTTTGCTAATTGAACAGAAGGCAAAATTATGCCTCATTTTGAGATTTTTAACACCATTTTTGCCCCATGCCATCTGATACGGCGGATGGGCTAGTATATAAGACCTTGCCCTTGGCTAAATTGAGGCCACAACATTTAAAAAATACAGCTGAACAGAAGAAAGCGGTAAAAGTGTAAACGTTTTGTACCTTTGCCAACCGCATCTGCCTGGCAGATCTAGATGCCCATTAACAGCCTGTTACAGCTTGTGTGTATTGTCTGAGGGTTTTATCTTGCAAACTACCAGAAGGGCATGAATCATCCATCTCTGTTGGACTCTGAGGTGCAAGGGCTCTTAAAGTCATTAGAGCCAGAAACCCAGCATCCACTGCCTGGCAATTCACAGACATGTTCGTCCATGGCAGGAGTGTGTTTGATTTCAACATAAAAGATAAGTGGCAAAGAAAAGCCACTGGTCAGCCTATTCAGACTCTATCACCAATATATATAATAAAAGGATAAAAATACAGTGTATGATGAATCCTTGTGGACAGAATTTATCTATGACTACCTTCACAGTTCAACTTAGTGACAAACTATAGTGAATTATAATATTAATCAGTGTAGAAAAATTGAAACTTAAGTACAGTATTCTGTTTGATAATTAAAGTTTCTATGTTTATTTATTTTATGCTGTAAATATATTTGAGTTACTTCTAAGTTACCTAACCGTATATAGATAGATAGACCATAATTAGTACCCCTAGCATAATTAGCCATAATAAACAATAATAATAACACATAATATCAAAGGAGGATCTTGAAAGGGAGCAAATAGACTTTCAGGACATCTACTCTCATCACACCTGGAGGTTTATACAGCTGGATTCTATCCTTTGATGTCAATACATCCTTATTCTTTTCAGAAACGGGAGTATTTCTTGTAAGACCAGTCTCTTACCTGGCACTATCCAGGTATCATCTGATACATCTTTTTTGTCCAGGATACCTTATATTTTAAATAACAACAACCCTTTCGTGACAGTATGTATATATATGTGTGTGTGTGCGTGTATGCGTGTGTGCGTGCGTGCGTGTGTGTGTGTGTGTGTGAAAAACCTAGTATCGAATGAAACCAAGATACCGATGTATTCACACACAGTGCACTTAGTTACCAATTTATTAATACGGTGTGTGGAAAAAACGGTGCCTTCAATTTTGTCATGACTTTGAAGGCTTTAGTGGTTAGTGCTCATGACAATAGTATCACAGCAATTAAGGATTGTGTCAGAACAGCTTCAGGAGTTGTTTTAGAAGGAGTTGACGAAAATAAAATTTGGAATTTGCTTGAATATCAGAAAATAAAACTGAGCAATGAAGATTTGTTGGAGAAGATCACCACGGAAGAAGAAGAAGACGCAGGAACTTGCACCAGCCAGCAACAACCACCAGGCTGACAACTAACGGTGAAACGATTAAACGAAGATTTCAACTTCTTGAAATCCTGTCTTATGATCTTTGAACAAGATGATCCTAACATGGGCAGGAGCTTTTTATGGTCAGGAGGAAAATGATGGAATATGCTGCTCCCTACTAAGAAATCCTCCCGGAATCACCTCCAGGAAACGTTTCATTGCTGCATCGCCTGCTTTTCATGCAGATGACTCACCACCCCACACTTCGTTGAATTAGAAATTAATGATAATGAAGAAGGTAACGGTCCTGCCACTGTCAGTGTTGAATAATGTGTCTATATTGTTTTCTGTACATGTACAAATATTTACCGTAATATGAATTGTGGGGGCCGCGGCAGCATAGTGGTTAGTGCACTGGCTTCCTAGCTCAGTGGTCTATGATTCGATCCCCAGATGAGGTGGGATTTTTTTTAGGCCGCAAACGGCTCCTGGGTCGACCCAGCTCCAAATTGGTACCAGAGCAACTCTGTGAAGGTTAAGGCGATGGCGTGATGCTGACCACATCAACCCTAGTGTGCCGACGGTCAAGAAAATATGGGCCTAACACCATATTCCCAATATGCCTCAATGGGCGTGTAACGGGATCCTTTACCTTTACCTAATATGAATTGTGCATATTAATGTAAACTGTTTATTATTACATGTATTTATTTTTACTAATATATACGACATTGAAGGAACGCATTCTCCTTACTTTAAATGTTTTTAATGAGAAAATCAGGTTCCATTTACGCGATTTCCGTTTACGCGAGGCTCTCGCGAATGCATATAACGCGTAAAGACAGAACTACCTGTACCTATGTATTCACACGCTTTTTTTTCTTCAGTATTACCTGTGTAAGACCCTTCAGTCACAAAAAACCCAGACCCCCCTCCCCTCCTCTCCTTCCCCAACGTGACGTCACAAATTGTTATACCACCCTTCTTTTTTTTTCTATATTTTTTGCACTACTGAAAGCAACAACGTAATCGAATGTAAAGTTTGTTTTGTTTTTCTGTTGTATTAAGTTGTGCAAACCTCCCCAGCCGTTGGAGTGTTTCATAGTTCCTTTGATGTAGATAAGTATAGTAAAAGAATAGTGAAAAAAGTGTTTTGTCCTGTGCCATCAGCTCTAGGTCTTTCTATATCTTTGTTCATCCCCTTCATGTATGTCGCCAGCTTTCTTCTCCATGTATCCCCTGGTCTTTCTCGGGCAGAAAGGATTCCTGAACAAGGACTGCCTGGTAAATCTATCTGCAGGTTTGCTCAGTGTGTGTCCTATCCATCTCCAGCGTCTTCTTCTCATGTCTGGTTCTTCTGGCACTTGTCTGGTTCTTCTGGCACTTGTCTGGTTCTTCTGGCACTTGTCTGGTTCTTCTGACACTTGTCTGGTTCTTCTGGCACTTGTCTGGTTCTTCTGGCACTTGTCTGGTTCTTCAGGCACGTGTCTGGTTCTTCTGGCACTTTTCTTGTTCTTCTGGCACTTGTGTTGTTCTTCTGGCACTTGTCTGGTTCTTCTGGCACTTGTCTGGTTCTTCAGGCACTTGTCTGGTTCTTCAGGCACTTGCCTGGTTCTTCTGGCACTTGTCTGGTTCTTCTGGCACTTGTCTGGTTCTTCTGGCACTTGTCTGGTTCTTCAGGCACTTGTCTGGTTCGTGTCATCAGTTCCACATGAGTGGTCTTGTCATACTACTACAATCCTCCTGTTTTAATCAAGCACCCATGTATGAGAGCGTCCGTGGTTGGAGCGCAGTCCTGTCGTGGCAAAGGTAGTGGATGGGAAACACGGTGGCGTCACGATACAGTCTATCAGCTGTAAATGGATACCTGACTCTGCTCTTGGGTCAGGAAAGGCAAAGGCAGCGAGGAGTTGCATGTGGTTACTTCACCTCTCGAAGCTTGATCTAGTGTTATGAAGTCTGTAACACTTCACTCCACTTCGGCAGTATGTGCTATGAGACTACCTTTTTTGTACCGATTTGTGAAAGTATGAGGCTTTTTGATTGTGGCTTTTGTTGTTCTCCATGTTTAGATCAATACAATAGGACTAACTTGACATTTGAATTTATTCTAATTTTTGTGTTGGACGTGACTTCTTTTAATCTCGATACATTTCTTTTATCTCATCAGATGGTGATAACCTGTTGCTTCTTTTTTTTTTTTTAATCTAATTCTGCACAGCACAATCTATTTAGTGTGCGCTGTGTTACCTAAGGAGTGTATTGTATTATTTTAAAATGAAATATATAATTTAAAAACAATTGAAACCAGTTAAAGGTTATAGCAACTATCCAATATTTCAGCTGAAATTATAATATTAACTATCAATCTAAAGAAGACAGTGGTCATGACACTCAATGTGGGCAATCCTGTGCCAATTACAATAAGGAACCAGAAGCTGGAATACACAGACATATTTACATACCTAGGATGGACAATAATATCAGATGGCGGAACAAGCAAAGACATCAAGAACAGAGTGACAAAAAGCGAGAACAGCCTTTGCTGTTCTCAACAACTATATTACATTACTACATGTCAATACATTTTATGGAGAATAAAGATTCTGATATATATATATATATATATATATATATATATATATATATATATATATATATATATATATATATATATATATATATATATATATATATATATATATATATATATAGAGAGAGAGAGAGAGAGAGAGAGAGAGAGAGAGAGAGAGAGAGAGGAATCTGTTTCGTATATTTTTAATACACACATATAGATTATAATTTATAATACATAAGGGTAACTATGGATGCTTATTCCGCATTTAAAAAAAAATTAATTGCAGTATTTTATCACTTTTTTTTTATACCTTCTATACGGATCTTGCTTCGTTGATTGATAACATCTAAATCGGATTGTACCGTGCCTGCGTTAAATAAATTATTACTGCTGCCGAAGAGAGTTGGCTTTACGAATAGTTTTTTAATTTATTTTGTAGTTATTGTTATAATTTGATTTTCTCATAAACAGTTTATAAAACTAAGTTATGTCTTTGCCGATTTCAGCTTTTAAATTTGGTACATTCATGTAATATATGCGATACTGTTTTATATATGTGATTACATATTTTGCAGTTTGTTTGTTTGTTTTTTGGCGACTTAATGTTGTATATAAGCTCAAGACTTTCGTATTTAAGTAAATGTGATCTTTATCAAGTGGATGTATCATCATCATAATCAGATCTGGCCTTAGAGCAATCGGCGCCCGGGCCGAGTGGTTTGAAATGCGCTCCCTCCCCCACACTTCTAGCCGCTAAAGTTAAACCCTACAGGAAAATTAATTAAGATTCGTTACTAAAACTGGATCTATTTTAAATACTGTAGTTATTACTTGTAAGATTAAAAAGAAAAAAAAAAAACACGATAGCAACGAAAAACTACACGTTAAAAATATGTCACTCTCTGGTTTTACTGTTTTCTTATAAAATATTTACACTGAGTGCTTTGGCTTGGGCAAATTGTTTTACAGTTGGAGAAATCGTCAAGTTTCTTGATGAAAATATACTTTTGTTTTACATCCATCGCTCGGGCGCTCTATTTATAACACATAAGGAAGGGAAACCCGAAACCTGTAAACAGCAAATAAATATTAGACAAACATAAAGTTATGTTTTCAGGCACTCGTAAGAAATAAAGAAGTAGAACACTAGATGGCAGGGAGGATATAGTGATTCGCTTGCATAGCTAGGCGGGGTTGTCGCACGGAAGGTCCTGGGTTCGAGTCCTGGGTAAGCCACTCACGTCTGTTGTTTTTCTGTTGTCTAGTGTTCTACTTTATTTCTTACGGGCGCTCTATTGTACGTAGCACCGATGGCGGTCGTCCAAGCCACTTTGCTCTAAGGTTGGCTCAGATCATCAACATCATTACGGTTTAGCTTCCAAATCAGCATAGATCGTCAACTAGGTCATCCCAAATCTTCCTTTCGTGTGCCATCCTTGTTAAATATTTCCATGTTTTCTTTATCTGTTTTATGTCTTTATCTAGTTCTCTTCTCCGTGAACTTCCTTATTTCTGTCTCCAATTGTCTCAGACCGACAGACAGATAATTAGAGATACAGACGGATAATGAGAAAGACAGATAATCATACAGTCAGACAGACAAACAATCAAAGATGCAGACAGACAATCAGTCAAACAGACAATCAATCAGACAGGCAAGCAGAGATACAGACAGACATTCAGACAGTCAATCAGAGATAGTCAATCAGACAGACAGACAATCAGAGATATGGACAAACAATCAGAAGACAGATAATCAGAGATATCGACAAACTGTCAGATACAGAAAGACAATCATACATACAGTCAATCAGAGATACAGACAGACAAACCGACATACAGTCAGACAGACTGACTGACAATCAGATAGATACACAGACAGCCAAACAGTCAGACAAACAGATAACAGTCAGACAAACAGATAACAATCAGACAAACAGATAACAATCAGACAAACAGTCAGACAAACAGGTAACAAACAGATAACAAAGACAAACAGATAACAAACAATCAGGCAAACAGTCAGACAAACAGGTAACAAACAGATAACAAAGACAAACATATAACAAGCAGTCAGACAAACAGATAACAATCAGACAAACATATAACAATCAGACAGACAGACAGTTTGGTAAGCAAACAGACAACTTAGTCCCTACTGGAACTTTTTATTCAAAGCAGTGGGAGTATCCTGGAATAGCATCAGATGAATTTCATTTGGCTCTGCCCATCCACAGA
The DNA here is from genome assembly GCA_024509875.1 of Oreohelix idahoensis. Taxonomy (NCBI): domain Eukaryota; kingdom Metazoa; phylum Mollusca; class Gastropoda; order Stylommatophora; family Oreohelicidae; genus Oreohelix; species Oreohelix idahoensis. The sequence goes on along the minus strand of JAMPIV010023165.1, from coordinate 394,307 downwards.
GAGTCTACCCTGTTCAACCCAATTGTCCATCATAATTCAGTTTACCTTCATTTTACATTTTGTATTTTATTTACGTAAGATGATTAGTACCTGGTGACATCATTAACTTCGGGACTTGTTGTTTATTTCTTGGCTATTAGCAGCATAATCATTGTGTTCTTTGGGAATTCTCTCGTGTTGATTTGTTGTAACATTTTTGGCCGGTTTTTACCTTGTTTCAATAGTCCTTGTTGTAAATTTTCATGTGAATCGTTTTGTTTGTTCCTTTGGTTTATGGGTGTACATTTTGTTTTGTTTGTTCCTTTGGTTTATGGGTGTACATTTTGTTTTGTTTGTTCCTTTGGTTTATGGGTGTACATTTTGTTTTGTTTGTTCCTTTGGTTTATGGGTGTACATTTTGTTTTGTTTGTTCCTTTGGTTTATGGGTGTACATTTTGTTTTGTTTGTTCCTTTGGTTTATGGGTGTACATTTTGTTTTGTTTTTCCTTTGTTTTATGGGTTACATTTTGTTTTGTTTGTTCCTTTGGTTTATGGGTTACATTTTGTTTTGTTTGTTCCTTTGGTTTATTTTACATTTTGTTTTGTTTGTTCCTTTGGTTTATGGGTGTACATTTTGTTTTGTTTGTTCCTTTGGTTTATGGGTGTACATTTTGTTTTGTTTGTTCCTTTGGTTTATGGGTGTACATTTTGTTTTGTTTGTTCCTTTGGTTTATGGGTGTACATTTTGTTTTGTTTGTTCCTTTGGTTTATGGGTGTACATTTTGTTTTGTTTGTTCCTTTGGTTTATGGGTGTACATTTTGTTTTGTTTGTTCCTTTGGTTTATGGGTGTACATTTTGTTTTGTTTGTTCCTTTGGTTTGTTTTGTTTTGTTTTGTTCCTTTGGTTTATGGGTGTACATTTTGTTTTGTTTGTTCCTTTGGTTTATGGTGTTACATTTTGTGTACCTTTGGTTTTGTTACATTTTGTTTTGTTTGTTCCTTTGGTTTATGGGTGTACATTTTGTTTTGTTTGTTCCTTTGGTTTATGGGTGTACATTTTGTTTTGTTTGTTCCTTTGGTTTATGGGTGTACATTTTGTTTTGTTTGTTCCTTTGGTTTATGGGTGTACATTTTGTTTTGTTTGTTCCTTTGGTTTATGGGTGTACATTTTGTTCCTTTGGTTTATGGGTGTACATTTTGTTTTGTTTGTTCCTTTGGTTTATGGGTGTACATTTTGTTTTGTTTGTTCCTTTGGTTTATGGGTGTACATTTTGTTTTGTTTGTTGAGTGTTTGATATTTTAACAACTATAAAAGGTAAAGGTAGTCATATAGCAGATAGGGGAGTGAAGTGTTAGAGAGTTCACTATACTAGGTCCATCATCGAGAGGTGGGGTGACCAGCTGCCTTCCTCGCTACCTTTTCCTTCCCTAGCTCAAGAGCAAAAACAGGTACCCATTTTACAGCTGGGTAGACTGGAGCGTCACGATACCGTTAATCGAACGCGGAACTTTTCCATCGAGAGACCAGCGCTCTAACCACTTTGACAATCGGGCGCTCATTAACAACTATATTTGTATATAATGTCATTATTTGCTCGTGTTTTATGATATAGGAGCCGCGATAGCACAGTGGTTATTCCACTGGCTTCCTAGCTCGGTGGTCCATGGTTCAATCCCCAGTTGAGGTGGGATTTATGTAGACCACAAACGGCTCCGGGGTCGACCCAGCCTCATGAATTGGGTACCAGAGCAACTCTGGGAAGGTTAAGGTGGCCGGCGTGATGCTGACCACGTCACCCCTAGTGTGCCGATAGTCAAGAAAATATGGGCCTAACACCATATTCCCAATATGCCTCAATGGGCGTGTAAGGGGATCCTGTACCTCCTTTTTATGATAAATACTGGTGTTCTTACTATTATTATTGTTATTATTATTGCTGATGGAGCTGGTCTTTGGGTATCATGCACTATTGTACATGGGGGTGGTCACCAGGATAGGAGGATTATAAGCCTATGAATCGTATCTGAGGACATCCAGACGCTGAGCTTAATCGAAACCTTGCATCTGGTGGTGACCAGGGAGACAACTGGTGGTGACCAGGGAGACAACTGGTTGTAATGGACCTTGATCTTCATGTCAGTCCCCGAGCCCATCGTGATCCTTGGCACTGGCGAGCTTTTCGGAGCTTAGTGACTCTCCTTGTAAATGAGTTTACTTAGAACAACATACATACATGAGTTTACTGAGACCAGCATACATACATGAGTTTACTTAAACCAGCATACGTACATGAGTTTACTTAGACCAACTTACGTACATAACTTTACTTAGACCAACATACGTACATAAGTTTACTTAGACCAACATGCGTACATACGTTTACTTAGACCAGCATACGTACATGAGTTACTTAGACCAACATACATACAAGAGTTTACTTAGACTTTAGACCAACATACATACATGAGTTACTTAGACCAACATACACAAATGAGTTACTTAGACTAGCATACATACATGAGTTTTATTTAGACCAACATACGTACATGAGCTTACTTAGACCATCATACTTACATGAGTTTATTTAGACCAACATATGTACACGAGCTTACTTAGACCATCATACGTACATGAGTTTACTTAGACCATCATACGTACATGAGCTTACTTAGACCATCATACGTACATGAGTTTACTTAGACCAACATACGTACATGAGTTTACTTAGACCATCATACGTACATGAGTTTACTTAGACCATCATACGTACATGAGCTTACTTAGACCATCATACGTACATGAGTTTACTTAGACCAACATACGTACATGAGTTACTTAGACCAACATACGTACATGAGTTACTTAGACCAACATACGTACATGAGTTACTTAGACCAACATACGTACATGAGTTACTTAGACCAACATACGTACATGAGTTTACTTAGACCAACATACACAAATGAGTTACTTAGACCAGCATACATACATGAGTTTACTTAGACCAACATACGTACATGGTTACATGTGACGCCATATATTTTATAACGACATAAGAGCTAATCTGTAAATACGAGTAAGTCACCCGCCAAAACATGGTGACAAATAATGTTGTAGTGCTTCTCTTCTGATGCACGTCCTGATGACGTCACTAATTCTCCTGTTGTCATTTATCTAGATCAGGGGTTCTCAGGCTGTGCTACACGGACTTCTTGGGGGTCCATGAATGGTTTTTAGAGGGCCCATGTACATAACCCAAAATATAAAATGTATACGTATGTGTGTGTGTGTGTGTTATTATGTGCATTTTTCCCAAGAAGGGGGTCCATGGCCTTCTTCGGACAATCAAACGGGCCCGTGGCACCAAAAAAAAAAAAAAACACAGGCTAAGAAACCCTGAATTAGATGCACTGGTTATAAAGCTATGAACCAAACTGTCATAAACTCAAGACAAACGTTTTGAGTCTCCTGTCGTTTTGAGGGGCGGGTCCACTTGGGTCATGACTCCCAAATATTATACTTCTGTTCTTTTTTTCTTTTTTTTTTTTGTGTGTAGGAATCGAACCCACTCCTTTATGGTTCACTATTTCTGAACTGCCTCTTATCTCCTGGTTTTATTCATTCTGCCAACTCTCAAATATCATACTTCTGTTCTTTTTGGGTGTAATCGAACCCATTCCATTAGTGTTTGTTATTTCTAAACTGCCTCTTCTCTCTTGGTTTTATCCACTCTACCAACATAATAATAATTGTAATAAAAGTTAAAATGTTGCTGTAGATGAAACCGATAAGAAATATGTAAGTGTAGATGGCGTCTTTCTCTTAGGAGGCAAAGACAAAGTAAGGTTACTGCACCATCAAGCGTGTCGTAAAAGGCGACAATATGAGGTCGCGCATGAGGCTGAGAACTTCATTTTGTAAACCTGGTTGCTGCTAAAACCACACCGCTGTAAGAGTTTGTACTTTGGCATATTCTCTCTCCAGGGGTCGTCTGCAATGGTGACGTCATGCTCCATGGTGAACGAGAAAGATGGTGAAGAATATAATGATGATGACGATGATGGTGATGATGATCAAACATATACAGATGTGTACACTGTTACGCATTCACCCACAAACTCCTACCATGCAAAACTCAAATGCAAAATCTGGGACCGAAGACGCAGCTAGAGAGATGAATGCAGTCAGGGACTCATTGCTTGACTGCTTGCGTCAGGGTCAGCGAACCAGAGCTGACCAAGACCCTACTTTACCTCCAAGTGGTGGTCCTGGAAACAGGCTGCACCACTGCAGTCTGGCTGAGAGAGTAGGGATCGAAGTGGGAAGGCAAACCCGGTCCCAAAAAAATGCCGTGCTGAAGTCGGATGTGTCGGCCGAATGGTGCAAATATCGCAGCTTTGCTGTAAACAGACACAACGCAACCAACGCCCTTTTCAGGACGAACGAGGAAGAAGAATAAATGCGAAGTCTCATCCTAGCAACACTACTTGCGTTGTTCTTCTAGGCCAAGAGTTCGCATCAGTTCTTGTACTATGTACCCCTTTGATTGTCCGGTAAAGGATAAGAACGCTTTTGATTCTCCAGTGAACGCTACGGGCCTTTCTCTAAACAAAAATTGTACATAGACGCATGGTTAAAACTTATGAGTACAAATAATACTGTTTTTTAACAAAGAAAAATCGTTAAGCTTACGTTTAGTAATATTGAAAAGATTGCTGGAATTTGGCATCAAACGTAAGGCTAGGCATATGAGAGGATGCATCCGTCGTATATACAGCCAGCGCGCAACATGAACAGTTAGTATTTATACTCTTCGACATATGCTGAGGGAGACTGAGCACCTATGGGTTTGCCCAGAGTGTAATGATGTTGATTAGGTTCAACAATAACAATACTGATAAGCAAAAACAATATGTAAAAAAGAATATACTTATTTAGAATGTAGAAATCTATGATAATTCTCCGAGGAACACTTTAGGTGGTAACAGAATAAAAATTTTTAGGTTATGTGCATGAACCTCCTAGAATCCATTCATGGACCCTCCCAAAAAGCCCGTGGACCACAGATTAAGAAACCCACTTGTACACACTCAGGTCTGTAACAACTAACATTTGGTAATTACGAAAGCATTTCGCCAGGGGACCTCAACATCCAAGGAATTAATCAACGAACAACAATTTTAGTAGACATTGTCTTTTAAGCTGCTTGTACAAAGATTAATGTCTACTTTAATTGATTCTGATCTTCCGTAATTTGTTGTTAAAAAAAATTATGGCATGTCAGTAATGGCGAAATAGAGTCGTGATATACATTTAAAGTTTGCTGTACATTTCCAGAATTGCACAATTTTATCCGATTATTGACTTACTCCAGGACTTAGGAAACGCCGAGTTGGCACTTTAATTATTGAAGAAGGAGTAATTATTTGGTTACTTTCGTTAGATGATAAAATGTCCAAAGTATTGTATATATTGCGTATTTAGTTTGCAATATTATTAAGGTCACCATATCGGGTTTTCAGTACTGTTAAGTTACAAGCGCTGTTTTCAATATTGTTAGGGCCAGCAACTCTGTTTCCAACAATGTGTATCAGATGATGCGATTTCCCTTCTTTGGTTAATTATTTCAGATTTAGTTTTCAGTATTATTAAAATCAGTAACTCTGTTTTCACCAATGGTTGTTTTTTTTTTTAAATCAGAAACGCTGTTTTCAATTTTGTAAAGGTCAGTAATTATGATTTCAATATAGTTAGGATCAGCAACTCCGTTTTCATTAATGTTATGATCAGCAACTCTGTTGTCAACATTGTTAAGATCAGAAAGTCTGTCTTCAACATTGTTAAGATCAGCAACTCTGTTTTCAATAACATTAAGATAACATTTCTGTTTTCAAGAATTTATGATCGGCAATTCTGTTTTCAACAATGATCAGCAACTATCTTTTCAATATTGTTGAAATCAGCAACTCTTTTTTTCAGCTATGTCATTAACAGCAACTCTATTGCCAGTATTTTAATAATTAGCAACTCTGAGTTCAACATTATTATAATCAGCAGCTCTCATTCTATACTTTCTCTGTGGCTTTACACTTTCAGTATGTGACTCTGTTCCTCTATATCACGTTCTTTATTCTCAGCATGATTCCGCAATTTCTTTATGTTCTTTCATACTTTCTGCTAATGAATTCCTACTTTCTACATATGAACCCAATAAATTTCTTAAAATCCCTGCATAGATTATGTGAACAATGGTAATTTATGTCGGTTTTACAAATGGACAGTATACCAAAAAACACGAGACGTTACGGGATTACGTTCACTTTTTTTTTTAAAACTTTTCGCAATTAACCTTGTATGGTTATTTAAACTGCTGGAGTGAACGAGAATAGGTAGTTAACATCTTACTACGTCATTAAGTTGACCAACGTTACGAGCACGAGGTCTTCGAAAGGGGCAACCATACGTAAATAGTACAGATCAGGGGTCAGCAACCCAGGAGCTATTGGGATCTACACAAGTAAAAGCGAGCACTCTAAAGATGTACCATATATATTTGTGTGTGTGTGCGTGTGTAATTTGAAGGGACAAGGGGGGTGTGGTGGGGATGATGAAAATTACAAAGAAAAAATGACGTGCCTATCTTGTACAGTTGACGAACATATTTTAGTAACCAGCTCGAGAGTTGTCATTGGCAACGCTGAAAAAGTACCTTTCATCCCGGGGAAACCGCAATTTTAAATGCCGGGCTGGAGAGGTCTAGTTCGAAAAGTCACTAGTTTGAGCAGTTTTTTTTTTCGTCGCAATCGCCTAAAGATCTACCATATCATCTACTGTGATCTACCTGTAGATCGGGATCGCCTTTGTTGCCGACGCCTGTTAAAGATTATTTTATGCAAGTGACTGCTTGTGTTATTTTATCTTCTCGTTATTCATTCAGTTCGCAATTTTTTCGTCAGCCTTCCATCTTCGGCTTGTTGCTGCCACGCCCACATTATTGGTTAAAACTGAAATAACAAAGCGTCACTGAACACAAAAAATAATGTACAGGCGAGGTCACCTACTTGAGGCCATTTTCAGCCATAATGGATGGGTTGGCGATCCGTCTGAACCGTGTTCTAGGACTTTCTCTAATGCGACCCTGAAGACAGAGAATAGGAGGCACGGCAGATGGAAACTGACGTGAAATGTGATCGAGAGATCATTATCCAGCGCCTTGTCAACAGGTGCCGAGTGTTTTTGTCTCATCAGCGGTTGTTAGTTCTGTATTTCAGTTCTCTGTTTGACCTTGTACCAGGCCATGTTGTTAAATCATTTTGTGTTGTTATAGCATGCATTGTTGTTTTCATAATCATCATCTTCAGGTCCCCAAGGAGAATAGGTCTTCAACAGACGTATTTCAAATCTTCCTGTCCCATGCCATTAGACGAAGGTCTTTCCATGTCCCATCATCTTCTGATCCCCAAGGAGAATAGGTCTTCAACAGACTTATTTCAAATCTCCCTGTCCCCTGCCATTAGATGAAGGTCTTTCCATGTCCCATCATCTTGAGGTCCCCAAGGAGAATAGGACTTCAACAGACTATTTCAAATCTTCCTGTTCCATGCAAAATTAAGGACAAAATGCCTATTACATCGAGATCAAGGAGGTCTTTCCATGTTCCCATTCATCTTCATTTCTTTCTGTCGTATGTTTAGATATCGGCACCGTGTGTGGTGTGTGTGGTGGGGGGGGGGGGGGGGTTTGTCTCCTTCATGCTTATTGATCTTACCTATAAAAGCATCCGGGGACACCAGATATGAGGATAGCCATCCACATCTTTAACAAATTAAATACATAGCTTGATCAGTAGGTTTTCCTCATTATGTGTCCTCTGTCCATCGCTAACAGCATGTCTTTTTTCTCAACTCTAGTATTCCACACCCTCATTAATCTGGATTCCTGTCATTCAGTCTGATACTACATAGGTATATCTGTCTTGCTCATTCCACTGATCAAGCCTCTAAATTCTACGCCAGCAACCCATTTGTCTCAACTCTAGAGTCCACAAATAGCTTTTAGATTGTTGTTCCAATTAGTATGAAGCTGCATGTTCTAAACATGGAATAAGAATTTCAAAGCTGGCCGATCGCACTTCAAGTGGCCTACTTACATCTCTGGTACATATCAAATCCAGCACAAAAGCTTTACAACAAGCAGATCTTACTTGGATTACGTCGAACACTGGCCCAAAAAATAATGCAGCTGATGGCTGTATCACCAATTAAGGACACTGCATTATGCATGCATAGTCTTCAGGTATGATGAAGGGAAGATTATCGCTTCTATTACTATCTACATCAGAATTCCTCGCATGGAAAAACACAATTCCTCGTGCTCAAAATACAGTTATTGTAATGATTTTATCAATCTTCTTAGAAAGACTTTTGCATTGAATTAATATCTTCGCACATCAGTAATGTTTAAAACTGAGAATGCAATGTACAAGATAAGAAGTGACTTTCTCTTCCTCTTGCTTATCCCCCAGTTTTGTAATATTTTATTTGAGGGACTATCTACTTGACGCATAGTATGAAGTGTTAATAAATGAGTTGCAAATATAAGTTTGAAATTGTCAGAGGGAAAATCCTTATCCCCATGAAACGTAATAACCATGGATGCTTGAATCTGAGTCGAAGTTGTTAAGGCTCGTGTGGAAAGAACTGTTAATTGGGGGCCCAGTCACCCCTTTGTCAATAAGGGGCATGACTCATTGTTAATTCTGAGTCCGGAGTTTATCTTTTTCTCTGATTGGAAAAAGATTAATAGTTTCAGCATGAAACGTGTAAATTGTCCCAGGAACCAGTCTGAACGCTTCTTGATTTGTCAGACTCCCAGGAATAGACCGTTACTCAGACTTAGTCAGTATGATTTTCCATGCATGGAACGAGAATTTGTAACTCAATTTGTCTCAGGACCAGTTAGAACGAAGCTTTTGTCCCATCATCTTCTGATCCCCAAGGAGAATAGGTCTTCAACAGACTTATTTCAAATCTCCCTGTCCCCTGCCATTAGATGAAGGTCTTTCCATGTCCCATCATCTTGAGGTCCCCAAGGAGAATAGGACTTCAACAGACTTATTTCAAATCTTCCTGTTCCATGCCATTAGACGAAGGTCTTTCCATGTCCCATCATCTTCATTCTCTTCATGTCGTTGTTTAGATCTCGTCACCGTGTGTGTGTGTGTGTGTGGGGGGGGGGTTTTTGTCTCCTTCTGCTTGTCTTACCCCGGGGACACCAGAATGAGGATTGCCTTGTAAAGCTATCAGTAGGTTTTCTCATTATGTGTCCTCTCCATCGCCAGCGTCTTTTTTCTCAACTCTTATTCCACACGCTCTTATCTGGTTCCTGTCATCAGTTCTACATTAATCGGTCTTGGCATACCACTTCAAGCCTTAAATTCTACGCCAGCACCCATTTATGAGAGTCTGTAGCTTTTAGATTGTTGTTCTGTATGAAGCATGTTCTTCATGGTGAGTATGAAGCTGCCGATCGCACCAAGTGGCGCTACCTCAGGTTGGGCCAACAAAAGCTCTTACAACAAGCAGAATTACGTGGATTACGTCGAACACCTGGCCCAAAAACAGCAGCTGATGGCTATCACCTTAAGGACACGCATTGATGCATGCATAGTCAGGTATGACTGAAGGAGGCTTCTACTATCTATCCATCTGCCTCTTGGCTTTCCTCGTGCTCTAATACCAGTTATTGTAATGATTTTATTTTGACTTTTGTTTCACATAGTAATGAGAGAATGCAAATGTACAAATAAGAAGTGACTTTCTCTCTCTTCCTTATCCCCCAGGAGAATAATTACCATATCTTGAATATGAAGTGTTAATAACAGCAAATATAGAAATTGTCAGAGAAAATTCTTGATGTAATAATACCCATGACTTGAATTCTGAAATTGATTGGGCTCGTGTGGAAAGATTAATGGGCCCAGTCACCCCTTGTCAGAAGGGCGTCATAATTGGTCCGGAGTTACTTTTCTCTGATTGAATTTTCAGCATGAAAGTGTAAAATATTCCAGGACCAGTCCTCCGCTTCTTGATTGTCAGACTCCCAGGAGACCGTGTCAGACTTAGCAGTATGATGTATGCTGGAACGAGAATTTGAACTCAATTTGTTCAGACAGTGAGCAAGCTGTTTTTTTTAAACGAAGTTAAACTAGTGTTTTAATTATATTTGACTTTGGAGATTAGAACAGCCACAGGCAGCCCAGGAACAGCGAGAATCTACTTTAGACACGCTGAGCTCTCTACCTTGATAAAATATTGCCCGTTTTTTAGGTTTCAGAGCATTTGAAATATGGGATAATTATTACTACTACTTAGTCATTCCCCTTCTACCGTGAGGTGTAGAGGTTTGGAAGAGAGAGCGCCAGACTATCCTATCGGCTGTCTTCCTCCTGGCCTGGTTCCATTCTAGTCCTCGGTCCTTCAAAGATTGTCTAATGTTGTCCTCCCAGCGGACTCTGGGTCGTCCTGGGGGGTCTGGATCCTTGGCTCTTTGTTTCCCATGCTTGTCGTGGTAGCCGATCTTCTCCCATTCTGCAGACATGGCCAAACCATCTTAATTGGGACTGTTCTACTTGGGTCTGCAGGGGGTAGGATTTAAGGCCTTGACGTATCGTCTGGTTGCGAACCATGTCTTTCTCCTTGTTACTTCATTTCCTCAAATACCTCATTTGTGAGGTTTTGGATCTGGCTTTTGTGGGTTTGTAGTCATTGCCCATGACTCGCATCCATATGTCAAGACTGGGACATAGGTGGAGCGGTATACAGCCATCTTCGTTTTCTTACCAACCTCTCTCTTGCTGAGTTCTCGATTTTTGGCCTGAAAAAGTCTCCCAGCTGCTGCTTCATCTTGATGTCTCTGAGGTATTTGGAAGTATTTCGCATCTCCATTAGCTCCATGCTCCGCTAGGAGCAAAGGAAAAATTATGGATATATAACTGTTATCTCTGCCAGACTGTTTCCTGCAGTTCATCAACAGAGCGGTGGAAAATTCTAACGAAATTGTATTTTACCGAAGTTAAACTTCCCGTAAAATATCGCATTTCTATCTCATGCTTGCATGGAGGCATACCTGGAGTCTTCCTTATATGACCACCAGCTAAGCACAATGCTACAGTATACAAATGTGGAAGTGATCCTCTGTCTGTGAGGCTAATCGCGCCCACAGCGTCTCTTGAAATCATCCACATACATCCAGGGATTCTACCTGTGGTGAAATATGTTGTGAACCCAGCATTGCACACTAAGCTTGAAGAAATTACTTGAGCCCCAGCTGTAACTCGTTTTTACCTGGTTGGCCGTATGCAGGAGGATCTCACTGTGGTCTCATGATAGGCAGGGGAAGCTGAGAAGTGGATCTGTGTAGCACGTGACAATTCCTTGGGAGAGCCCAGAACCAGAATACAGTATTTTGGCTCTTCATATTTGGAGAGCTCCCTTGGATGACGGGGAATGCACAGTATGTCACGAGCATCTTTCTTCTATCTTGGGATCAGATGTGATGATCATTTAAATGCAAGCCAAGCTGGAGAAACTGGAGCTCGTGGCTTCAACTCAGCATGTTTCTGAATGCAGAAAAGCCACAGGAAGAGCCTAGATCTACAGTGTAGATAATACCAAGGAGCTTCAACTTAGTATTGGCTGCAAAAGGACGAGAAGCTCAGCAGCCCTAGTTGAACAACAATCTCATGCAGCTCATGAGTAAAGTGAACTTTTGAAAGCTAGCTCGCGAGTTTTCGCGAGGTAGGAGGACAAAGAAACCTTTAATTATGTGTGATGGGGCCGTAAAGACACCCCAGAGGCCCCCTTCATGTTCATGGCATATTTATCGCCCATATATTTTCGATGTGCGCGCAACCCACGTGACTGTCAGCCCACGTGACGGCGCGAGCAAGCATCGCTGGGATGTGAAAAGTCTGACGAAGTAGAAGATATATTATTAGGCCATAATGAAGCCTACAAATTAGTTGTAGTGTGTATTTGTGTTTTTGCTCTAGAAATAGTTGTGTATATTTGTGTTTTCGTGCCTTCTAGAGCAAAAATAGCGAGTGTTATTTAAGTGGCCAAATTACTGCGCGCGCGGACTAAGTTGAGTGTTCAGCCCTAGGGCTTATGTAAAGAAGTGCCTAGCCGGCAAAACGGGCCTGTTTTGCAAGAGCCGCCCAGAGAGAACAAACGAGACGAGGCGCCCTGTGTGGGTAGCAGATGGACAAAGAAACCAGAGCCCATTAGCAATCGAGCACTGGCTGGGTGTTTGTTATGTTCGTTGGTTTATCTGTTTAATGTTTGCTATGTGTGCTTAGTGCCACTGACAGGGTTGTAGAAATAAATACAGCCCCTGCCTTAAGAACCAGAGTTTTATTGTTGATCGGGTCGGTTGCGAGTGTGCAAGAGAGTGATCAAATATCACAACATCATCATCATCATCTCGCCCACCCTGTCACATATGGGAATACTACCCTTTTAAATTCCACCTTGAGAGTGCCAGTCCGAAATTTCTGTAGCTTTAAGTTTTTCTGTTTCCCCCCTGTCATCTAGAGATCTACCACAGCATTACCTGTGATCTACGGATCTAGATTATGCCGACCCTTGAATTAAAATCGGAGTAGCTTATGGCAACAACATGCTTCACTCCACGAAAAACTGTTTAGAGATGTCAGAAACCTTCAGCTGACTGCTGCCGTTATTAGAGTCATTAATGTGGAAGTCTGGTGGCGAACGAGAAAGGAGAAGAAGAAGAAAAAGAAGAAGAATTAAAACGAAGCATTCCTGCTCTGAAGCAAATGATCAAACGGTTTATGATTGCCACTGTTGTTGTTGTTGTTGTTGTTGTTGTTGTTGTTGTTAAACGTAAACGAGATGTGAAAATTTTTTTTAAAATGATTTACTAAGTGGTCGTCCACTTATGACGTCATGCAATTTTTTTTGGGCCAATTTTTAAACTCCCCCCTTTGTCACACTTCAACGTAACCCCCTCTTATGTGACGTCACAAGTATCTAAACATCTCCTCCTTTTTTGGCCCAGCTGAAGAGGTAGAATATAATCGAATGTAAATTAGTTAACAAGTGCAGACCAAAAAAAAAAAAAAAAAAAAACTTTTTAAGTAAAATAGTGTTGAATTGATCAGTCTTTTACAATAACTGCTTTTGCTGGTCAAATGTTGCTAAATTTATTTAAAATATCGCTGGTTTTGGCTTAATTTAATTTCAAACAATAACAAGTAAATTACATTTAAAGTAAACACATCGATAACTTCAGTTCTTATTTATGTAAGTTTCATAAAATAATGTTAAACTTGAGAGGAAAAAAAAGTCAAGTTGTTATCAGTGAATTATTTCTCTTCGATACCATAATCCCACTGCACAGTAAGATGCTATATAAATATTAGACAAACATAAAGGTATGTTCTCAGGCACTCGTAAGAAATAAAGAAGTAGAATACTAGACAACAGAAAAACAACAGACGTGAGTGGCTTACCCTGGACTCGAACCCAGGACCTTCCGTGCGACAACACCGCCTAGCTATGCAAGCGAATCACACTATCCTCCCTGCCATCTAGGCATCACCAAAAAATGATGCTTCGAGTAAGATGCTCTGCCACTGCAAGAACTAGAAATTCATAATCGTCCAGATCAACTTCTGCTTACTGGAAAGGTGGGTATTGTGCCGTGTTTAATAATAAAAATGTATAATTTACAACCCACAAAAGCCAGATCTAAACCTCAGAAATGAGGTATCTGAGGAAGGTGGTTGAAGTAACAAAAAGAGACATGGTCCGCAACCAGACGATACGTCAAGGCCTAAAATCCCACCCCCTGCAGACCCAAGTAGAACAGTCCCAACTAAGATGGTTTGGCCATGTCTGCAGAATGGGAGAAGATCGGCTACCACGACAAGCATGGGAAACAAAGAGCCAGGGATCCAGACCCCCAGGACGACCCAGAGTCCGCTGGGAGGACAACATTAGACAATCATTGAAGGACCGAGGACTAAATGGAACCAGGCCAGGAGGAAGACAGCCGATAGGATAGTCTGGCGCTCTCTCTCTTCCAAATCTCTACACCTCACGGTAGAAGGGGAACGACTAAGTAAGTAAGTATAATTACAAACAATTTAGAACAGTTAAATGTTAAAATAATTATCCTATATTTCAGCTGAGATTATAATAAAAGTTGCCAATATAAAATTAAACTTTGAGGATATTGGTTACACAATGTGTTTTGTTCCGACATTATTTATGAAAGAAGTGAGTTTCACTTGCATTTGTTTGTATGACGTCACATTTTTGTCAAAACCCTCTCCTTCCCCATATCGTCACACTTCGTCACAAAATTGTAGATCCTCATCCCCACCCCCTCACTGCGTAACGTCATATGTAGACTGTGTCCTGCGCTTGAATGTTTTTAATAATAGATGAGTGCGGAGAGAAACTGCTTGCACCAGAATTAATGGGAAAAGAATTCGAAGGAAAAACAAATGTACATAATACTTGAGTGATAAACGCAAAGCCTTGCCGATGCTGGTCCGGAGCGGTACCTCGCGCGTACGCCCGTGAGGGCTACGCCGACATTTAGATAAGACTGAACGCCTGTAGACTATTTATTTGCTTGTGGAAGTGAAGGTTGTGTTAGGTCGTCAAGCCGCTTGGCAGGCACCCATAAAGATGTTGCGATAACTGTCGAAGTTCATGCTGAAGATACTTATTGCTGTACACTGAAGTCTGACTTTGAAAGACGGCACTTCTTGTGTTGGGGGTGTGCCTTCCCGTGTACAACATTCAAACGGCTGGAATTTTGCAGTGGGGGTTGCTGAGATCGAGAAGTTTAAAAATGGAAGCTGCTAGGATCGGGGTGTTTTAGTGTGGGCACGGCTAGAGTCGAGAAGATTAGAATAGGCAGGGCAAAGGTCGGGAAGTTCAAAGTTGACACTGCTAAGTCTGCGAGTTTATAGCGTGTGCGCTGGAAAGTCGTGGGGTTTTTGAGTGGGCGCTGCAGAGTCGTGGAGTTTTAGAGTGGGCGCTGCTAAGTCGTTGAGTTTCAGAGTGAGTGTTGCTAGAGTCCTGGAGTGTTAGAGTGGGTGTTGTTAGGGTCTTGGGGTATTGAAGGTGCGTGTTGCTTGTTACTGAGGTTTTAGAGTGCGGAGTACTGGCGTCGTGTTGTTTTAGAGCATTTGTTGTTAGACTCGACGAATAATAGAGTGGGTGTTGCTGGGGTCGACGAGTGTTAGAGTGGGCATCGCTGGTGTCGTGGGTGTCGCTACGGTTGTCGAGTGATAGAGTGGGCGTCGCTAGTGTCTTGGAGTGTTATCGTGGTTGTCGCTACGGTCGTCTAGTGGTAGAGTAGTTATTGCTGGTTGTTGGAGTGTAATCCTTGTTAAACTATATGGTTTTTTTTAATAACATTTTTGCCTCGTTTTGGCGAGGCGCGTCCCGTTCAAACTAGTCGGTTATATGGGCGCATTTTTAGGTCTGGAAAACCAGATTCTGACTTTAAGGTGATAATAATGTGCGAATGTTAATAAGGGTTCGTGGTGTTGACAAATGTTCTTTTCTCACACTCATGTATGACTGGAAGTCATCGACACCAACGACTGTGTACCTTTTCTAAAGTTTAATTGGACGTACACACTCGACAGCACAGATAGTGAGTGACAAATCACAGGTTGGCATAATACATCATGGTACAGTGGATAACTGGTCTTGCAATGTTATGTTACATGGGCACTCATGTGGAATAATAGTATCAAGGACTGTCAGTAGCCAAGCCCTCAGTATCGCCCATACATATATATCATCTGACTTCACTGACTGAGCACGTCAGCTTATAAACAATATTTCAGATGGCTTCTAAACCTAATCTCGTCTAGCGACGATTCTTCAACATAATGTTCAGCACATATTTTTCCATATAATAATATTGAACCGCTAATAACGGGTTCTCATGTGTAGCAGTGATCTCTGGACTAAACAAGCGATAATACGGGCATCCCTTTTCTCTTCTTGAAAGTCACTACATGTTTTGGTTCCAAGATGGCTTCACTCGTGAGCTGTCACTCACGTTTGGATACAGATAATGAATCTGTCCTAAAGTTAGTCATTCATAAAACATTTCATTGCTCTGTAGATTTGATCATGAACAATTGACTGCAATCTACAGGATATAGTGCTGCTAGGAATCGAAGTCGTTTTCATCGAGTCAAATATATTCTCTTAGACATTCAAATCGTAACTATCGAAAATGGTGGCTTCGATCGAGAGTTCATAAGAGTATCTTTGATTACCTTGGTATAGGAAATATGAAACTGCCATTCCTTGGCAATACGAACAAACACTGGGGTAAAGCATACACGATAGGTTTAGACGACTATCACTTTCCCCACCAATACTGAGATCACTTTTTCCCGGCGACAGGCCGACATAGAAAACACAGTCCCTATCGGGACGAAGCCAAATCACCCCACACTCTAGCGACACATCCGCCGAATAGCCTTTGACCTCTCTAGAGACAACAGAACATATAGTTCGACTTAGATATGTAAAGATATACAGATATAAGACAGACTCGTCCTACTCAGACAAACAATACACATAAATTCAGGCCATAGATATTCTGAAGCAAGAACAATCTATTATTACCCAAACGAAGAATAAATCGCAGAAAACTGGACTCACCCGCGGAGTTCGATCGAAGAGACGGCACAACTTTCAAGGGAAGTAACTCAATAATGACTTTCCCTTAAGCACTATTTTGTTTACAAAATATTTGCGAACATAACAAGAATACCAATGTATAATATTGTAAGATATCCAAGACTGCACGTAACAACTATGTGTTGCCAGGTGTGACAAAGCTAGTTCCCAGTGTGACGGGAATGTGGTGACGAATGCATGTGTAGCGGGAACGTTAATAAACAGTTTACAGGAATTCAGCCTCACCTCGCTCGTAGGGGTTCTTTACATCCCTTTTAACCGCGACTCTAGCCAGCCACACTTTTCATAAATAAACAAACAAACAACACACAAAGGTATGTTATCAGGCACTCGGTAAGAAATAAAGAAGTAGAAGACCAGACAACAGAAAAACAACAGAAGTGATAGGCTTACCCGTATCGCTGGAAAAAGGACCTTAGATACAAATATGTGCTACTGTATTTGTAGCTAATTTTTAAAGTCGCGATTGGGTCCTTTTTCCGGCGATACGGGTTTGGCCG
Organism: Oreohelix idahoensis; assembly: GCA_024509875.1. Lineage (NCBI taxonomy): Eukaryota > Metazoa > Mollusca > Gastropoda > Stylommatophora > Oreohelicidae > Oreohelix > Oreohelix idahoensis. The sequence continues at coordinate 377,061 of JAMPIV010023165.1, read as the reverse complement.
CCATTTTCGGTCGAACCTTAGTTGTCGTCACTCTCTATATACAGGGCACTATTCCTTACGAACACACTCGTCTCATTCATCGCTGGTGCATTTTAGTGCGCAAACTAATAATAATGAAGAATGTCCCGTTTGTGCAATAAAATGCATACCGTAATACCCGGGTCACAGAGTTTTAGAGCAGGTACTTCAAGGGATCTTAAAGTGAGTAATGCTAAGGTTGGAAAGAGCAGTAAGATGGATGAACTGGAAATAAAGTGAATGTGCAGTAAGAGAGAGATACAAAAAAGTGTGTACAAACAAATGGAAAGTGCCCTAAGATGTTGCCATGAAGGTGTACAAGTGAGAGTGTATGAGTAAATCAGAACGTACGTAGGATGTATACTAGTGTGCATGGGGGAGTGTTATCTGAGCAAGTGAGATAAAGAGAAATTCAGAAAGGTTGCATGCAGGGGTGAGTATGTCTTTAAATATACGAATACAGTGTCGAGTTATACCTATAAACATATGAAAGCGAGGGTGAGTGTATTTGAACATATGAATACTTGGATGAGTGTATGCATGAGAATATACGAATGCCAGGAGCATATGCCTTCAACATATCTATTGCAAGTAATCTTGGTCTGTACCATCCGCTCAAGATATTTCCCAGTCTTCTGTATCTGTATCATTTGTGTCACCATCTCTCTTCTCATGCTTTTTTTCTTGCTTCTGCTTATCTAAGTATGCTATTTCCAGAACAACCACTGTCATGTAAGTACTGTACCTACTTCTAGAATCGGGAGTCGGGGAGTCAAGAGTCGTGGAGTCGGTCGTTTTTTAGTTAAGTCAGAGTCGGTTAAAAAAAAATGTACGGCCCCCGACTACGAATGTTAGGCCATATGGCTAGTAAAAAAACTAGTCGGACTTCTAACATTTCAGGAGTCGGAAAATGTTTCGGCGGACTCCACAACCCTGGTAACAAACGGAATCCTCAAGGTCGCCAAGTTCTTCCTGAATGTTGTTTGTTTGTGCGTGCGTGTGTGTCAGGTACTTATCTAATTCCACAGAGAAGGTTCTATCTAGACATTCTCATGTTTCTCTTGCTCTGGTTGCTCCTTCTGACACTTTAATCTGGTCTCTTTTTTACCTCCCTCGGAATCATAAGCTCTCTCCAGCATACCCTGTCCTCGAAATCCTTCTGAAATCCCTCAAAGGATATCACGTGGCTATGTGTCAGTTTTGCTTCTGCAGCCGACACAAAATTAATATCATTAATTTACTTACTTTACTTACTTAGTCGTTCCCCTTCTATCGTGAGGTGTAGAGATTTGGAAGAGAGAGCGCCAGACTATCCTATCGGCTGTCTTCCTCCTAGCCTGGTTCCATTTGTCCGCGGTCCTTCAAAGATTGTCTAATGTTGTCCTCCCAGCGGACTCTATGTCGTCCTGGGGGTCTGGATCCCTAGTTCTTTGTTTCCCATGCCTGTCGTGGTAGCCGATCTTCTCCCATTCTGCAGACATGGCCAAACAATCTTAGTTGGGACTGTTCTACTTGGGTCTGCAGGGGGTGGGATTTTAGGCCTTGACGTATCGTCTGGTTGCGGACCATGTCTCTTCTTGTTACTTCAACCACCTGCCTCAGATACCTCATTTCTGAGGTTTGAATCTGGCTTTTGTGGATTGTAGTCATTGCCCATGACATTAATTTAAGATAATTTAAGATGCCTAATTCTCAGGTAGAAGACGCTGGTGATTGATAGGACACACAATGAGGAAACCTGTTGATAGCATACAAGGCAGTCATAATTCTGGAAACCACAGTGTAAGAGAGATAGATAAAGACGGAAAAAAAGACATGTTGAGAGGTGAACTGGAGATAGAAATTACAGGGGCTAGACAGACATGGAGATAACTTGAGCTTCTAGCGCTTGACATTTCCTTCTCCAATTCTCTTCTCCTTGCGTCTGTCAGTCTATCTGTACTTCTGATACCTTTCCTATTGATGAACAAAAATTGCATGGACGTGCTGTCAACAGGTTTCCTCAACGTTCGTCTTATCCTTCGTCGAAATCTTTTTCTCATTTATGTGTCCACTGACGCGTGTCTGGTTCTTGTCATCAGTTCCACATTAATGATCTTATCGTTCCATTTTAATCTTTCTATGGTAAGGAAGCTACCAGTTATAAAAGTATATCATATCATGGTTTCAGTTTTTGCTGTTCTCCGTGTGTCAGAGCCATTCAATAGGACTAACGTGAGATTTGAGTTGAACATTTTTGATTTTGTTGTGTGACTCGATTTCTTGTTTTCTTCCTACACTCTTAGACGTCTACTTGAATATTTTCAAAGAAATCAGTGGTCAGCTATGTGTATCTTCATAGATCTTTTCTAGGAATGTTACTGCAGATGACGACCATATGCGCTTTCTCTGTTGCTCATATGTTGGGCATCTTTGAAGCAGATGTTCATCAGCCATTATATCTGTGCCACAGCTATACTCATTGGTAGTTCCTATCTTTAGGTTGTTGAATAGATGGTATCTCAATCTGTTGTGGTCCGATTTCTTCTAATTTCTATATGTCCTAAATGCAACGAAAGTTCCATATGCCCATTGTATCCTGATTTAGATTTCACTGCCTGCACCTCCAACGATGTTTGTACTGTATTACTGCCATGATGATCATATGAATGATTTTACATCTTGTAGGAATGTTTTTTTTCACAAGCTGGTCATATGTCTATAAATTTGTTCTAGTAATAGTAAAAATGTTCTAGTAATAGTAAAAATGTTCTAGTAATAGTAAATATGTTCTAGTAATAGTAAAAATGTTCTAGTAATAGTAAAAATGTTTTAGTAATAGTAAAAATGTTCTAGTAATAGTAAAAATGTTCTAGTAATAGTAAATGTGTTCTAGTAATAGTAAATATGTTCTAGTAATAGTAAAAATGTTCTAGTAATAGTAGATATGTTCTAGTAATAGTAAAAATGTTCTAGTAATAGTAAATATGTTCCAGTAATAGTAAAAATGTTCTAGTAATAGTAAATATGTTCTAGTAATAGTAAAAATGTTCTAGTAATAGTAAAAATGTTCTAGTAATAGTAAAAATGTTCTAGTAATACAAGATGTTCAAATGTAAAAAGGCAAACAGTCCCATAGCATATACTGCCGTAGGGGAGAGAAGTGTTAGAGGCTACACTATACTAGGTCCAGCTTCGAGAGGTGAGGTGACGAGTTCCCTTCCCCGCTGCCTTTTCCTTCCTTAACTCAAGAGCAAAGTCATGTTCCCTTTTACAGCTGGGTAAACTGGAGCATGTTAAAACCGTGAATCGAACCCAGCACTTTTGCTGCGAGAGACCAGCGCTATGACCACTCTGTCAGTTGCTCGCTCTCATGTGTATTTGCGTGTATTACAGATCTAAAAGGTATTTTCTTTAAGGTGTGAACTTTCATTAAGGTGTGAACTTTCATTAAGTTGTGAACTTTCATTAAGGTGTGAAAATAACTTGGGAACAAATGGCACATGACAGGAAATCGTATCATGAATTTGTTGAAGATCTGTGCTTCACGGTTAACAGAAGTGCTGATATTAATGCTGATTTTGTTGTTATTTTTTATATTGTTGATGTTGTTTGGATGTTGTTGTTGATGTTTATGTTATTGATGATGTTATTATCGTTGTTGTTGATGTTTATGTTATTGATGATGCTGTTGCTGTTGTTATTGATGCTTATGTTATTGATGTTATTATCGTTGTTGATGTTTATGCTATTGATGATGTTATTGTTGATGTTCATGTTTTTGATGATGTTATTGTTGTTGTTGATGTTTATGTTATTGATGATGATGTTGTTGATGTTTATGTTATTGATGATGATGTTGTTGATGTTTATGTTTATGTCATTGGTGATGTTATTGCTGTTGTTGATGTTGTTGTTGATGTTTATGTTATTGATGATGTTATTATCGGTGTTGATGTTATTGTTGATGTTTATGTTATTGAAGATGTTATTGCTGTTGTTGGTGTTGATGTTTATGTTATTGATGATGTTATTATCGGTGTTGATGTTGTTGATGTTTATGTTATTGAAGATGTTATGGCTGTTGTTGATGTTTTTACTGTTGTTGTTGTAATTATTGTTGTTGTTGTACGAATGACTGTCCCACATACATGTCCAGAAATTTTGACCGAAACGTCTTACTTTCAGTGTTTATGGCAAGCCAACTTGATGTGAGTACAAAGTAATAATTTATCATGTTGCGAGTACAAACATCCATCTAACTAAACCGCTGCGGGGCTAGACGTGTGCTAAGTATGGGAAATTAAAACTAGTTTGTATTTGGGATGGAATAGAGATACCTAGGGATGGATATTTTCTCAGAATATCAGTCTGTGATTAGCCTTGTCTTGAGATGAAAGTGTGCAGGTGGTTCTATGACGCCATTGGAATTTCCGTGTGACTATTCTTGTTTTCTTCGGTTTTGTTGTTGCTGCTTCATCTTCTTCTTTTTCTTCATCTTCTTCTTTTTCTTCTTCTTCTTCTTACATTTTCAGCCGTCAAGCTGATTAAACTTAAAGAAAGCTGTAGTCAGGTTGAGGTTGTTGGCATCTCCATAGAGTTTGTCCAGGAGTAGTACTGTTGACGGCCATATGCGCTTTCTCTCTTCTTCGTATGTTGGACACTTTTGCTGCAGATGTTGGGCTGTCATTTTATCAGTGTCACTGCTACACTCATCAGCAGTTCCTGTCTTTAGCTTGTTGAATAGATGGTATCTCAATCAGATGTGGACTTTATGGAGTCCGAAGAAAACTACGTTTGTTCATTTCTGTCAAGCTGGTAATATGCACCGTCCTCTTGGTGGTATGAATGCTCTTCTTCCTACTTGTTTCTGTATCTGCTTCTGATAAAACTCTTGGAGTCTTCAGAAGTTATGCTTGTATTGTTTGCCTCTTCTTATTTTCATTCTCCTGCAGTTCTTCGTCATCGTTATTTCTTATTCATTTCTTCTTTTCGTTTCCTTCTTTCAGTGAATGAAAAGTCAGTGCTTTTCAACTTTCCACGGAGCACGGGTGCAAAAACGCGCTAAGCCGTAATGTCACGTGTAATCATTTTAATTCTGTTCTATGTCTTCATGACCCCTTTCCTTTCTGTGTCCAGTTATCTTTTCCATGTGGTTTTTTTTCTCTTTCTAATTATCTTACCCTTCTTTGGTTATGTCTTGTCTTCCTAATTTCTACAACTGCAACCTCTACCACCTCCATCACTACTATTACTACAACAACACACTCCTAATACTGCTGCTGCTATACTAGTCCTGCTGTACAACAGCAACAATAAATTATACTGCTGATACCACTACCACTACTCGTGATTATTGTAACTACTGACCAAATACTACAATTACTTATACCACAAATGCCACTACTACTACGTATTTCCACTACAACTACGGTACAAGTAATACTACGATAACCACCACTACCACAGCATATTACAGCTATAATTACTGCGCACTAATATAAGTACCACCACCTTCCCCACTACTATTACTACAGCACAACTAATACTACTACCACACCTATACCGCTATGTACTACTGCTACTATTATTGAACAGTTACTACTACGCATTAATTTAGAGCCAAGGGATACCAGCCTTCCTGTTTCAAGTGATTTAAGCTTTTGCCATGACATCACTAAAGCGCAGGAATAATCATGTATGTGTACCTACCAGAAGTAGTCTTTGCTCATAGTCAACTTCACGTATCGCACTCGCGACGAAGGAGCCCAGGCGGTCTTTAACGTACAAGGCTATCACGGCAACAGTTTTAAAGATCACCGTACATTTACAAGAAAATTTTGTGATTATAAGAGCTGTAATTTCATTAGTCAAATTACACTCTATTTACCTATTTAAATTTCCCTTCTGTCTACCCAGCTGTAAATTGGGTACCTGACTCTGCTGTTGAGTTATGGAAGGCGAAGTCAACGAGGAAAGGAACTCGTCACCCCACCTTATTAAAAAATGAACCTGGTATGGTGAAGTCTATTATACTGCACTCCCCTCAGGAAGTTACTGCTATGATACTACTTTTTACCCGAATGGGCATACCAGACGGCTTTTGGAAGAATAATGTGCATATAGTGGCGCACCTTACGGTTCGTGGGGTCGAGAAGAGTTAAAGGTAAATGTTCCATACATCAGCCTCTGTGCTGATAATTTTATCTTAGCTAGCTCTGACCGCCAGAGTTACTTTCCTTTGACATCTGGACAGTTTAACCCCTGCAATCCTGTCTGGACATACATCTTTCTTTTCTGAGCGTTGTTTAAAGTTATGAAATATGTGGATGTCTTAACCTTAATATTTCTGTTTCTTCTCAGCTTGTTTTTTTGTAGAAGTGTTAGAAGATAGAGAGTGTATTTGTTTATTTTTTAAATACATCTGTATATGTTCCTTAGCCCTTCTTTTTTCTTCTTTTTATTTTCATTTTTTTATTTTATTATTTTTATTTTTTTTTGCAATGAAAGAATGAAAAACTGAGTGTGATTTTCAGAAGGAATAAGAAGAACATAATTGTCAGTTCTTTGATTCATGTTCTGTTCTTCTGAATATCACACTCAGTTTTTCTTTGTATTTTGCGCTTAGGTACGCTTTGCTTGATGTGTGTGTGTGTGTGTGAGTATATATATATATATATACGCACTTACGTGAATACACAAAAATATGCATCCAGATATGTATATATATATATATATAGACACAAGGGGCTTGACGTCTTGGGCCTGACCATGAAGGAATCACAGGAGGAAGATGAAACTTGGCACATTTAAAGTTCATCATATTTGCACTGGATGTGTGAAGTACGCATTTGTTTCTTCAATGGGTTTTCCCGCTACGGTGCACGGCGCAATGTACCCTATTGACTGGATCAGCAAGATTTGACAAAACAATGGAAAAGAAGGAGGCCAGAGCTGTGATAAAATTTCTGATGTTTCAGGGAAAAACACCTACAGAAATACACAGGGAGATGGAACCAGTGTTTCGTGATTCTTGTCCTTCATATACTTCGGTAAAAAAAAACTGGTGTCAACAGTTTAAGTGCGGCCGCTCAAATGTTGCTGATCTGCCAAGATCTGGTAGACCAGCCTCAGAGTGCAACGATGAAAATGCAACAATAGTGAAGAAAATAATTGACCAGGATCGAAAAAATGACAATTGTGGAGATAGCTAGTAGAGTAAAACTGAATGAAAGAACAGTTTATAGAATTTTACACAACAGACTCAACATGAGAAAAGTGTGTGCACGCTGGGTTCCGCGACTGCTGACATGTGAACAGAAGCAAACGAGGGTAAATTGCTGTCAACAGTTGCTCAAAAAGTGTCAGTCAAAAAACTTTTTTGGAGACCATGGTGACAGTAGATGAGACTTGGGTACACCATTATGACCCCGAATCCAAAATTGCCAGCAAGCAATGGAAAACCCCGGGCTCCCCAACACCTGTCAAGCCGAGAGCACAGACAACTGCAGGAAAAGTGATGCTGACTGTTTTTTGGGACGCCAAAGGTGTCCTGTTGAAAGATTATCTGCCTCGTGGCAACACAGTTAATGGACAGTACTATGCAGATCTTCTCACCAAACTAAGAAAGGTTGGGACCAGGAAACGAGGGATAACACGCACTCAAAATCTTCCTTTGCTTCAAGACAACGCGTCCTCTCACAAAGCACGGCTTGTGCATCTAGCAGCCAACGATTTGAATATTGAAATTCTTCCACACCCACCATATTCTCCAGATTTGGCTCCATCAGACTTTTTTCTATTCCCAAATCTTAAAAAAACAGCTAAAAGGAAATCATTTTGACAGCGATGAAGAGTTTATACTGGCATGTGATGACTGGTTTAGTTTGAAAAATAGGGTGTTTTACTCCCAAGGTCTTTTCAAGGTCAAGCAGAGATGGCAGAAGTGTGTCAATTCAGACGGTGGCTATATTGAAAGGGAATAAACACTATACAAAATTTCAGCTCTCTGTGACATGTCCTTCATGCTCAGGCCCAAGACTTATGGCAAGCCCCTTGTATATACAAGGATGTGTGTGTGTGTGTAGGGGGCACATGCATATACGCACGCATAAACCAACAAACACACAAACATTTTGGGTAAAGGTGTTGCCTTTTTGTATCGAGACACGTTCCCATATCCTCCAATTCCATAATTCCCGTCGTAAGTACATCGGTCGGTCGGTCACATCATGCACACCGTCATTTGCGCGCTTTTCTATTTTCGAGAAAGTACATTAACTTTCAACCACAGCTAAGGGGTGCAACTGTGGTTGAAAGTTAGACAATAATTGTATTGTTTCCCTTATATGTACTCTCCCGAAAATAGAAAAGTGCACAAATGATGGTGTGCATGAACAGTTTGATTATGGAAAGAAGCCATCAACACAATTGATAAATAGTGCATGAACTGGAGACAGGAAGGTGCGGAGATGCAGATTAAATCTACAGACAATCAAGATACTCTTCTGAGCAATTTCATTCGGGAAACCGATTCAATTCATCATTTTTCTTAAAAATAACCTTAAAATGTAAGTTTTTGATTGTTTTTTTCAAGACAAAATGTTAATTTAAAGTATTGCAGACGTATTATTATAGATCAAAATGATCCATAATAATAACTTGGTAGTGGTTCGATATGTAACAGAAACAACACACTATAATTAAAAACCTGTCAATTTTAACGGGTTATTGCTAGTATATATATATATATATATATATATATATATATATATATATATATATATATATATATATATATATATATATATATATATATATATATATATATATATATATATATATATATATATATATATATATATATATATATATATACGAGTATATACGAGGCGTGTTCAAATGAAACCCGACCGAGCTGCGCCAAGTGGACATTCGTAGGAGGAGCATGATGACGTCACATCTGACGTAATAAGCACATACGAATGTACAAGCGTGTAAGTGTTCATTCTCCTAGTGTTCATTGTTTGTGCTGCAGACCGTTAAAATAATGGCCGGTGTGATAAGGAATCCGTCCAAGGTCGATCAGCGAGCGGTGATTCAGTTCCTAACAGCCGAAGGATGTCGACCAGTCGACATTCATCGCCGAATGAAAGCAGTGTATGGTGACAAAAGTGTGTCTAAGACTACAGCCATCAAGAATAAACGATCCGGCATGCTTTCGCGTGGTGTGATTCTGTTGCACGACAATGCTCGTCCACATGTTGCGAACATTGTGAAGGAAGCGTTAGCAAGGAAAAGGTGGGAAGTTCTGCCACACCCAGCCTACAGCCCCGGTCTGTCACCATGTGACTTTTTTTTATTTCGGACCCTTTAAAAAAATCTCTAAAGGGACAACGATTCGACTCCGAAGCAGACGTCAGGGCCTCGGTGACCAAATGGTTCAATAAGCAACCAAAGTCATTTTTCTCGGACGGCATCCGCCGTCTACCCAAGCAATGGGATGCGTGTCTGAATGCCTATGGGGACTATTTCTAAAGAACTCCAGTGGGTACTTGCTTCATAACAATTGCTGTATTTAATTCTACTACTCCTGCTGATGTACCTTACATATATTTGTTATAAAGCCACTGGGACGGATTTCATTTGAACATACCTCGTATATATATATATATATATATATATATATATATATATATATATATATATATATATATATATATATATATATATATATATATATATATATATATATATATATATATATATATATATATATATATATATATATATATATATATATATGTGTGTGTGTGTGTGTGTGTGTGTGTGTGTGTGTGTGTGTGTGTGTGTGTGCGTGCGTGCGTGCGTGCGTGCGTGCGTGCGTGCGTGCGTGCGTGCGTGCGTGCGTGCGTGCGTGCGTGCGTGCGTGCGTGCTAGCGTGCGTGCGTGCGTGCGTGCATGTATGTATGTATGTGTGGCACATGCATATACGCACGCATACACCAACAAACACACAAACATTATGGGTAAAGTTGTTGCCTTCTTGTATCGAGACACGTTCCTTTCAACCTATATTGTAGTCTGTCGATTATATGAGGGCGAAAGTGCCATTTTAAAAAAAAAAAGATAAGTGAACTCTGTCAGCTCACGTGTTGTGTTGGTAAATGCTAAGCCACGAAAGGGACTAGTCCTTAAACAGCATGCTACCTACTCCGACGCTGCTGAGTGCATAACAACTGGAATCAAATAAACACCCATCAGTATTTTGCCTTCCCCTGGCGAGGCACATTCCTTTCAACATAGACTTATCCGTTGATTATATCAAAATGCAACTTGCCATTCAGAAATAAGTGTACTCTGTTAATTGAAGCATAGTGTAAAGACTAGGCATCGGCTAGTAGCTTCCATCACCTAGCAAGACGTAGCCCTGACGCTGACATACATACACGCTCAGTTATAAGTATATGTTACGCACAGATTTTTCTGAGTCAATATACATATATATTTACCTGTCTTGATTGTACGCTTTAACTTTTTGTAATTGTCGCAGATATATTTGATGGTGCACTCCAATTGACGTTGAATGAGAATTCAATTGTCGCATAAAGAGTTTTGTATAGTAAGGAAGATGTGTAGAAAGCACCTCGACCTTTAGACACTAGTTTTCACAGATGTGAGCTAGTGTTGAGGGAAAGAGTTAACAGAAGGGCACAGGTTGGTGTCAGTGATTCTCTCACCTTTCAGACTACCAACTCTTGTATTTTTCTGGCGACGACTAACTCTTTCTTACTCTAATCTTTTTGAAGATGAACTAGTAGTAACAAGTAATACAAAGAGGGTTGAGAATGTTTTTCTGAACAGAACATACAATCTACTAAGTCAAACTCAGAATGATGGTGAGTTACAGAATGTACATAATTACTTTAATTACAGTAGAAATATAAAATCAATGTTGACATGTACTTTGAAAAGAAATACTAGGAAATTTAGAACTGTCAGTGTCTTTGGTTCAGATAAGAATAAGAGGCTATTTTCCTCACTGACGAAAGTTTATTCCTATGGCTATTTCTTGGAAAAGTGAATTCTGATTTTGGTCTGGGTTTTAAGTAGACTTATCTGCTTGGACTTCTCCTGGGCGTCTCAGTAGGTAGGAGTTACCAACTGGATAATGTGCTTCAGTTGAGCTACAGTCCAAGAGATGACTAGGCTGTTCGTTCACCTGGTTGTGAAGTTGAATTATGATGTTCAGGTGCTGACGAGGTGTTGACTGCTTAAAGCTGTAGACTGCTCATATGCTGTAGTCTGATCAGGGTTGCTGACTTGTGATCACCGCTAGAGGGTTTGAGATGTAAGCACTAGTTCTCTGTAGCATAGAGCAACTAGACGGTTTACTCGCAACAATTTACAGCAATCAAAATCCAGAAACTGGCTAGGATTCTGCAACTGGGCGCTCAGAACTTTATCCGCAGCTTAAGAAATAGAACTTTAGTAGCTTTTACTCTCAATCACATATACTTGTAGATATGAGGTAAGTTGAGGCTTCTCTTCTATAAGCGTGCGTTGTCTCCCAACGGTTAAATCAGCAAGTGATCTTAAAACTCAGCATTGGTTCGCATGAAGTTAAAACATTTCCTGATTCCCACGCCAAGAGTTAATTATTTCCCGTCTCTTGCTCAGGCACGTACCAAGATTTATCGTGGTGGTTTCCATTTGACCACTGAACACGGAAATATGATACTCTGAGAACCACTGTCGTTTCGACTAAGCGAATAAATCGCATAGACGTCCCTAAAGAAATGCTTTAAAGTGCCTTTGTAGAAGAAAATAGAATTTGGATAGTATGACAGGACTATTAGTGAAGACTTGAAAAACAGCTAAAGAAACGATCGCAGGTGCAAATATTTCCGTAGAGAAAACAGACAAAATGTGAAGGAAAAGAAAAGTAAGGAATTTTAAAATAATCTAGACAAAATCTTCGAGCACTCTGTGACAGTAATCTAAGGTGCATAACTCTTGGTTAGCTGAGGTTACATTTTACAATTGTTGTTACCTTCTCTTGTGTCTTAACCTGACGGTCTATTATTAGATTTATGTCTGGTTGTTAATCCTTATATGGCTCGAATAGGTCAGCTTTTCTTGGAATGTTTGCAACCTGAGTTGATGTTTATTCCCTGACCATATAAGGCTCGATTTGGTCAGTGTCTTTGCTTGGTATGTGTCCAACATCGTCCCGTTTGAGTTTAACTCAGGGGTCAAGCGCTACTGCGCATGTGTCGAATTTAGGGTTGTTTGAAAAAGACTTCCGTTCCAGGAGTCGAACAGTGGTTCTGATCAGAGTGAGACGCGTTTCAGCGTCCGTGTTCATTTTGACGGGGAAAATGGAAGTCCTCTTAAGTTGTTAGTGTATCTACAGATGATTTTCCCCTTGTGATTCTAAGCGCCTGGAGGCGTGTGAGTTGTGGTGTTTATTTCTGAAGAAAGGTAATTGCTTTTCATATGATTATTATTTGTCGCCAGCTTTTATGATTGACATTCTGTAGTCTGCTTGCTAAGAGCTACTGTCAGGTGAAGTTTCAGCTCACGAATCACCATGTCTTTTATGCATCGGGTTGGTGCATGCCCCAAGGGCTATCTGTTGGTTGAACTCTGTTGCTCCGGCGGTATCACGTCGGTCAAGGTTTGACACCTTTGCTATTAAAGGAACTTAGAGGACATTGCCTGATGTACTCCAGAAGATATGTCTGTCTTGCTGTGGGGTCAGAAAGGGAGAGTTGATTTAATCTCCTACATCTATATATCTCGGCTGTAGTAGAAAAGGATGATGGTTTCAGCACCTGAATATATCTACAGTCGTTTATGATGCCTTGATGCCAATTATATTATTCACCATTGCTATGCTGTATGTCGTCATGTATCGTACTGACTTTGTATATGATGATGAACGTCTACTGTCCTGTATCGTGAATAAATCCATGAAACGTCACCAGCTGTTACCATTACTTGACTTCCTCGTTGTGAGTCAAAGTGACATCCTTGTGACCTGTGTACTGTAGTCCTGTGTGGACCTTTATATTCTATCAACACATCAGACAACCTACCAGACAACCTACCAGACACGAGGCACCCTTCCATACAGTCTTCAACATTCCCTGGTGTCTACAGTAGTAATATTACCACTACACTTTGGTGACTACAAAATAATTACAGTAGAACTCCATTTATCCGAACCCCAATTATCCGAACATCCAATTATCCGAACACTTGTTCAAGAAAAAAAAAAAAAAAAATCAGATGCCACAGTCACGTTAGACTAAAATTCTGAATCTTTTGATGCGGCAAACTTCAAATGTGTGCGAACAATTTGTAGAGAATGGGATGGGCTAATGGTCGGTCGCTTACGTACAGGAAGTCAGTTAGATCATAAAGTCAGTTAATATCTGGTTTACCAATAAAGTGTACGTGTGCGTTCTAGGTAGAACACTGGCTAAACAGACAGTTCAACTTAAAATAATTGTGTCTGCTACTACAGCAGAATAATTTTGGTGTACAAGTATTTCTCTGTGCGATATGGCATCTTCCAGTAGGCCTAAAGCATATAAAAGGAACCGCAATGTTTTGTCAATTGAAACGAAAACAGAAATTATCAAGAGACTAGGACAAGGTGAAACTGTGTCTTCACTTGCGAGGATGTTCAATGTTGGGAAAGCTACCGTCTCTGACATCAAAAGTAACAAGGATAAAATTATGAGTGGGACCCAAAGATGCAGCAATAGTGAATGCAATCAGCGACCCATAGCTTGACTGCTTGCATCAGAGTCAGCGAACCAGAGCTGACTAAGACCGTACTCCACCTCCACGTGGTGGTCCTGGAAACAGTCTGCATCAGTGCAGTCTGGCTGAGCGAGTACAGATCGCAATGGGAAGGCAAACCCGGTCCCTAAAAAATGCCATGCTGAAGTCGGATGTGTCGACCGAAAGGTGCAGATATCACAGCTACGGCGTAAACAGACACAACGCAACCACCGTCCTTTTCAGGGCGAACAAGGAAGAAGAAGAAATTATGAGTTTTGCATCGAAATTTGATAGTGAAAATGGGTCGAAGAAACGTAAAACCATGAGAAATGCGAAAGATGTGAAATTGGAAGAGGCTTTGTATATATGGTTTGTGCAAAGAAGAAGCAAAGGGGAACCTATCTCTGGTTCTCTGTTGTGTGAAAAGGCATTTCAGTTCAACAATCAACTTGACGGTCCTCCTGACTTTAAGGCTAGCCAGGGATGGTTAAGAAACTTTAAATCTCGTCATGGCATACGAGAATTGGAGATTCAAGGGGAATCTTTATCTAGCGATGCAACTGCCGCTAAAAATTTTAAAGAAACATTCTTGGCTTTTTTGGAAGAAGAAGGTTATTCACTCGATGATGTGTATAATGCCGATGAGACTGGCTTATACTGGAAATCATTGCCTCAAAAATCACTTGCATCTCAGCGCGAAGCAGCTGCCCCTGGGTTTAAAAAAGTGCAAAGAGAGAGTAACAATTTTGGTAGCCGCAAATGCCAGTGGAAGTCATCGTTTACCGGTGCTAATGATCGGCAAAGCCAAAAAAAACCACGTTGTTTAAAGAATGTGACATGTCTCCCATTGTGTTACAAAGCACAGAAGAGTGCTTGGATGAATAGTGAAATATTTCTTGATTGGTATACAAATCAGTTCATCCCAAATGTGAAGAGGTTGAGAGAACAAGAAAAGAAAACTGAAAAAGTAATTCTTCTACTGGACAATGCACCATCTCATCCAGAGACGGATACATTGAATGCAGTTGATGCAAATTTTAAAGTAATTTTTTTGCCTCCCAATGTAACAGCACTGATTCAACCAATGGATCAGGGTGTTATAGCAAAGCTTAAAAAGATGTACAAGAAGGAAGTCCTGCGTCGTTTATTGTTGACTGAAGATGAAGAAAGTGTGGTGGCGTTTTCCAAAAAGCTTAATCTCAAAGACTGCTGCTATATGTTAGCTGATGCTTGGACCACCCTGTCACAAGATAATCTCAACAAGGCTTGGAGTAGATTGCTTGGGAAAAAAGGAGGAAATGAAACTACTGCAGTGGACACAAATGATGATTGTATAAATGAAGTTGTGGAACTGTTTCAAGCAATGCCCGGATTTTCGGACTGTGACAAAGATGATGTACACATGTGGCTAGAAGATGATAATGATTCTGGTTTTCAGTTTTTGAATGACGAAGAAATTTTGTCTTTTGTGCAAGAAGAAAACCAAATACATGTAGTGACCGATGATGATGAAGACTCCTCAGAAGTACATGATGTACTTGTAGATTATGAAGAAAAACCAAAACGTCGACCAAGTCCTGAAGAGGCCTTTATAGCACTAGAAACAGCGATTGCTTGGTACGAGCAAGAAGATGACAGCTGTCCTACACAGCTTCTGCTGTTGAAGAGAATGCGGGACTTAGCAGCCAAAAGGAGACTATCCAGTTTGGTGCAAAAGAGGATTCCTCATTATTTTAAATAGTGGGCTACATCTGTGCAAGTACATATATACGTAAGTTGCGCCTGGTTTTGAATCGTTTGTAATGTTATTTTGAAAACATTTCTCTTTCTTAACAAAAATAATTAATACAAGTACTGTAGTACATGCACTGCAGTGTAATAAAAGATTTTGGTGATACAGTGATCTAATACAGTGTGGGTATTATTATTACAGTACAAGTAAATATGTTTTATAGTGTATTTTCCTTGTGATGGTTAATTATTTTTAGAAATATGTGTACATGTACTCGATACATTATGTAATCCAATTATCCGAACATTTGATTATCCGAACGATGCTCGGTCCCATGGGGTTCGGATAAATGGAGTTCTACTGTACTCCAACATTTTTTGGTGGCCAATATTCTACTGCTACAGTATACATATACGTGTTATAAGTATACATATACGTGTTATAAGTATACATATAAGTGTTATAAGTATACATATACGCGTTATAAGTATACATATAAGTGCATAAAAGAAAACCACATATATAAAACAGTACGAGGAAGCAAACGATGTTGCTGATGAAATTCTTTGATTTTCTTGATGATTAATTATAACTAAAAGATACGCACGAAAACGATGATAAAGAAAATAATAATCAACTCTTTAAATGGGAGATTTAATTTTGAATATCTATTTTAATATATATTAAACAGCATCACGCAAATTGGGAATATCGATACAACCCAGGTGTGAATAATCTAGAATAACACTCACTCAAACTAAGAATTTAGCACCGTTAAGTACCGGCACTTGTGACGGAATCGGGAGTCTTAAAACAAGATGAAAGCTATCTGGAATATCAATTCGCATTTAAGCCGGTTCTTCCAAATCTGATGGGATTGCTGTGATGGTAATATTTCTAACGTGCGCTTCATAGGTCTCTTCATACTCGCCACGTTGCCTAAACCATCTTGAGATTACACAGAGAATACATCGGAGCTCTGCAACATCACTTGGAAATTGATCATCAACTTCAGAGCGTATTTTACTGCGCTCAGTAACGAACATATTAACCCGGGCCGCGCGCAGGTCACATGAGCGAACTAAGAACTTCCGGTGTAATGATTAACACATCTACTAGGGCAGCGCCCTTTAATTAATTATTCAGGCGTGTGTGTCTGAAGTTGAGGTTCATGTTTCCTGATACTTCTGTCAGTAAAATGCGGTTTAGGGCAATGATTGGGCTGAATTTTCAGGGAAATGAGATATGATTAGCCCAGATTAGCTTGATTGTCAATATCTTCCCATTTTTGTACAAAAATAAACAAAGATTTAATAAACATAGAAATCAGTAAACGTATCTATCTGTCTGTCTCTATCTATCTATCTATCTATCTATCTATCTATCTATCTATCTATCTATCTATCTATCTATCTATCTATCTATCTATCTATCTATCTATCTATCTATCTGTCTGTCTGTCTGTCTGTCTGTCTGTTTATCTATTTGTTAATCGATATATATTTCTGTCTGCCTGTCTGTCTGTCTTTTTTTATTCTTTGTTTTGTTTTAAGAACCATGTTAATGCACACAGACAACTCCATCAGTGCTCCGATCTCCTGCACGGGCAGGATCTCAGCACAGTGCAGGGACTCCGTAGCACCGACGAGGATACTACAGTGTGTATACAGGAATCACACATTCTTAAATATTTTTGTGGCTGGTAGGTTTTCCTAGTTTTGTAAATGTTGCCAGGGCAGTGGCCGAATGGCCTATTCTTAACGGTTTCCCAGAGCCGAGGGATTTTTAACGTGCACACGGGACCTCCTGTTTTTTTCGCCCTTTTCCGAGAAGGCTAGAAGATCTCACAACCCAGGGGATCAGGGGGGAGATGGACATTATTAGGCCTCACTGGTTCTGGAACAGTTTTCATTAAATATATTCCCTGTACTGGGAACCGAACCTGGTATCTTTAGAATTCGTGGCGCACGCCATACCTCTTAGCCACTCCGATCTATCTATCTATCTATCTATCTATCTATCTATCTATCTATCTATCTATCTATCTATCTATCTATCTGTCTGTCTGTCTGTCTGTCTGTCTGTCTGTCTGTCTGTCTGCCTGCCTGCCTGCCTGCCTGCCTGCCTGCCTGTCCGTCCGTCCGTCCGACCGTTTCTTTGTAAGTCACAATCTGTACTAGCGTATACATATATGTATGTATGCATGTTTGTATACATATATGTATGTATGCATGTTTGTATACATATGTATGGATACATATAATGATGCAGGCACGCATATATGCACGTAAGCACATATATATGTCTTCACGCACGTATGCCTAAAATAATGTATGTATACCAGCGTGTATGTCCAGATGTTTAGTGGACAGCAGCTATTAAATTACTTAAGCCTAAGTCCCCCTGAACGGACACGTAGCCCACGTGCATGTTAATCTCTCGTGCGCACGTGGGTGAGCAATGACCTCTACGGCCTAACCACAACCACGTAGCACGCATGCGTCAACATGGAAACTAAACTTGATTTCCGTTCTTCACTATAAATATGCTTCAACCCCCACCCAGTTCCTTCTAGTCGTCTCAGCTTCATCTTGTATTATCTCTGGTCCGTATCTACATCTCGCGCCGACCACCCGCAGAGGAAATATCTCTATTACAAAACAAATTTAAAGATGCAGGCCGATATAATGAACCAACAGACGGACGCATAGTAAGGCAGACATTTGAGGCATAAATATTGTTGGAGAAATTGTGGGCATTATTAAAAACGCAACAAAAAAGAAATCAGAGATATCAAATGTATATCCTACAGCAAGCCAGCAGAAGATATTATAGGGGGGAAAAAATGGGACGCTACTAAACAACAACACTTGCTGAGAGGTAGATAGCTTCTCATTCATTCATCTCATGTTTTGTTACTTACAACATCTCATGTTTAGCTACTTACATCTGTTTTGTTACTTACAACATCTCATGGTTAGCTCCTAACATCTGTTTTGTTACTTACAACATCTCATGTTTAGCTACTTACATCTGTTTTTTTACTTACATCTCATGATTAGCTACGTACATCTCACGTTTTGTTACTTACATCTCATGTTTTGTTACTTACATCTCATGTGTAGCTACTTAATCTCATGGTTAGCTCCTAACATCTGTTTTGTTACTTACAACATCTCATGGTTAGCTCCTTACATCTGTTTTGTTACTTACAACATCTCATGGTTAGCTCCTTACATCTGTTTTGTTACTTACAACATCTCATGGTTAGCTCCTAACATCTGTTTTGTTACTTACATCTCATGTGTAGCTACTTAATCTCATGGTTAGCTACTTACATATCATGGTTAGCTACTTACATCTCATGTTTAGCTACTTACATCTCATGTTTAGCTACTTACATCTCACGTTTAGCTACTTACATCTCATGTTTAGCTACTTACATCTCATGTTTAGCTACTTACATCGCATGTTTAGCTACGTACATCTCATATTTAGCTACTTACATCTCGTGTTTAGCTACTTACATCTCATGTTTTGTTACTTACATCTCATGTTTAATTACTTACATCTCATGTTTAGCTACTCGCATCTCATATTTAGCTACTTACATCTCATGTTTACCTACTTACATCTCATGTTTAGCTACTTGCATCTCATGTTTTGTTACTTGCATCTCATGTTTTGTTACTTACTTCTCATGTTTAGCTACTTACATCTTATGTTTAGTTACTTACATCTCATGTTTTGTTACTTGCATCTCATGTTTAGCTACATACATCTCATTTTTAGCTACTTGCATCACATGTTTTGGTTACTTACATCTCATGTTTAGCTACTTACATCTCATGTTTTGTTACTTACTTCTCATGTTTAGCTACTTGCATCTCATGATTTGCTGCTTACATCTCATGTTTACCTACTTACATATCATGTTTTGTTACCTACATCTCATGTTTAGCTACTTACATCTCATGTTTTGTTACCTACATCTCATGTTTAGCTACTTACATCTCATGTTTTGTTACTTACATCTCATGGTTTACCTACTTACATCTCATGTTTTGTTACTTACATCTCATGTTTACCTACTTACATCTCATGTTTTGTTACTTACATCTCATGTTTACCTACTTACATCTCATGTTTTGTTACTTACATCTCATGTATAGCTACTTACATCTCATGTTTTGTTACTTACATCTCATGTTTAGCTACTTACATCTCATGTTTTGTTACTTATATCTCATGTTTACCTACTTACATCTCATGTTTTGTTACTTACATCTCATGTTTAGCTACTTACATCTCATGTTTAGCTACTTACATCTCATGTTTAGCTACTTACATCTCATGGAGCCACCACTGTATCTGGCCCCCGTCGCAAGAAGCCTGCAATACAACACGTGTTGCAGCAGCAGTGGTTTCTGTAGACATATTTTTTACGTGATGAGGTTGCCTGTGTCGTGCACAACCTCATATGAGGTTGCCTCGATACACCTATTCTTTCTCTGACCCCCCCCCCCTCCCTTTCCCCCCGTCCCCCCCAGAGACCCCCGGGGAACGACACGGAGCACCGAGTTTTTTAGTACAATAAAAAAGACGTTACGCAGTAAAGAAAGGAACACTTCTTCTTCGTTCGTCCTGAAAAGGACGTTGGTTGCGTTCTGTCGCCGTTTGCAGTGATGCTGCGATATTTGCGCCTTTCGGCCTGACACATCCGTCTTCCGCACGGCATTTTTTGGGACAGGGTTTGCCTTCCCTTTTCGATCCCTGCTCTCTCGGCCAGACTGCAGTGATGCAGCCTGTTTCCAGGACCACCACTTGGAGGTGGAGTAGGGTATTGGTCAGCTCTGGTTCGCTGATTCTGACGCCAACAGTCAAGCTATGGGTCGCTAACTGCATTCATCTCTTTTACTGCGTCTTCGGTCCCGAAAGGAACACAATTTGTAAGCAACATTATTGAGGAATGGGAGGGGAGAGAAAGATTGAAATGCCATCATCATCATAACCCTTTGCGATCCTTGTGGAGCATGGTGGTACTGGTGCCACTAGCCCCCTTACAGGAAGCCTGCGCCAGGCAGTCACTTGCTGTTGCAGCGATTGGTTCTATAACAATTTGTTTTACGTGATGAGGTTGTCAGCTACATGCCCAAACTTATATTAGTCGCCTTGTACGACATGCCTGAGGGTAGACTGTAGCAGTAATATTGGCCACCCAAAATGTAGAAGTAGAATTGGCCACCCAAAATATGTTGAAGTAATTATTTTGTAGTCACCGAAGTGTAGTGGTAATATTACTACTGTAGACACCAGGGAATGTTGAAGACTGTATGGAAGGGTGTCTCGTGTCTGGTAGGTTGTCTGATGTGTTGATAGAATGTGAAGGTCCACACAGGACTACAGTACACAGGTCACAAGGACGTCACTTTGACTCACGACGAGGAAGTCAAGTAATGGTAACAGCTGGTGACGTTTCATGGATTTATTCACGATACAGGATAGTAGACGTTCATCATCATATACAAAGTCAGTACGATCTTGACGACATACAGCATAGCAATGGTGAATAATATAATTGGCATCAATGCATCATAAACGACTGTAGATATATTCAGGTGCTGAAACCATCATCCTTTTCTACTACAGCCGAGATATATAGATGTAGGAGATTAAATCAACTCTCCTTTCTGACCCCCAGCAAGACAGACATATCTCCTGGAGTACATCAGGCAATGTCCTCTAAGTTCCTTTAATAGCAAAGGTGTCAAACCTTGACCGACGTGATACCGCCGGAGCAACAGAGTTCAACCAGCAGATAGCCCTTGGGGCATGCACCAACCCGATGCATAAAAAACATGGTGATTCGTGAGCTGAAACTTCTCATGACAGTAGACTCTTAGCAAGCAGACTACAAAATGTCAATCATAAAAGCTGGCGACAAATAATAATCATATGAAGAGCAATTACCTTTCTTCAGAAATAAACACCACAACTCACACGCCTCCAGGCGCTTAGAATCACAAGGGGAAAATCATCTGTAAATAAACTAACAACTTGAGAGGACTTCCATTTTCCCCGACAAAATGAACACGGACGCTGAAACGCGTCTCACTCTGATCAGAACCACTGTTCGACTCCTGGAACGGAAGTCTTTTTCAAACCACCTTAAATTCGACACATGCGCAGTAGCGCTTGACCCCTGAGTTAAACTCAAACGGAACGATGTTGGACACATACCAAGCAAAGACACTGACCAAATCGAGCCTTATATGGTCAGGAAATAAACATCAACTCAGGTTGCAAACATTCCAAGAAAAGCTGACCTATTCGAGCCATATAAGGATTACAACCAGACATAAATCTAATAATAGACCGTCAGGTTAAGACACAAGAGAAGGTAACAACAATTGTAAAATGTAACCTCAGCTAATCAAGAGTTATGCACCTTTGATTACAAAAATTAAAGTGTACCAACAAGACAGGTAAATATATATATATTGACTCAGAAAAATTTGTGCGTAACATAGACATGTGAAAGTTGTTTGCTACTGTGTTTGAGGGCTGCATTTTAGTGACTTTCTATAGATTACAGTTCGTGTTTGGAGGCGGGCCACTGAATGTGTGTCATGTTTGAGGCCTGGCATGTATAACAGGGTAAGCAGAACGTATGATGTATATGAGGCTTGGTTTGCAATCGGAGTTAGAATGTGTGACATGTTTGAGGCTTGGCCTGTCGGTTAACACAGCCCTGACGGTAGACAAACGCAAAATGTTCTGTCCCGTATTAACCAAATTTTACTTTTACTTAATATTACCAGTTAAACTATTTCTTTATGGTCTATGATATATGCAAGATCGTGTGTCCCGTATTAAGTATTATTTCTTATGGTCTATGATAGACGCATGATAATCCGTCCCGTATTAAACAAACATCATTTCTTAAGGTCTATGATAGACGCATGATACTCTATCCCGTATTAAACATGTCGAGAACCCAGCGTATAAACCTCTCGTGCTCACGCTGGTGAGCAAGAGAACCCAGCATTGCACACTAAGTTTGGAGGAGTCACTTGAGTCCTTGACGCAACTCTGGCTTTTACGTGGTTGGTTGCATGCAGGAGGATCTCACTGTGGACCCATGATAGGCAAGGGAGAGCTGAGAAGTGGCTCTAAGTAGGACGTGACAATTCCTTGGGAGATCCCAGAACCAGAGCACAGTATTTTAGCTCTGCATATCTGGAGAGCATCCTTGGATGGCCGGGAATGCACAGCATGCCACGTGTTTCTTCCTCCTAGCTTGGGACCAGAAGTGATGATCCGTCACATGCAAGCCAAGCTGGGGAAACTGGACCTCATGACTTCAACACAGCACGTTTCGAAATGGCAGAAAAGCCAATGGAAAAGCCTAGATCTACAGTGTAGAAAGTACCACGGAGTCTTCAACTTGGTATTGGCTGCAAAAGAGCAAGAAGCTCGGCATCGCCAACAACAACACAGGATATAAAAAGTGATGCCCCTGCCTGGGACTTTCATAGCTGTGTATAGACGGTGCGCCCCTTGAAGTTTATGTGTGGTCTCCACGGATATAAATAAGAAGCTAGCATTATGAGATTGTCCATTGGGCTGGTAACCTCATTAAGTTACACAAAGTGCTTCAGAAAGCGCCTCTGCCAGAACATGGTTTTCACTCCGGCTTCTTACAATAAAGCCTGCTGAATTGGAGGTTCAATGCCCCGCAAAGAGCGAAAGACATAGCAGCTTCACTGGTAGGACTCTTTTTATACAAAACTAGTTTAAAGCCCGTCATAAGACGGGAATTAAATTCAAAAGCACCAATATCTAACGGCAATTTTACTTATTCAAAAGTATTAAAAAAACCACTGTGCGTCGTCACCACAGTACACGAACTACATAGCAGCAGCGAGGATCCCATGTGTGTATACGGGATCACACATTCTATAAATATTTTTTTGCACACCGTCATTTGCGCACTTTTCTTTGTCGAGTGTTACTATTTTCAGGAGAGTACATATAAGGGAAACAATACAATTAATGTCTAACTTTCAACCAAAGTTACATCCCTTAGCGTTAGACACAGAAAAAAACTGAGATTTTATATACAGGGTGGTCATAAAGTCTTTCCCTGATTTCAAATTTTTACGAGATCCTCCAGATGTTAAAAGCATCAAAGCTTGGTATATAAAGTTTACGGACACTGGCAGCGTCGGTGACATGCCCAGAGCAGGTAGGCCTCGTGTGAGTGAAGAAACTGTGGACGCAGTGCGTACGGCGTTTCAACGCAGTCCTCATAAATCAACCTATCGTGCCTGAAGAGAACTTGCAATCCCTAGAATATTAGTGTTGAAAATCGCAAATGTTGAAATCTACAAATAGCTTTAAAAAACTGTTTTGGTTCTGGAATAATTTCCAAAAAACCAAGTGTCTCTGCACAGAATACTTTTTTTTTTAATTTTTGAAATCAGGGAAAGACTTTATGACCACCCTGTATATTGATACCGTTTTATAGACTGGACACTTTGGTAACGATGGCAGCTTTATAGACAACACTTTGGTAATCATGGCAGCTTTATAGACAGGGCATTTTAAAAACACTACGCACGTTTATTAACAGAACAATATGTAGTGGTTGTGCTTGTGTCAACATACATGGAGATGTATACGTGAATAAGTAACACAAGACCTGGGCTCATACAGGGCCTGGGTTGCTGTTGCTAATTTGATAACGCACGTAGGAAAACAGTATTAGATGTTATACTCAGACAGGCAGAGAGTACACATGTGCTGTGAGAAGTGGAAAGGACGGGAGATTCGAATGAATATATCTGGAGAGAGGTTTAGCACGTTTATGGAAAGGCAAAGGTAGCATCATAGTAGGGACTGCCGTAGGAGGTGACGTGTTAGAGACTTCATTATCCTAGATCCAGTATCGAAACGTGGCCAGTTCCCTTCTTCTTCCTTTGCCGTCCCGAGTCAGGTACCAATTTACAGCTGGGTGGACTGGAACGTGAAGCCACCGTTTTATGAACCCAGTACCATTGCTGAGAGCGGCCAGCGCTCTAATCACTCTACATATAGGAGGGTATATCTGACTTTGAGTGCTCTGTGTATTATTTTTCTCCTACTGTTGCTTCTATCTCTTCATTTGAATCCCTGTTCTCATTTTGAACTGAATGTCCTCCTTCGTTGACAAGCCTATCAGCGTTCTAATTTCAATATATTTTGCAGAGCAGGAATCTGTTGTACTTTCTTTTTCTTGAATTTATAAGAGAGGATTTCTTCATCTTGTTAGATATGTTGATATATGTTGATATTGCCCTTTGAAGTTCCCCGAGGTCTCTGAAGACACAAATAAATAATAGGCCTGCTGCTGTCTCAGGCAGTGCGTTATTGTTGATCAGAATCGACGTCATTGCACATCGGGCAAACCCATAGGTGTTCAGTCTCCCTCAGAAAATTATTCCTGTTGCGCACTGGTTGTATACACGCCGGATGCATCCTCTCATACGTCCATTCATGCCGGTTTTACGTTTGGCGCCAAATTCCAGCAGTCTTAGACTTGATGATTCGTCGATTGCAGTGTCATTCTGTAATAGGCGATCATGAATTGCCTTCAGTATTTCTCTCTTATCCATGTCCAATGCATCTTTTATGGGTGCTCTTGAAGCTAGTCTGTCAGCTCTTTCATTGCCGCGTACCTCTGCATGACCAGGACAGAAGATCCATATCAGTTCTTGAAGATTCGATGCTTCTATGGAGGTTGTCCATTCATGTCGGAGCCATCCATTTTGGACCTTTCAAAGCATGGATTGTGAGTCTGATACAATAACTGCCTTTGTTAATAAAGTCTCAAACAGCCATCTTAAGGCAGCAGCAGCTGCCTCTACCTCCATTTTCATGCTGGAGGTTGTTATCATGTAAGCCCCGCTATGTTCAGCGACGGTTCTGCCCTTTACTCTAGCAGAGAAGCCCCACCCTGATATATTACCACAGATTACAGACCCATCAGTGTAGACAATGACATCATCATCCCCACTATTATCATTTATCAGCTGATCAATTTCCAGCTCTGCTCTTCCATTAGCCCAAGTTCTGCACTCTCTACCAAGGCTCATGATGATGACTTGTTGGTAATCAGCCCAGGTCTCATCTGACTTACTCCGCTCTTCTCCTTTGAATATAATTTCAACTGTGGTCACCTGCCAATGTGGCAATGTGGCAATGTGTCAATGTGGCAATGTGTCAATGTGTCAATGTGGCAATGCGTAAAAAGCGAACATTGTGAGGTTGTACATGAGACTGACAACTTCATGACGTAAAAGAGATGTGTTACAGATCACCGCTGCAAGAGCAGGTGAGTATTTTGATGCAGACTTCCTGTAATGAGCCAGTTGCAGAGATAGCTCTATGCCCCATTGGGAGCGAAAAGGGTGGCATTGATACGTTCATATTTTAGGGGGCAGTTTTGTAGGAAATATTGTGTACGTTTTTAAAAATATTTTTATACATTAGTCATGTGTTGGTAGTTTGGATAGTATTTCGCGCGTGTGTCATGAAGAATTACTTTAGATTTAATGCATGGATAAATTGAGAGCTCATGTCGCATGTTAAATATATAGGATGTAGGGATGGATGGATAGATGGATGAACAGACAGATGGATAGATAGATAGATAGATAGATAGATAGATAGATAGATAGATAGATAGATAGATAGATAGATAGATAGATAGATAGATAGATAGATAGATAGGTAGGTAGGTAGGTAGGTAGGTAGGTAGGTAGGTAGGTAGGTAGGTAGGTAGGTAGGTAGGTAGGTAGGTAGGTAGGTAGGTAGGTAGGTAGGTAGGTAGGTAGGTAGGTAGGTAGGTAGGTAGATGGATGGATGGATGGATGGATGGATGGATGGAGGGAGGGAGGGAGATAGATAGATAGATAGATAGATAGACAGACAGACAGACAGACAGACAGACAGACAGACAGACAGACAGACAGACAGACAGACAGACAGACAGACAGACAGACAGACAGACAGACAGACAGACAGACAAGGAGAGGGAGACATTTGAATGCTTTCTTTGACAGAATGATAGAGCACATACGATATTTAAGAAGGAGACAGAACATCAGGCCAGGAATTCCTCATGGAAACATACGAGTCATGATTTAATCAGCTGCATTAGACAGAGGCAGTCAAATTTATTTGGGCTTATCTTGAAATAGAAAACATCGCGTCAGCGTCAGGCAACCCTGGGCCTGTTGGAATCAACTTTAGAGACACTGAGCAGCTCTCAGATCTACCCTGATAAGAGATAAAAATCATGCCTATTTTCAGGTTTCAGAATATTTGAAAAAGTGCCGCCTATTTGTAGCTGTTATCTGTGCCGCACGATCTATTTCCTGCAATCCCATGGAAAGAGAGGTGGAAAACTCAACTTAAATGAAATTTTACGGAATGTTAACTTCACTTGAGCGTAAATGAAATTTTACCGAATTACTTGACTTGAAAGTAAATGAAATTTCACCGAATGTTAACTACACTTAAAAAAAAAAAAAATCACGTTCCTATCTCATGACGTTGACGATTAAAGTAATTTTTTGTAATCTGCCTCGTGAGTTAGGAATAAGAAAAAGCTTCCTTTAATTCTCAGTATCTTCTTCAAGTATCATGCCTAGTGGCATAGAAGATCATGTCTCTCCACAACTTCCTGGTTCCAGTACAATTTATCAATTCTGTTGACTTCTTTCCATGCCACGATGTCAAACTTTCCAGTATTTACTCTCTTTGTCTTCCCCTATCTCTGTTTCCTTCAATCTTACCTGTTGTTACCATATATTCCAGCTTTCCTCTTCTCATAACATGCCCCAAAATAGTGGATTGCTTCTTTCTAACTTGTGAAATAAGTTTCCTTTGTGCATTGGCCTCTTTCAGGACATCCAGATTACTCTTTTTTGACTGTCCCTGGTATTTTTAACATTCTTCTGTAAAACCATATCAATGTGGCCTCTACTGCGTTCCCTACTTGTTTACTAACTGTCCGTGATTCACTCCCATACGTCAGGATTGGTTATATATAACACTGAAGAACTGTCTTTCTTACTTACATTCACAAAGAACCGTTGCATAAAATACTCTTCATTTTATAGAATGCTGCCTTTGCCTGAGCTATTCTGCTCTTCACTTCTGAGATGCATCTTCCATCCGTTGCTATTAAAGTGCCCAAGTATTTGAATCTATTGACCTGTTTAAAACTTCTCGGGATAGCACGCTTTCGCTTTTAAATCTTCGCGATAGAGGACTATTCTAGAATTTATGTAGCTTGAACATGATTTTTTTTCCTTGTTTCTGTCACATAACAAAGCGACAAAAAATAAATATAATACAAGACAATGGAAGCAATAAAGCTTTAAAATATTATAAGTAATTAATAACAGCTGATTGAAGACACCAAAGACCGCTGGAAATGGAGAGACGAGATTGCTAACGCCAGTCGACACGAATCTCAGTGTTAGATGTTTCGTGATCTGCCTGAAGAACTTGAGGCACACATGATGTAATCATCACTCATTACTGCTGCAGTCGGAGTCTTGGGGGTCACCTCTGCTGTCGGGTTTCCGCACGACTAGTCAAAAACAATCACCAGCTCCTGCAGTAGTAATTCATGCATATACTCTTTTCATATGTTGAGGTTGCCAGCCTCTTATATGTAGCTAAGTGTCTGCGGAATGGGAGTAACCGGTACCATACCCAACCTTCCTAAACATACTTTTAGGACATGCGTGGTAGATCACAATGGTTTCTGATGTTTGCTCCCCATTCGAGCCTCGTACAATCAAATAAGTGAGGGGGAATTGTCCCGGCATCTCATATTGTATAGATCAGAGGTTTTCAAACTGTGCGTCGCGGCTCCCAGGGGCGTCGAGGCCCTCGGCTAAGGGCGTCGCGGTGGCTTGGGGAAAAGTGTTGGGCTCGATATTATGAGCCAAGGTCCATCAATAAATATAGATCTTCCTAGTATAGAGAGGAGCTGCGGTGATTTATGCTTGAGCTATCCCGTAGTCGCATTCGTTCTTACTAGCACACAAAATCTGGCCAACAGTAAATAAATAAACAAACTCTGCGTCCTGATGCCTTGCCGGTTATGCCGTCCGTAAAAATTTGATCCATGTTATTTTTACATTATTGGTAAATGAAGTTTGGCCGAAGATTTCTGGAATTGAATTATTTTGTTTATTTAGTCTAACCCCCCCCCCCCCCCCCTTTTTTTTCCCTCCCTCCCGATGTGTATCATAAAGTGAAGTTTATGTGCAGGTTCGTTGTTAAATTAAAAAGTGAATTGTCTCATTTTGACTCGGTACTTTGTGTGTGTCTTTCTGGCCAGGAAAGGAGAATACTTTATTTAAGCCCTTAGAAATAAAGTTAGTCTCAATTACAAGACAATATTTGTCTTCTTCGACGATAGCTATCATATCATCATTATTTTCTTTTGCGCTCCTCGTGGAGCATGGAACCACCACAGCAGCTGGCCCCCTTGTAGGATGACGGCCCCAAGCAGTTACGTGCTCATGCAGCAGTGGTCTCTGTGACTATGTTTTACATGATGAGCCAGCGGCAAACATGATCTCAGATTAGTGGCCTTGTACTACCTACATGAGGGTGCTGTAGGCTTATTCGCTGTCATATAACCACATCTATTTGTCTTATGAAGTTGGCGGTCTGTCTCAGGCGTCTGTTGGCACTGTCATATAACAGCGTTTATTTTTCTCATAAAGTTGGCGTTCTGTCTCAGGCTTCTCTCATCATTGCCATATAACTACATGTATTTCTTTAATAAATGTGGCAGTCTCAGGCGTCGTTCATTGGTCACATTTAACCATTTTAATGTGACTCACAAATTCGGGGTTCCGTCTCAGCCTTCTCTCACCGCTATCATATAAATCACATCTGTTTCTCATATAAAGTTGTTGGTCCGTCTCAGGCTTTTCTCGCCACCTTACAGTTTTTTTCCTCAGGGGTTGATGAAGGTCGTGATTGTCACGGATTGCTTCCCCTGCTTTGCAGTAGTGGTCAAACAGTGACCAAAACTCAAGAGTATCTAATATTGGCTTCCAAGGTATCTACCTGCGCGCAAGATTACTCTTGACAGAGATGTAGATAGAAGATTAATGACACTTCTACCTTAAGGCAGCATTCACAAGATATTTACAGAAGTCACCAACAATGTTGCATTGGGCTGAACAATTGTTAACGCATTATATCTGGTCCGTCGCCTTTTGTGAAGGATTTAAGCAATGGATTAGCCTGTTCAAGCCCCCAGTTGGTGTAATCCAACGAAATTCCTCTTATAAGTAATAGCTATGTTTCGAGGTAAATATGTGTGTGTATATATATATATATATATATATATATATATATATATATATATATATATATATAATATATATATAGATATATATATATATATATATATATATATATATATATATATATATACAAGGGGATTGACATAAGTCTTGGGCCTGACCATGAAGGAGTCACATGAGGAAGATGAAACTTGGTACATTTAAAGTTCATCATATTTGCACTGAATGTGTGAAGTACGCGTTTGTTTCTTCAATGGGTTTTCCCGCTACGGTGCACGGCGCAATGTACCCTATTGGCCGGATCTGCTCCAAAGATTTGACAAAACAATGGAAAAGAAGGAGGCCAGAGCTGAGATAAAATTTCTGATGTTTCAGGGAAAAACACCTACAGAAATACACAGGGAGATGGAACCAGTGTTTTGTGATTCTTGTCCTTCATATACTTCGGTCAAAAACTGGTGTCAACAATTTAAGTGCGGCCGCTCAAATGTTGCTGATCTGCCAAGATCTAGTAGACCAGCCTCAGAGTGCAACGATGAAAATGCAACAAGAGTGAAGAAAATCATTGACCAGGATCGAAAAATGACAATTGTGGAGATAGCTAGTAGAGTAAAACTAAATGAAAGAACAGTTTACAGAATTTTACACAACAGACTGAACATGAGAAAAGTGTGTGCACGCTGGGTTTCGCGACTGTTGACACGTGAACAGAAGCAAACAAGGGTAAAAACTAAATTGCTGTCAACAGTTGCTCAAAAAGTGTCAGTCAAAAAATTTGTTGGAGACCATGGTGACAGTAGATGAGACTTGGGTACACCATTATGACACCGAATCCAAAATTGCCAACATGCAATGGAAAACCCCGGGCTCCCCAACACCTGTCAAGCCGAGAGCGCAGAAATCTGCAGGAAAAGTGATACTGACTGTTTTTTGGGACGGCAAAGGTGTCCTTTTGAAAGATTATCTGCCTCGTGGCAACACAGTTAATGGACAGTACTGTGCAGATCGTCTCACCAAATTAAGAAAGGTTGTGACCAGGAAATGAGGGATAACGTGCACTCAAAATCTTCCTTTGCTTCAAGACAACGTGCCCTCTCACAAAGCACGGCTTGTGCATCTAGCAGCCAACGGTTTGAATATGTAAATTCTTCCACACCCACCATATTCTCCAGATTTGGCTCCATCAGACTTTTTTCTATTCCCAAATCTTAAAAAAACAGCTAAAGGGAAATCATTTTGACAGCGATGAAGAGTTTATACTGGCATGTGATGACTGGTTTAGTTTGAAAAATAGGGTGTTCTACTCCCAAGGTCTTTTCAAGGTCAAGCAGAGATGGCAGAAGTGTGTCAATTCAGACGGTGGCTATATTGAAAAGGAATAAACACTATACAAAATTTCAGCTCTCTGTGACATGTCCTTCATGGTCAGGCCCAAGACTTATGTCAATCCCCTTGTATATATATATATATATATATATATAATATATATATAATATATATATATATATTATATATATATAATATATATATAATATATATATATATATATATATATATATATATATATATATATATTATATATATATATATTTTTTTTTTTTTTAAATATATATATATTTTTTATATTCTGACGCATACGTTAGCTTCCATACATATAAAACTGAAGCGACTATGATTATTTAGTTTTTAAACAACGTGTAACAATTTTAAAATTTTAATAATGAATTAGTCTTTAACAGTTAAAATAAATATGGATGGATTGGTGAAATTTAGATAAAAGTTTTCGTCACGAAGACGTAGGTGATGATTTATGAAAAGTCTGCTGCTTTCGCCTATTTTACAAGAAACTTAACTCTAGCTGAGTCTTGCAGCTGTGGTTCATCAATTCTGTGTTGACGAAAGCCTTCTACCACACTCTCTTCCACTGAAGGCGGTTAGGGTGGATGCATTTCTCTCACACTAGCGGCGGATGTTCTGCGAAATCACTGACCTGGGAAAACTTTTGTTTAATTTCTCTATGACTGGTGATCAAATTCCTAAGTTTCAGTCTTGTATTAAAAATGCGGGTTTACTTGTAATTCCTAAGTTTCCCAATACTCTATCTGTCACTTATAGTTGTGGAATTTCTAAGTCAAATGTCCCCTTTTTCTTTCTGGCTTTTAGGAGTCGCTAGTCTGACGTTTGCGCTGCAGTGTGTGTTGTGACTCCGATTTCACTACATTATATCTCACAATCCTCAGTTCAAATTCCAGCTGTGTTTCCGCCTAATTTTATACATAGTTTATTCCGGCCTCTCAAATCAACCAATCCAATCGAATCTCGTTCAGCACTACGTGGGTAAGAGTGTGTCAAATTCAAAAAATACCCTCACGTGTTTCAAAATATTAAATTTAAATATCCACGCGTGACCTCTTCATATTATTGCGTCAGACTTCCGCCGGCATCTTGTGCACAACTCATAAACACCATCAGTGATCTGATGTGATGTCTAGATGCTACCTATCGCCAATATTGTCTCTCCAGATAGATTATCGTGATAATCACACACAGGGATGGTCCCGTGAAACGATTAACGCATCTATCACCTGTGTAATCTGCCCACCTCAGACGGCTATCTCAGGCAGACAATATTGGCTTCTATAGATGTTTATCGGGCGAGACCGTCTTTTCATGGTAAGAATCTCGCTCGCTGACCGATGATAATGACTGGGTATTGTTACGATAACACTCCAGTTCACCTGGCGGAACGTAAATAAGTCTATGGAGTGGTAAACAAGATAGAGACAGTTCCTTAGCAAATACTTCCGTAGGGGAGTGGAGTGCTAGAGACTTTCCCCTACTAGATTCAGCATAGAGAGTAAAACAATGAATGAAAGGCCAAAAAAATTGCCAAATATGAGCAATTTGAATGGGAGAAAGAAAAATGAAGAAAAAAATGTGATCCTGCCGGAGTGGACGTGAGATCGCACAACCGTATCGTTTCAATGACGTCAGCCTGCTCCTGTTGTGGAGGCGAGAATTTCCCAAATTTACTTGTCTTCCCTACCTGGACGCATGTCTGCCTGTCTGATTTTCATCTAGTTCTTCTTCTTCTTCCGTCCTTAGCCGACGACCGACCAAGCAGTCTGTGGCCATTACGCCTTGCGGCGTCTTAGGGCAACAAGAAATTATCCATTGTTCCGTTACGCCTAAAGGCGTTTATTGGTACAACAGAATATTAATTGTTGTTTCCGTAATCAATGTGACTAGCAAGCGGATGATCAGTCCGCTGTTTTCATCTAGTTGAACAGGTGATATTAGAATCTACAGTAGCGTCCCCTTATTACTGCTTTATTCTATCTCCACTTTTGGCCAACATTGACCTGAGGTCGTAAATAGACATAAAATAGTTCAACTGATCATCCCACTTTTGGTCAACATTGACCTGAGGTCGTAAATAGACATAAAATAGTTCAACTGATCATCCCACTTTTGGCCAACATTGACCTGAGGTCGTAAATAGACATAAAATAGTTCAACTGATCATCCCACGCTTGGCTAACATTGACCTGAGGTCGTAAATAGACATAAAATAGTTCAACTGGCCAACACATTGTCAATTGTTCCATTGTACCTTAATAACCAAGGTCAAAAAAACCCCCCAACACCCCCCCCAAACAAAAACAAAAACACAACAAAAAACCCACCCCCCCACCCCCCCAAAAAAAAAAACCCCCCACCCACCCCATTATCAAAAAAACCCCCCCCCCCCCCACCCCCCCCCCAACACCCCCCCCCCCCCACACAAACAAAAAAAAAAAAAACAAAAAATCCCCCAAACCCCCCTCACAACCCCCCCCAACAACAAAAATTAAAATACCCCCCCCCCCCAACACAAAAACCCCCAAACAACCAAAAAAAACCACACAAATTTGACACCCCCCCCCCCCCAACCTTATAACCCCCCCCATCCCTACACAAACTTGAAATAACCAATACACCCAAACCCCCCCCAAAATCACCACACAAAAAAAGGTCCAAACACAAAATGTTCAAGACCACACTTAAAACCAACCCCAATTACAACCCAAAAAAAAAAACCAACAACAATAAAAACCACACCCAAAAAAACCCCCCCAATATACAAACAAACCCCACTTAAAAAAAAAACATGAAAACACACAACCAAATTAGAACCCCCCCACCCCAAACCCCAAACAACAAACAACAAAAATACAAAAATAAATTTATAACCCCATAACAATGAAAAACCCCAAAACCCCACCCTAAAAATCAGTTAACATAAATTAGACCCCCCACAAAAAACAGCCAGCCCAACACAAAACGTTTCCCCCCCCTCCACCCAAACCCAACACCCACTGACCACTAAAACCCCCCCCCCCCATTTCCCCCCAACCCCCCCCCCCCACCCCCGCCCCCCCCCCCCCTTGGTGTGATTCTGTAACGTCAAAAAACCCTATATTCCCCCCCCTTTTACAAGCAATGAAAGAGGGGTTACTAACGACCCTGCATTCCTCCTATGACACCAGTCTAATACCTAACAACTTTTTTGAAAGCGAAAACCCCACCCTTAGTTGGAGAAAGGTAGGGTTTGTGCAAACCTTTTGATCCATGGTAGGCCCTATAATTCTTTCCCATCGGGGTTCAGGAATTCTGATTAAGTACTCTTCTAAAATTTGTTGTCACTTGAACTCTTCTTTGTATAAACTATTAAGGAAGGGTAAAGGATCCCGTTACACGCTCATTGAGGCATATTGGGATATTGTGTTAGGCCCACATTTTCTTGACCATCAGCACACTAGGGTTGAGGTGGTCAGCATCACGCCGGCCGCCTTTACCTCCCCAGAGTTGCTGTAAATTAGTATGCGTCTAATATATCTGACTTTGAGTGCTCTGTATGCTATTTTCCTCTTACTATTGCTTCTATTGCATGCAGTGCGTCTAGTCTCTGACAACTGCCTAACTCAGTGTATAGATCTATATAAAAACTAGCAATAACCCGTCAAAATTGACAGGTTTTTAATTGCAACCATCTTATTATTTTCATCCATAATAATAAGTCTGCAATACTTTAAATTAAAATTTTGTCTTGAAGAAACAATCAAAAACTTACATTTTAAGGTTATTTTTAAGAAAATGATGAGTTTAATCCGTTTCCCGAATGAAACTGGTCTGAAGAGTATCTTGATTGTCTGTTGATTTAATCTGCATCTCCGCACCTTGCTGTCTCCAGTTCATGTACTGTTTCTTCTTCTTCTTCTTCCTCGTTCGCCCTAAAAAGGACGGTGGTTGCGTTGTGTCTGTTTACAACGTAGCTGTGATATCTGCACCTTTCGGTCGACACATCCGACTTATGCACGGCATTTTTTAGGACCGGGTTTGCCTTCCCATTGCGATCCGTGCTCGCTCAGCCAGCCTGCACTGCTGCAGACTGTTTCCAGGACCACCACGTGGAGGTGGAGCACGGTCTTGACCAGCTCTGGTTATGTACTGTTTAACAATTGTGTTGTTGGCTTCTTTCCATAATCAAACTGTTCATGCACACCGTCATTTGCGCACTTTTCTATTTTCGAGAGAGTACATTAACATTCAACCACAGCTAAGGGGGTGCAACTGTGGTTGAAAGTTAGACAATAATTGTATTGTTTCCCTTATATGTGACCGACCGACGTACATACGGCGGTATTTATGGTATTGGATGGATCTCCAAATACTGCCCTTAAGAAAGCGCCTTCTGTTTAACAAAGCTAAATTTGTTCACAACATCCTGTCATAAAATGCTCCAGCATATCTGTGGCCAATGTTCAATTACAATGAAAGACGCAGTCAACGCTTTAACAAATTGCAAGTGCCCAAGCCTAGGCTTGACTTATTCAAGAAAAGCTTAGCGTACTCTGCTGCTCATCTTTGGAATTGTCTTCCACATAACCTAAGAAACACCCTCAGTCCCTATTCATACAATCGTAGACTTTTCGAATACTTTATGTGTTCTGATTACATGCCCCCTTAATCGGATTATCTTTTTCTTATAATATCAACTGTAGGTTCTAACTTTTCAACATATTTTATGTCATGCTTATAAGTAGTTAATGTTAATATGAGTGTGCTATTTTATTTTACTTTACAACGTTGAATTCCTTGAAGTTGATATGTAAAATGCATGTGAGAATAAATGAATTCAGTATGAAAGGTGAGAGAAAGGAAGGGCAGAATGTCAGACGGGCCTGCGTGCCCAATTCTAAACCCTTTGAAAATAAAGTTCGTTCGTTCGTTCTCTCTCTTCATTTGATGCCCTGATCTCATTTTGAATTTTATTTCCTCCTTCTTTGACAAGCCTATCTGCGTTCTAATGTCCATATATTTTGCAGTGAGCAGGAATCTGTTGTACTTTCTTTTTCTTGAATTTATGGCTCGTTTCCATTTGTGCTTCTGCGAAGACTGTCTTATCCATAGTTTTTATGGTTCCTTGGGGCATTTATAACTGACAAGGAGTGGGCGAGAAGCACTTTCCTGGCTTTACCGTTATCCATGTTTTCAACGATGGATGTTACAGCTGTTTTTAAGTGCTTCTGGCACAACTTTGGATTTGTTTGAAAATCGTGTATTTGCTACTAAGATATGGATTTCTTGTCAATTTTCGTTATTATTTTTTCCTCTGTGCCTTCTCTCTCTTCATAGCTCTTTCTGATCCATCTGTGCACACATATGCACTCACATATATTTCTTCTTTTCTCTTGTCTGGTGCCTTATGGCAGCTGGCCTCTTTTGCAATAAACTTGCATCAAAACATCTTTCGCTGGTAGTTTCTGTCGCAGCTAGTTTTACACGATGAGTTTACCAGTCCCATGCACAAAAATTGTAGTTCCTCTTGCAACATGCCAAAGGGAACAGTGGTCGTATCCTTTGTTTCCCCCCTCAGAGCCCCCCCCCCTCCCCCGGAACTACACGAAGCCACACACACACACACATCCATTATCTTTCAGTTCCTCCTGGATCATAAGTCTTCCAACAAATACACGCTAAACCTTCCTGTCCCGCGCCATCCGTTCAAGACCTTTCTAAGTTTTCTTTATCTCTTTCATTTCTGTTGTCTCATTCCCTTCTCCGTATGTGTGTGCTTGTATTTTGCTTCCCTCTTTTTCTTTGACCCTAATGATTCCAGGCAAGAACCTCCTTATAATGCTATCAACTATTTTTCTCAATATGTGCCCTATCCAACGCGATCGTTTTCTTGTCAAAGTTGGTTCCACTTGTATTTGTCTAGTTCTTTGCATCAGTTCCTCTTCGTTTTCTTCTTCTTCCTCGTCTTCTTCTTCTCTTTCTTCTTCTTCTTCTTCTTCTTCTTCTTCTTCTTCTTCTTCTTCTTCTTCTTCTTCTTCTTCTTCTTCTTTTTTTTCCTTCTTCTTCTTCTTCTTCTTCTTCTTCTTCTTCTTCTTCTTCTTCTTCTTTCTTCTTCTTCTTCTTCTTCTTCTTCTTCTTCTTCTTCTTTCTTCTTCTTTCTTCTTTCTTCTTCTTCTTCTTCTTTCTTCTTTCTTCTTCTTTCTTCTTCTTTCTTCTTCTTTCTTCTTCTTCTTTCTTCTTTCTTCTTCTTCTTTCTTCTTCTTCTTCTTTCTTCTTCTTCTTCTTCTTCTTCTTCTTTCTTCTTCTTCTTCTTCTTCTCCTGTCTTCTTCTTCTTCTTCTTCTTCTTCTTCTTCTTGTCTTCTTCTTCTTGTGTTTTTCTTCTTCTTTTCTTCTTCTTCATCTTATTTTCTTCTTCTTTTTGTCTTCTTCATCTTGTCTTCTTGTTTTCTTCTTCTTGCCTTCTTCTTCTTGCCTCCTTCTTATCTTCTTCTTCTTTTCCTTCTTTTTCTTCTTCTTTTCTTCTTATTTTTTTTTCTTCTTTTCTTCTTCTTCTTCTTTTCCTCTTCCTCTTCTTCTTCTTCTTCTTCTTCTTCTTCTTCTTCTTCTTCTTCTTCTTCTTCTTCTTCTTCTTCTTCTTCTTCTTCTTCTTCTTCTTCTTCTTCTTCTTCTTCTTCTTTCTTCTTCTTCTTCTTCTTCTTCTTTCTTTCTTTCTTCTTCTTCTTCTTCTTCTTCTTCTTCTTCTTCTTCTTCTTCTTCTTCTTCTTCTTCTTCTTCTTCTTCTTCTTCTTCTTCTTCTTCTTCTTTCTTCTTCTTCTTTCTTCTTTCTTTCTTCTTCTTCTTTTTCTTCTTCTTCTTCTTCTTTTTCTTCTTCTTCTCTTCTTCTTTTCTTTTCTTCTTTTCTTCCTTCATTCTTTCTTCTTCTTCTTCTTCTTCTTCTTCTTCTTCTTCTCTTCCTTCTTCTTCTTCTTCTTCTTCTTTTTTTTCTTCCTTCTTCTTCTTCCCTGCCTTCTCCTTCTTCTTCTTCCTCTTCTCCTTCCTCTTTTCTTTGTCTTTCTGCTTCTTCTTCTTCTTCGTACACGTCCAGACATTAACTTGAATAAGTTTAAAGAAAGCGGTGGTGCGTCTGAGCTTGTTAGTATCTCAGTTTCACATGTCTGATCAATCCATATCTTCTATGTCAAGTATTTTAGTGCGACTGTTGCATGCAAGTACTTATTTATCAATGTCTCTATCTTTCTGGTTCTCATTTTATTTTTTAAAAATGTATCCAGACCAGATGGTCATTTTATATTTGGACATGCGCCATAACATAACCGACGGGCCTTGTGTCTAGGTTGAACGGGGGCGATCATCGTCAAGTCGAGGCGAAACGTTTATTTAAAAGAAGAAACAAAATGTATTTTTTTCAAACTCAGTCATCGTTTATAATTCCGGTTTGCGTTGTATTTTTTTAAACCAGGCTGCCTGACCTGTAGTTATGAAATAAGATTTGTCACACCTTTCTGGCTTTGAGTCATTAAGTGAAATGTGTTTTAAGGTTTCGTGTTTCGGTTTCCATACAGTGAAACAGGCACAACGTTCTTGGGTTTCGAATCGTGTATAATGTAAAATACCTCAACCTGTCTGCTCCTGCCTGCCATGTGAGAAAATATTTAGGTAAGCCATGTTTTCTAGTGTGTATTAATTATGTTATTTAATGCCGACCTACACGAAGCCAGACCGCGTCTTGATGTTGTTACTAAGACCGGAACCAGGGAGCACGTGTTCTCGCTTGTTAAGCAAACGTTTGAAAGTGAATAATTTGTTTATTAGCTTAATGCATTTTATGGACTCACTGCACTGTAGACATGTGAATGTTTCGTAATGTGGGCCCTTTCCCGTCCCCCGATCTCTCGTTCACGCTCCTTCTTCCTGTCTGCCTTTCAGGAAGACATATTTGTTTTTAGCGGTCTTTTTATAATCCAGATGTTCACAATAATACATTATAGTTTACCCATGATGGGTAAAACTCCGAAACAAAGAGGGAATTACAGGTCTGTGAATAATAAAAGAACATGGATATATAACAGACACTCGTAAGAAAGAACGAAAGAAGAACCAGAAAAGCAACAGAAGTTGCCTGTCTGAATACTCACATCTGATGTTGCCAGTGTTCACAACGAGTTTTGCCAAGATTGTATCCATGTCTGTATACTCGTAACGAGTTTTGCCAAGATTGCATCCATTTCTGTATACTCACAGCGAGTTTTGACAAGATCGTATCAATATCTCCATACTCATAATGAGTTTTGCCAAGATTGTATCTGTGTATGTATACCAATAACGAGTTTTGCCAAGATTGTATCACTGTCGTAACGAGTCTTACCATTATTCACCAGAAAGTTTTCTTTTCGCTTGTATACCCATGGCGAGTTTTGTCTATTGTCACAAGTGTTCTTTCATTTCTTTATACTCATAGCTAGTTTTGCCAATTTTCGCCAGCAAGTTTTCTTGCCTGCCTATATACTCTTGGCGGGTTTTGCTAATTTCTACAAACAAGTATATGCAGGGAGGCATATCTGGAGTCATCCTTATATGACCACCAGCTACGCACAATGCTATAATATATATATATGTGGAAGTGAAACTCTGTCTGTGAGGCTAATTACACCCTCATTGACTCTTGAAATCATCCACATACTTCCAGGGATTCCTCCTATGTTGAAACTTGTTGAGAACCCAGCATTGAACACTAAGCTTGGAGAAGTCATTTGAACCCCAACACGAGTTTTGCCAAGGTTTTATCCACCTATATACTCACAGCGAGCTTTACCAATTTCCACCAGTAAATTTTCTTGCCTGTCTATATACTCACAGCGAGTTCTCCCAAGTTTTTATTCCTGTCTATGTACTCACAGCGAGTTTTCCAAGCTTTTATTCTTGTCTATATACTCACAGCGAGTTTTCCAGGTTTGTATTCCTGTCTATATACTCATTGCGAGTTTTGCCAAGTGTTTTCCCTGCCTGAATGCTCAGGAATTTTGCCGGCATATATTCTTTCCTTTCTGTATATTCACAGCCACTTTTACCAATTTCCACAAGTAAATATTCTGTCCTGTCTTTACACTCGTAGCCAGTTTTGCCAATTTGCACAATCAAGGAAATACAGATAAGAGAAACAGGTGGGAAATAAGAGAACCAACGGCTGACAGGGCGCGGGTTGAACTTGTCAGAAACCTACCTACGACCTTTTCACCTCAAGATGGTGTCATTTTTCAATCTTCGTTATATTCGTTTCCTTTTTTTCTCGCTTTTCTCTTCTTAAGGCGTTTATTTCCCTCGTCTGTTTTATTATTATTGTTATTA
The DNA here is from genome assembly GCA_024509875.1 of Oreohelix idahoensis. Taxonomy (NCBI): domain Eukaryota; kingdom Metazoa; phylum Mollusca; class Gastropoda; order Stylommatophora; family Oreohelicidae; genus Oreohelix; species Oreohelix idahoensis. Next base: position 336,467 of record JAMPIV010023165.1, on the reverse strand, counting down.
CTATAGTGTTATAACTCCACTATCGCAGCTCTTGCTATTATTAGTATCTCGTATTCGAAACACGGTGGTGTCACGCATCAGTCTATCCAGCTGTATATGGTTGCCTGACACTGCTCTTGAGATAGGGAAGGTAAAGTTAGAAAGTAAGGGAATGATTACCTCATCTCTTGAGGCTAGTACAGTGACGTCTCTAACACTTCAATACCCTACGGCAGTATCTGCTATGGAACTACCTTTACATCATTGTTCTTATTATTGCTATATTATTATACCTCCTCTATCTTATTATTGCTATATTATTATACCTCCTCTATCATCTTATTATTGCTATATTATTATACCTCCTCTATCATCTTATTATTGCTATATTATTATACCTCCTCTATCATCTTATTATTGCTATATTATTATACCTCCTCTATCATCTTATTATTGCTATATTATTATACCTCCTCTATCATCTTATTATTGCTATATTATTATACCTCCTCTATCATCTTATTATTGCTATATTATTACACCTCCTCTATCATCTTATTATTGCTATATTATTATACCTCCTCTATCATCTTATTATTGCTATATTATTATATCTCCTCTATCATCTTATTATTGCTATATTGTTATACCTCCTCTATCTTATTATTGCTATATTATTATACCTCCTCTATCATCTTATTATTGCTATATTATTATACCTCTTCTATCATCTTATTATTGCTATATTATTATACCTCCTCTATCATCTTATTAATGCTATATTATTATACCTCCTCTATCACCTTATTAATGCTATATTATTATACCTCCTCTATCATCTTATTATTGCTATATTATTATACCTCCTCTATCATCTTATTATCGCAGCTCTTGCTATTATTAATAGTTCGCCGAGCACAGATAATGTAGTATTAGCTCCTTCAGTCATAACTGACTATGAGGATGCGCCCCTGAAGTGATAGTCTTCAGATGGTTTTTTTTTTGCCCTTTGTTCCTTTCGCCGTGCTCTTTTCTCTTCTGTTAGTTGTGAGAGCTTCTTTCCCCCCCCCCCCCCTCCCAATCTGAGGTGGCGACGTAGATAGCATCGCCACTTGGTGCGAACGGCAGCTTCATCCTCCCAGGATGCTGGATATATGATCAGTGTCCTCATGTCTCTCTTGCACACATCTTTGAACCCTAGCTGCTGTCGCCAAACTGTTCTTTTGTCGTCTGCCAGTTGTCCGTAGAAGATATCTTTAGGGATGCGACCATCTTCCATGCAGCGGACATGGCCAAGCCATCGTAATATAAGTTGTGTATACATGCTATTATTATTACTGTATTTACTACTTCTACTATTACTACTACTGCTATTATTTCAACCAGTATTACAACCACTATTACAGTACTGTTGACTTAATACTTCTACTACCACTACTATTGCTACTAATACAACTACAATCATGGCTGCTACTACTAATGATATTAATACTATTATTACTACTACTGTTACAAGAAATACTGCTATTTTGAATGTCTGTTCTTAATATAGAAGAGATGGTCAGAAAAGACATACCTAAGGAACTGCATACGATAGTCAAACAGTATTTAACAAGAAAAAAACGTAATATATAGTGATTGGGAAGGTCAAGGTCTGATGATGGTCTTATAAAATATATGACGTATAACAAACGAAAGTCAATTAAATTAACTAAACACACTAGGCCTTTACACCTCTTCTCCTCCCCGTTTATAAGTTTTGTTTTGTTTTGTTTTATCTATCTTTTTTTTATTTTTAGTCTTTTTTTCCTACATGCAAGCAAAATTGGTAATTTTGATTTGCTCTATTTACAATTATTGAACAGGAAATGTGATGCTACTTTCAAGTCTCGGCAATTGTTCATATTATTTGGAATTGAAAACGACGTATATCCTAATTATAACCCCTCAGAGGCTGAACGGGATATTTCTCATCATCAAATTTTACAGAATGCTGCTACTTACTTACTTACTTAGTCGTTCCCCTTCTACCGTGAGGTGTAGAGGTGTGGTAAAGTGGGATGGTATAAATATTTATAGGGGACTTAGTGTACTGACTGAGATTAGCTGTAAAGGTATCTGTATCTAATAGTGTGGTGTATTACAGATGACCTTACTTGCTACCACATTTATACCTCAGTCAGACCTATTCTGGAATATTGTGATGACTACGTTGAATGTCTAGGGTTATGATAATGATGAAGTGTATGTTCACAACAACCAACAGACAGATACACAATTTAATTTAATCCACAATACTTTACAACACTGTGACACTCACATACATAGAACACTCTATAAGACTATCTTAAATGAGTCAAGTGTTAAAGTTTAAAAATATATATGTATTAATTCCTTCAAATATTAGATATCCTGATTCAACTACAAAGTGAACCAGGAATCACAATCAAATGTAATCACAAGTTATATGTACACAATTTATAGATAGAATCTTTGTATTGACATATATTATTATTGCAATATGTGTGTAAGTTGTGCTGCAGTACTCTGAGGTAATACTGGCTTTTCAAGCTAGGTGGTTGTGTGTCATCATGACTTCAAGTGTTTGTTTCTCGTGGACATAATATTGGGAAAGTTCACAGTTTCTTTTTATTTGAAACTAATAAATGTCCCTCTAGATTTTAGGTAAAGTCACTGTTAGAGGGGGTAAACACAAGATTGGGCTGCTCTGGCCACAGAATCTTAACTTCTGTGTGGGCGGCAGGAAACAGTCTCCACTGCTCGCTTGCTTCGCCGTTTCTTTGAGAAATGATACTGGTCGCTATCTAGACCAAAGAGTATGCTACCAGCCTCTGGATTCAGCAAAACTCAGACCAGGTGCTGCTTTTAATATGTTAGTACCGCTGTCCCACAATTCATGGAAATAATACACAAAATACGTTGACTGGCAATGAGTTATGGCACAATTCCGATCTGCCTCTGTCCCAGGCTTTGATAAGAAAAATATGAGCTGGATCTCAACGCACTTGCTTCTCAGTAAGTTTATTTTAAAAATGTGGCACTGAACAGACGCTCCTAATTGACTATATCAAATGGTCTAACCAATAGGACCATGTTTGCAAAAGTATTTGAAAAAAAGTACCCTTCCTACCGTTTCCTGTAACAACCAAAAATAGTATCTGCAATCGACTAATCAGGTTTACGCTTACATATTCTTCTAGCCAATGAAATCGGATTTAACTTGTTGGCCTATTTCCCGTAAAATAGTGGTTTCAAAACATGCCACTGAGCAATTATGATTTGGTGCTGTCAGTGTCGTGGAACGACTCTCCCCGACTTCTTTCTTCTGTCTATTATTTTTTTTTCCCTCTACAAATTTCTCCTATCATTTGACAAGAAACCTAAAGTCTCTCTCTGTCTGTAGTATTAGATTTAACAGTATTTGCTAGCCTCAGCTCTCTCACGGTCAAGGTAATAAATTATTCACTTCGCCAGCAAAAGTCGAAGGTGGAACACAGTACAACGACCGGAAGTGACCTGTGTTGGGTTCACAGAGGGAACTCATGTAAAACAGCCGGCAACGATGAACGAATACTAGGGTGAGTTAATGAAGTTAACTTGATATCCCTGCGACCAAAAGATAGACTTGCAACAATGCCACCCAAATCACAGCCCACCCCTGCCCGGAATACACCTGGAATTTTAGGAGGGAATTTTAAGCGGTCATTCTTCTGGTAACCATCGTTCGTAGCAGATGTGATTGTATGGGCCTCGGTCGAGGCTACTTTGTACTTGTTGCAAAATATCCTTAGTGAATTCGTTGAGCGAATCCACCCAGGTTGCGGTTACAAGATACTAAACCAGGTTGCGGTTACGAGGTACTAACCCAGGTTGCGGTTACAAAGCAAAAACTCAGGTTGCGGTTACCAGATACTAAACCAGGTTGCGGTTACCAGATACCTAAACCAGGTCCAGGGTACAAGTCCATGGTACCAAGATTACCCTTACCCAACCTTATCCTATCACCCAGTAACCATCCCACACATCCCATAAACAGAAGAGGCATTCAGCAGAGGTGACTTACCCCATCCTTATCTGTGATGTGCACTGAGTCCAGGGAAGCAAACTCTGACACCCTGAACCCATTAACTGTTATGAGACCAACCTGCTGGGGCAGACCAAACCAAGAGAGTCCGAACCCAAAATCATCTCCGCAGCTACTACAGGCCTTCGGAGAGTTGAGTATAATACCTACCAGCAACACTACCATAGAAAAGATCTCTGGTCCAAGTGATGACCACACTAGTTGATTTTTTTTTTAATGAACAGTAGAGCTAAACTTTTTTTCATATTTATATGTGTATATAAAAATGTAAGATTCCATACCCTTTTATCCAACTTTACATAACAGAGTCTGTTGTTATTTTTCTTGTTAACTTTATTTGGGTTGTATTTTGTTTTAAATATAAATCTACACCCTGGGGGCTCAGCCATAATTCAATTAATTTCTATTGGGTCGGGATATTTTAATTGTGGCTGGACACCAAATCTCTTTCTCAACCTTATGTGCTTTACACAGTCCTTTTGTAGGATTCCTGAGGAAGAATTTATCGTCCAGAAAATATCTTGTTTAGGTACCAGAATTCTCTTTTAAGTAAATTTCTAGTACACTATTTCCCGAGGAGAGGCAGTTCTATTATAAACTCGGAAGCTATCAATAAGACATTATTATCTTTATTCTTCCATTCCATCCAAGCTGTCCTATCTCCTCTAAACGCTCTCGCGACAAGTGGGATGCTCGTGTCCGGGATTAACTCTTATTTCATATTTAGACACTTGTCTGAGATATGAAAACTCTTTATCTTTCCTAGATCACTACTGCTGTAGGTACTTGTCACTTATTGGTGTCCAGGTCTAGGATTAGATTAAAGAGGGGACATATAAATTACCCTAGACTAAAATACATATAAATTTTTTTGTAAGACACACAGATTTTAAGTTTTGTTATGAGAACTCTTCTTGGTGGTACTGCTGGAAATTAGTTACCTATTGTTAACTAATTTTTAATTTGATGGTTATATAAGGCTGGTTTGATATAATATATGGTTTTGTAATACTTTAGTATAGTTAAGACTATAGAAAGTATTTTTGCCTTAATTATTGTTTGTGAGTTAGAGATCTCATACTCGCTCAACGAACCACTACGGATATAATGGAAGAATCTGTAGAGTTGAATGAGTGGAGAACATTCTGGACAGAGATAGCCATTGAGTGTGAACTCTCCGGAGAAGAACTGGATACTTTTGTTTCACAAAAGATGGAAAAATGCAGGATGAGAGAAGCAGAAAGGAAGAAATGGAGAGCAAAATACACGGAAGAGAATGTGGAACATGAGAGACAAAGACAAGAAAAATCCCTCCAGTGTAAGGAAGAACTGGAAACTAAGTTTCAACCTACAAATATGGAATCCAGGGATAAACTTGAATCTAGGAATACTCATCATGCCACTCCTTTGCCAGTTGCATCACCATCTTCAGTGGTAAATATAACTGCACCACATGAAGCCAAGTCTATGTCTCAGAATTCAGGCTCAGACAGAGCAGAGGTACGGATGTCTAAACAGAGACTTCTAGACCATCCTGAAAACAAGATTGAGCACAGCGGTGCTAATAATCTGAAGAGACCTTCCTCATCCTCAGCAAAAACTCACAACAGGCATACCAACAACAACCGCACCAACAACCTGGTAAATAGGATCGCTCAACCAAATAGGATCACTCAACGGAAAAGGATTACGCAACCCTATGGGAAGGGAAGGGATGTTCTTGAACATCACCTGTCGGCCAACTTACATCAGTTAGACTGTATGCGCCGAGACCCAATCCCACAGACTTCATACAAAGCTAAGGTCCCTGCCATGGATGGGAACTTGACGAAGGCCCGGAATGGATACAGGGATTCTCAAAATGTGGAGACTGCCACAGTAAATGGAGAAGAAATCACCTGTTTGTATTATCAAGGTCTTGGGTGTGATGCCCTTGTTTCAGCCTCTGTTATCGACCTTGATCAAGTCACCGAAGAGGATGTTGAGGTAACAGCACCCATGATAATCAACAGAAGGATGATTTTGCCTTTAGCTTATGTAGAAGTTAGGTCGAACTTTGTAAACGGCAAAGTAAAGGCCGCAATATTAGATGAACGAATTTACCCGATACCTCAAGGAGGGAAATATATCATCTTAGGAGACTCACCACGATCCAGAGATGGCGTGACTGAACAGGCTATGGAGACTCCAATGCCTAACTCATCTTCCAACATTTTCACTGAAAAGTTGGAAGAGTGCAAAGGGATTGACCATCCCAGTGCACTTAATTCTGAACAAGTTTTGATAGTCTCACCCACTATCTGCATGCAGAAAGTGAAGCCGGGCCAGAGTTTCTTGGTACCTGGTGGGATGAAACATGTTTCAGAAATATCTTCCTTTAACATGGGAGAAGCGGCTGTAGAGGAACAGGACTCTCAGGCACTAAGACTTCACTCAGTTCCGATAACCTCACCCACTCTCTGGGATCAGAAAGTGAAGCGGGTCCAAATTTCTTTGATACCTGGTGGGATGGAACATGTTTCAGGAATATCTTCCTTTAACACGGGAGAAACGGCTAAAGAGGAACATGAGCCTCAAGCACTTAGTCTTCAGTCAATTCCGATAACCTCACCCACTCTCTGGGATCAGAAAGTGAAGAAGGTCCAAATTTCCTTGGTACCTGGTGGGCAGGAACAACTGGTAGACTTATCTTTCTCTGTCACTGGAGAAACAGGGATATAAGAACATACACGCTCTCATACCTGGGGAGATAGGTATGCGTCCTTAGGCAGGTCAAGCAATATGACTAAAATAAGGTTGTGTATGAGGCTGGCAACCTCATCACGCAAAATTATGTGCTATAGATCCAATTGTAAGCAGAGTGTAGGCTTTAGGGCAAGCTCTTTGCCAGGAGGCAAGCTTCAATGGAGGATCCATAAGGGAGAAAAGAAGAGGGGGATATTTTTGCGAGCAGGCTTGCTCAACCCTCCTCAACTACTTATTGAAGAGGAAACGGATAGCCATGTGTGGATTACAGGCATACCGTTTGACAGAGGAAAAATAGGAAATATTTGGATTGAAGGAATGGAGGACACGATACATGAATGTAGTGTCCGACATAAGAGAAGAGTCGGCTCGAACTTAGTTGGCCGTTGGCCGAACTTTCAAAAGGGGGCTTATGTCGTGGAACGACTCTCCCCGACTTCTTTCTTCTGTCTATTATTTTTTTTTCCCTCTACAAATTTCTCCTATCATTTGACAAGAAACCTAAAGTCTCTCTCTGTCTGTAGTATTAGATTTAACAGTATTTGCTAGCCTCAGCTCTCTCACGGTCAAGGTAATAAATTATTCACTTCGCCAGCAAAAGTCGAAGGTGGAACACAGTACAACGACCGGAAGTGACCTGTGTTGGGTTCACAGAGGGAACTCATGTAAAACAGCCGGCAACGATGAACGAATACTAGGGTGAGTTAATGAAGTTAACTTGATATCCCTGCGACCAAAAGATAGACTTGCAACAATGCCACCCAAATCACAGCCCACCCCTGCCCGGAATACACCTGGAATTTTAGGAGGGAATTTTAAGCGGTCATTCTTCTGGTAACCATCGTTCGTAGCAGATGTGATTGTATGGGCCTCGGTCGAGGCTACTTTGTACTTGTTGCAAAATATCCTTAGTGAATTCGTTGAGCGAATCCACCCAGGTTGCGGTTACAAGATACTAAACCAGGTTGCGGTTACGAGGTACTAACCCAGGTTGCGGTTACAAAGCAAAAACTCAGGTTGCGGTTACCAGATACTAAACCAGGTTGCGGTTACCAGATACCTAAACCAGGTCCAGGGTACAAGTCCATGGTACCAAGATTACCCTTACCCAACCTTATCCTATCACCCAGTAACCATCCCACACATCCCATAAACAGAAGAGGTATTCAGCAGAGGTGACTTACCCCATCCTTATCTGTGATGTGCACTGAGTCCAGGGAAGCAAACTCTGACACCCTCTGAACCCATTAACTGTTATGAGACCAACCTGCTGGGGCAGACCAAACCAAGAGAGTCCGAACCCAAAATCATCTCCGCAGCTACTACAGGCCTTCGGAGAGTTGAGTATAATACCTACCAGCAACACTACCATAGAAAAGATCTCTGGTCCAAGTGATGACCACACTAGTTGATTTTTTTTTTTATAAACAGTAGAGCTAAACTTTTTTTCATATTTATATGTGTATATAAAAATGTAAGATTCCATACCCTTTTATCCAACTTTACATAACAGAGTCTGTTGTTATTTTTCTTGTTAACTTTATTTGGGTTGTATTTTGTTTTAAATATAAATCTACACCCTGGGGGCTCAGCCATAATTCAATTAATTTCTATTGGGTCGGGATATTTTAATTGTGGCTGGACACCAAATCTCTTTCTCAACCTTATGTGCTTTACACAGTCCTTTTGTAGGATTCCTGAGGAAGAATTTATCGTCCAGAAAATATCTTGTTTAGGTACCAGAATTCTCTTTTAAGTAAATTTCTAGTACACTATTTCCCGAGGAGAGGCAGTTCTATTATAAACTCGGAAGCTATCAATAAGACATTATTATCTTTATTCTTCCATTCCATCCAAGCTGTCCTATCTCCTCTAAACGCCCTCGCGACAGTCAGACAACCTCACTATTTTATTTTGGCTCATCATCATCATGTGACATATTCTTTCCAGAACGTTGTCTCCATTACAGCTGCTCTGAACGCATCACGATTCTGGGCAAGTCGACCTGCATCAGCCAAAGACAAGTTCAGACTCTCTGTGATGTCCTGGGTCCACCGTCGTCTAGGTCGACCCCGTCCCCTTTTTCCAGGGACCATGCCTTCCATCACTGTTTTTTCCAGACTATTATGTCTTTTTATATGACCGAAAAATTTCAGCTTCCTTATTGCGATGGTATTTAGGAGCCAATGTTTCTGTACGTTTAGTGAGTGCAGTACTTCTCTGTTGGTCTTTTTTTCTGTCCAGGGTATTCTCAACATCCTTCTGTAGCATTTCATTTCGAATGATGTAATCTTTTTTGCAACTGTTTTATTGAGTGTCCAAGTCTCGCAGCCGTATGTTGCTACTGGGAATATACATGCTCTGATCAGTTGTAACTTTGTTTCTTTGCTTGTGCCTTGCCATAGGTTTTTCATCTTATTTTGGCTATAATTTGTTAATTCCTAGACTATTTGTGTAACACTTAACATATTCTTTGTCAGCAAGTCCTAAGGAACCCAAATATATAAATTTAATGGAGCTAAGTGGCTGCGTTCAAAATATGTATTTTCTTCTATCTCCTGTTTACTTCGATACGATGGGGTGTCATCTGTACTGTCAGGATTTCAGACGTAAAACAGTATAATGACATGTTTCCTAATAAGCATTTAAACATGTTTTTTTTTTAAACCTAACCGTGTATTGGTAGTGTTTTTTATCACTGTCTACAGTATTTGAAAAAAAAAAAGAAAGTTAGTGCTTCATGCCTTTCGCGTTGGGGGTGGCATTAATTGTATATCGCGAGACTGTGGTAGTATTGCATGCGTTTCTCCTTCTCTCTCTCTCTCTCTCTCTCTCTCTCTCTCTCTCTCTCTCTCTCTCTCTCTCTCTCTCTCTCTCTCTCTCTCTCTCTCTCTCTCTCTCTCTCTCTTCTAAGCTCGTCTGTCTTTTCATTACGCAGTGTATAAAATGAAATTAATGCTAGTATTTTATCTAGGTCATTAAGCAGTGTGCGTATCTCAAGGTTTTCTAAGAAACACAGTACCGGTTTTATTTTTTTGAAACGCGTGTATGCTGCTGTAGGCTTTACTATCAAACGTGAAAGCGTTACAATTATGCAGACGAAGTAGAAAAAGGGGATTTTTGTACGCCATTGTGACAGCACTGGTCTTTTACCATTCTTCTTTCCTTTTATTGAATTAATTCGTTAGGCTTTACCTTTACTTTTTAATTTATATATGTGGATTTAGAATGTTTCACGACAAGAGGTTTGGAAGAGAGAGCGCCAGACTATCCTATCGGCTGTCTTCCTCCTGGCCTGGTTCCATTCTAGTCCTCGGTCCTTCAAAGATTGTCTAATGTTGTCCTCCCAGCGGACTCTGGGTCGTCCTGGGGGTCTGGATCCTTGGCTCTTTGTTTCCCATGCTTGTCGTGGTAGCCGGTCTTCTCCCATTCTGCAGACATGGCCAAACCATCTTAGTTGGGACTGTTCTACTTGGGTCTGCAGGGGGTGGGATTTAAGGCCTTGACGTATCGTCTGGTTGCGTACCATGTCTCTTCTTGTTACTTCAACCACCTTCCTCAGATACCTCATTTCTGAGGTTTGGATCTGGCTTTTGTGGGTTGTAGTCATTGCCCATGACTCGCATCCATATGTCAAGACTGGGACATAGGTGGAGCGGTATACAGCCATCTTCGTTTTCTTACCAACCTCTACTACTACTATTTCTAGTTATACTACTGTCACTACTAAAACTAGTACTACTACTACTACTACTACTGTTATCTACAGCTATTATTACTGCAACAACAACTATTACTAGTAATGCTAATATAGCTACTCATATGCTACTACCACTACTACTATTACACCTATTACTACTGTTACTACTATATCTACTGTAACTAGTCATACTAATGTTACTACCACCATTGTTTTCTTTTTCCGCTTACATCTTTGTATCAGAATTTCCTTATGTTTGAAATAATTAATTAGGCATTAAAATGTGTTTATTTTTTGAATGATGAATTAAGTATTCAAATATACTTTTACCTCGAACCATTATTTGGTTCCAGTATCTTCGAATTCTCCCTATCAAAATCTTCTTATTCTTCAAATGATCACTTTGTATCACAATCTCCTCATGCTTCGAATTCTCATTTCGTATCAAAATTTTCATTCCTTCGAATCATTACTTCGTATAAAACTCTACTTATCTTTTGAATTACTAATTATTATGAAAATCTGCTTATGCTATGAATCAGTAATTACTATCAAAATATTCTGACGTCTTATGTTTTGAATCAGTTATTACTATCAAAATATTCTTACGTCACATGTTTTGAATCAGTTATTACTATCAAAATATTCTTACGTCACATGTTTTGAATGAGTAATTACTATCAAAATATTCTTACGTCACATGTTTTGAATCTGTAATTACTATCAAAATATTCTTACATCACATGTTTTGAATCAGTAATTACTATCAAAATATTCTTACGTCACGTGTTTTGAATCAGTAATTACTATCAAAATATTCTTACGTCACATGTTTTGAATGAGTAATTACTATCAAAATATTCTTACCTCACATGTTTTGAATCAGTAATTACTATCAAAATATTCTTACATCACATGTTTTGAATCAGTAATTACTATCAAAATATTCTTACGTCACCTGTTTTGAATCAGTAATTACTATCAAAATATTCTTACGTCACGTGTTTTGAATCAGTAATTACTATCAAAATATTCTTACGTCACATGTTTTGAATGAGTAATTACTATCAAAATATTCTTACCTCACATGTTTTGAATCAGTAATTACTATCAAAATATTCTTACATCACATGTTTTGAATCAGTAATTACTATCAAAATATTCTTACGGCACCTGTTTTGAATCAGTAATTACTATCAAAATATTCTTACCTCACATGTTTTGAATGAGTAATTACTATCAAAATATTCTTACGTCACCTGTTTTGAATCAGTAATTACTATCAAAATATTCTTACGTCACCTGTTTTGAATCAGTAATTACTATCAAAATATTCTTACGTCACATGTTTTTAATCAGTAATTACTATCAAAATATTCTTACCTCACATGTTTTGAATCAGTAATTACTATCAAAATATTCTTACATCACATGTTTTGAATCAGTAATTACTATCAAAATATTCTTACGGCACCTGTTTTGAATCAGTAATTACTATCAAAATATTCTTACCTCACATGTTTTGAATGAGTAATTACTATCAAAATATTCTTACGTCACCTGTTTTGAATCAGTAATTACTATCAAAATATTCTTACGTCACCTGTTTTGAATCAGTAATTACTATCAAAATATTCTTACGTCACATGTTTTGAATGAGTAATTACTATCCAAATATTCTTACGTCACATGTTTTGAATCAGTAATTACTATCAAAATATTCTTACGTCACCTGTTTTGAATCAGTAATTACTATCAAAATATTCTTACGTCACATGTTTTGAATCAGTAATTACTATCAAAATATTCTTACGTCACATGTTTTGAATCATTAACTACAATCAAAATATTCTTACGTCACATGTTTTGAATCAGTAATTACAATCAAAATATTCTTACATCACATGTTTTGAATGAGTAATTACTATCAAAATATTCTTACGTCACATGTTTTGAATCAGTAATTACTATCAAAATATTCTTACGTCACATGTTTTGAATCAGTAATTACTATCAAAATATTCTTACCTCACCTGTTTTGAATCAGTAATTACTATCAAAATATTCTTACGTCACATGTTTTGAATGAGTAATTACTATCAAAATATTCTTACGTCACCTGTTTTGAATCAGTAATTACTATCAAAATATTCTTACGTCACATGTTTTGAATGAGTAATTACTATCAAAATATTCTTACGTCACCTATTTTGAATCAGTAATTACTATCAAAATATTCTTACCTCACATGTTTTGAATGAGTAATTACTATCAAAATATTCTTACGTCACCTGTTTTGAATCAGTAATTACTATCAAAATATTCTTACGTCACATGTTTTGAATGAGTAATTACTATCAAAATATTCTTACGTCACCTGTTTTGAATCAGTAATTACTATCAAAATATTCTTACGTCTCCTGTTTTGAATGAGTAATTACTATCAAAATATTCTTACGTTACCTGTTTTGAATGAGTAATTACTATCAAAATATTCTTACGTCACCTGTTTTGAATCAGTAATTACTATCAAAATATTCTTACGTCACCTGTTTTGAATGAGTAATTACTATCAAAATATTCTTACGTCTCCACTAATTCTCCACTCTTTGGTGGGGCGGGTTAATTCGTCCTTTGACCTATTCGCTGCGTATGAAGCTCGGAACCACCCACTGCAGCTCGTCTGCTCGCAGGTCGCCTGCTCTGAAGCAGTATATGCCCTTGAAGCGGTGGTATCTGAGCAATTTCATTCATGTCATGAGGTTGCCACCCTCGTGGACAATCTTATAGAAAGCCACAGCGTACGACACACGTGAGAGAACAGAAGAGTCCGGTTCTTTCTTGTTTAAACACATAAAGGAGGGAAACTCGAGGCCTGTAAACAGTAAATAAATATTACACACAGATAAAGGTATGTTTTCATGCACTCGTGAGAAATAAAGCAGTAGAAAACTAGACTCCGGTAAGCCACTGTCGTCTGTTGTTTTTCTATTGTCTAGTTTTCTACTTCTGTATTTGTCACGAGTGTCTGAAAACATACACTTTATCTGTGTGTAATATTTATTTACTTTTATTTCTTGGTCTACTACCAGAGAGATCATGCGATTGGCTAAACGGTTAGAGCGCTTTCTTCTCGTGGCACGGTTATCGGGTTCCGCGACCAAAACCTGGTATCGTCACGCTCCAGTCTACCCAGCTGTAAATGGGTACCCCCGTTAACTACACGGAGGGATGTTTCCATTTCCCTTCATGTTATTGTATGCAGCGTCTCAATCATGTTTTACTGAAGTGAAGAAGTTGACGCTTTCTTCAACTGATTTCATTCACAGCTTGTTACGGCACCACCACAGGTTTCGCCATTAACGGGGACGCTAGGGCCAGGTACCAGAAGTACAAGGACATGTACACAAACTGTACATACGTGTCTGGGAATCTGGAGATCGTCTTTCTTGACGAACCTGGCATAGATTACGACATGAGCTTTCTGTCTCGGATCAAGGAAGTTACAGGTGAGTGGATTTGAAAGAAGGAACGAGAGAGAAGTATCTGACACTTGTGAACAGGTGGCAATGTCTGTGAGATATTTTTAAAAAAAATATTTTTAGTAGAAATATAATAATCATCATTTTTTCCCTTTTCCATGTTCCACGACGCGGAGCCGCCACTGCACAAATCAGTCACGTGCTCTTGCAGCAGTGATTTATGTGGCAGTTAGTTTTACATGATGAGGTTGCCAGCCTATTGCATAATTTGATATTAGTCGCCTGGTACGACATGCCTAGTGTGTAGTAGTCCTATTCTTTGTCTCTTCAAAGACTCCCCGGGAACACTACGGGGAAGGTAACGATATTAATCGTCGTTTATCCAATGTCGCTCCTTACAGAGCTTGGAACCGCCACTGCTGCTGTACCCCTTATAGGAAACCTGCTCCACAGTATTCATACTTTCTAACTGACGTTATCTAGACCAGTGGTTCTCATCGTGGACCATGCCGTATCTCTAGGGGGGCCACAATAAGATGGCAAAGTACCCTTTTCCAGCTAACAGCGAATTTGAGGGGAGCCACAGAAGTACATGAGGCTCAGAAGGGGGCCATGATCAAATAAAGCTTGAGAACCCCTGAGTTAGACCACAAGGCCTTTTATATTTGAAGATGCGCCTTAACACAACCGGAACATAATTAATATATCCGTTTTACACAGGTCTTTTCTGTAGCGAGCTGTTTTAAATAATAAGGTTGTCAGCCCCGAGCACAACTACTAAACTACAGGGGGTGTATTCGTAAAATGATCCTCGTCTCTTATTTTGGTATTGTCTTTTTTTTTTTCTCCCTGGTGTCAATATTCGCATTATTGCGGCCTTCTTCTTTATGCGTTACATCAGAACACAGAAAGTACATATACCCGCCACCATGCTGTTCTTCATCTTGTTCAGCTTTCAGTTTGTAGTCATGTTAAATCAGCAGGCCTGTCACCAGGACGAGCTCCACAGTCTTTTCCAGGTCAGCCGGCAACCCCACAGCGTCTGCCTGAGCTCAGCACCTATCACCAGTATAGTTCCTGGATACACTCTATTGCAGAGGTTTTCAAACTTTTTTGGTCCGCGGCTCCCTTGACCTGTGCATTAATCACCGCGGCTCCTATCTATACTATATGTTATATATAAGCAATTGTACCTAAAAAGATATTAATGACTTCTGAATGTGCATATTTTACACCAGCATCCGCCATGATGATATCAGAGTTAGTGATCAGCTGTTCGTAACATAGACCTGCTCTGGAATTTTATGGTGCATTTGTCAATAACTTCTAGTACCTAATGACACGCATTGGTACATGTAATAATACCTCGGCGCAAACATGTCGTCCTACGAAGATCTATATTTATTGATGGACCTTGGCTCATAATATCCAGCCCAACACTTTTCCCAAGCCACCGCGACGCCCTTAGCCGAGGGCCGCGACGCCCCTGGGAGCCGCGACGCACAGTTTAAAAACTTCTGCTCTATTGAGATATCAACAACCGTCACCAATACAATTCCTGGACACATTCTATGGAGATATCAATAACCGTCACCAATACTATTCCTGGACACATTCTATGGAGATATCAACAACCGTCACCAATACTATTCCTGGACACATTCTATGGAGATATCCACAACCGTCACCAATACTATTCCTGGACACATTCTATGGAGATATCAACAACCGCCACCAATACTATTCCTGGACACAGTCTATGGAGATATCAACAACCGTCACCAATACTATTCCTGGACACGGTCTATGGAGATATCAACAACCGCCACCAATACTATTCCTGGACACATTCTATGGAGATATCAACAACCGTCACCAATACTATTCCTGGACACATTCTATGGAGATATCAACAACCGCCACCAATACTATTCCTGGACACATTCTATGGAGATATCAACAACCGTCACCAATACTATTCCTGGACACATTCTATGGAGATATCAACAACCGTCACCAATACTATTCCTGGACACATTCTATGGAGATATCAACAACCGCCACCAATACTATTCCTGGGTACATTCTATGGAGATATCAACAACCGTCACCAATACTATTCCTGGACACATTCTATGGAGATATCAACAACCGCCACCAATACTATTCCTGGATACATTCTATGGAGATATCAACAACCATCACCAATACTATTCCTGGACACATTCTATGGAGATATCAACAACCGTCACCAATACTATTCCTGGACACATTCTATGGAGATTTCAACAACCGTCACCAATACTATTCCTGAACACATTCTATGGAGATATCAACAACCATCACCAATACTATTCCTGAACACAATCTATGGAGATATCAACAACCGTCACCAATACTATTCCTGGACACATTCTATGGAGATATCAACAACCGTCCCCAATACTATTCCTGAACACATTCTATGGAGATATCAACAACCATCACCAATACTATTCCTGAACACAATCTATGGAGATATCACCAACCGTCACCAATACTATTCCTGGACACATTCTATGGAGATATCAACAACCGTCACCAATACTATTCCTGAACACATTCTATGGAGATATCAACAACCGTCACCAATACTATTCCTGGACACAGTCTATGGAGATATCAACAACCGTCACCAATACTATTCCTGGACACATTCTATGGAGATATCAACAACCATCACCAATACTATTCCTGAACACAATCTATGGAGATATCAACAACCGTCACCAATACTATTCCTGGACACATTCTATGGTGATATCAACAACCATCACCAATACTATTCCTGAACACATTCTATGGAGATATCAACAACCGTCACCAATACTATTCCTGTAATTCAACAGCCACAGGCTGACCACTGCTTTCTTGAAACATGTTCAAGCTGACATATGGAAATGTACGAAGATGCAGAAGACGAGTTATACCAGCTGTGGTTCTATATCTCCACAAGTTGTGCAGAACTGCATAAAGAGACAGAAAATATAAGGTACGGACACCTCGTCACACAGTGAAGTACGGACACCTCGTCACACGGTGAAGTACGGACACCTCGTCACACGGGGAACTACGGACACCTCGTCACACGGTGAAGTACGGACACCTCGTCACACGGTGAAGTACGGACACCTCGTCACACGGTGAAGTACGGACACCTCGTCACACGGTGAAGTACGGACAACTCGTCACACGGTGAAGTACGGACACCTCGTCACACAGTGAAGTGCGGACACCTCGTCACACAGTGAAGTACGGACACCTCGTCACACAGTGAAGTACGGACACCTCGTCACACAGTGAAGTACGAACACCTCGTCACACGGTGAAGAGAACTGGAGACAAACAAGGAAGGTATTAGAAAGACAACGAAAGGCTTTGAGCTGATGTCACGTGACAGGAAGACTTTGACATCATTTTGTTGCAGGTCTGTACTTCTTGGGGAGATGAAGGATGGTGATGATGTTAATGTTGATGTTAATGTTAATGTTGATGTTAATGTTGATGATGACCTCGTCAGAATGCAGTCAGTGAAACCATCATCACAGTCCTTCAACATCAGAAGATGTGGTTAGAAGACAAGGGGACGCCTGAGAGGAAGGTGGATAGACACGGTTACAGAAATTCTAAGGAAGCATTCATTCTACCTTGTACGAAAGTAAACATGTTTATCACGTGACGATCGAGATACGTTAATACGGGATGAAAATGTATGGAAGAAACTATCCACCTGGGTACTTTAATTACATCAATTAATAACAGTTGTGAATACAAGCCGGTGTGAGATCACGAAACCAGAAACGGACTAACACGCTGCAGAAATTCTTAAGACAGCAAATAATATAAAAAATATTTAAAAAACAGCCAAAAGATGCATTCAACAAATATCAAAGGACAGCATTACTGTATACAATTGGATGAACAGAGTGGTCTTCATCACCCGTGATGGACGAACAACAACATTAAACACTGTATACAAATAAATAGGTAAATAAATAAATAAAGGTCATTAACAGGTACTCGTTGGACATAAAGGAACTTTACCTATTTATTTACTATCCACAGGACTCAGGTTTCCTTCATTATTCAGTACTGTATACACAGAAATATATGGAGATCAAGAGAAATTGGATCCAACACAACAATAAGAATTTTCAACTCAAATGTGAAGTCAGTCCTATTGTATGGCTCTGAGACATGGAGAACAAGAAAGACAACAACCAAAAAGCTACAGACTTTCATAAATGGGTGCTTGCGTAGAATAGAGGGATTAAAATGGTATGACAAGGTTACCAACGTGGAACTGAGGACAAGAACTAGACAAGTGCCAGTGGAACAAGAGATGAGAAGAAAACGATGGCAATGGATAGGACACACACTGAGGAAACCTGTTGATAGCATTACAAGGCAGTCCTTGTTCTGGAACCCCCAGGGCAAGAGAGGCAGAGGTAGACCAAGAAGCACGAACGAACGAATTTTATTTTCAAAGGGTTGAGAGCTGGAAACAGAGGTGAAATTGATGAGGAGAACGTGGAAAGAACTTGAGATGATGGCACGTGACGGGAGAACGCCTTGTGTTTGTTGAAGGCCTATGCTCCTTTGGGAGTGGAGAGTTATGAATAAATGAATACACAGATGGATCCAAGGGAAAGGATGGCAAATTGGGGATCGGAATATATATTACAATATGGAAAATGGCAAAGGAGTATAGTGTCACGGAAAATACATCCATTTTCACTGCAAAGACGGTGGCAATACTAAAAGCACTAGAAATATTCTCTAATAACCCTCCCAAGAAAGTTTAAACTGACTCTTTCATCAGTTCAAGCACTTAGAAACTAACGAGAATGTAGTAGACCTGATATAGCAGAGGAGATATTTCTGACTACTACACACTTATATTCCAGAGGATGTTCAATCTTAATAGCCTGGATACTTTCACATGTTGGCATAGAAGGAAATGAAAAGGCAGATAAAGAAGCCAAGAAAGGTAGATCTGATAAAAAATCTAATAAATATAGGGATGAGTAAATCAGAGATTAAAAACTTAATTAAAGAAATAATAACAGATGAATGGAAAGCAGAGTGGGATAAAAATCTGAAAGGAAAACATGCATATAAGATGTTCAAGGCTTCAACAAGAAAATGTCAGATATCTAGGGAATTGAAAATTCCCAGTAATAAGAAACTTCTCAGACTACAGCTGGGAAAAGTTTATTTCAGAAAAGAAAAACCTTACTGTGCAGGATGTCTTCAAGACAATAATATATAACATTTCTTGTTAAAATGTAAGAGGTATGAACAAATGAGAATACCAATATTAGATTATTTTCAGGCATCAAATTTACCTTTAAATATAGAAGAGGTGTTAAGAATAGACAGACCTCGGGAACTGCATAATTTAGTCAAATAATATTTAACAAGAGCAAAAGTTAATATATAGTAATTGGGAAGGTGAAGGTCTGATGATGTTCTTACAATACATATAACTTATGGCAAGTGAAAGTCAATTAAATATCTAACTGGAAGCACCAGGCCTTTATACCCCTTTATACCCCTCCCCCTGAATATTATTTTTATTTGGTGTATTTGTTTAGTTTTGTTTTGTTTTATCTCATTTTTGTTTGTTTGTGTTTTTTTTTAACATACAAGCATAATTGGTAATTGTGATTTGCCCTATTTACAATGATTTGACAGGAGTCATGACACTTTCCCGTACCGACGATTATTCATATTATTCGGAATTGAAAACAATATATATCCTAATTATAACCCATCAGAGGTTGAACGGGATATTTTTCATCATTAAATTAAATGTAACGAAAGTTTAATGTCCGTTTAAGATTTTATTTTGATTTCATTTTGATTCTCGAAATAAAATAAATAAATAAATATTACACACATAAAGGTATGTTTCAGGCACTCGTGAGACATAAAGAAGTAGAAAACTAGACAACAGAAAAAAACAACAAAGTGAGTGGCGTACCGGAGAATCGAACCCAGGACCTTCTGAACGGTACAACCGCGTAGCTACGGAAGCGAATCACATCATCCTCCCTGCCAACTAGGCACCACTTGTTTAAAACAAAATAAGCATTATTTATCAAATAACAGCTGTTTTTCTTTCTTTAGACATATGTTTCGTGTATATCCAGTATTTTTTTTAAAAGACAAAGTATCCCGTTCAACCCTTGATGGGTTATAATTAGGATATATAATGTAGTAAATTCAAGATAATAAAATCTGACTTCTGATATATAAATATAGAATCTTCTTTCCACCCCCCTCCCCCCACCCCACCTCCACTCAATCCGAACATAGTAAATCAAAACTGTAAAATTGTATCAATGTATGTGTGTGTGTGTGCGCGCGCTCTCCCCTTTCCAAAAGAAACAATTAAAATTTAAAAAAAAACAAATTCAAAACAACACCAAAAAAGTAAAGTATCTCATACCTGCTCTGTTGTTAAAGAGATGACAAGGGGTGAGAAAACACAGGGGTGTCCGGGATGACACCCAATCCACCAGTTATCTGCCATCATCCACACGAGCACCCTATCAGACGACCCCTTATCCTCACACCATCATTGATCCTTATATGTTAATTTTAGTTCTGGTTATATACTGTTTTATTATATTGTGCAATTCTCTAGGTCTGTCTATTCGCAACACCTGCTCCACAGTTATGTGGCCTGTAAATAATCTAATATTGGTTTTCTCTGTTGTTCATACTTCTTACATTTTAGTAGGAAATGCTTTATATTATTGTTTTTAACAGACACTCTGCATAGTAAGGTTCTTCTGTTCTAAAATAGGCCATTCCTAGTTGCAGTCTAAGAAGTTTCTTATTCCTAGGAAATTTTAGTTCTCTAGATACCTAACACGTTCTTGTTGGAGCCTTGAACAATTTATATGCATGTCTGCCCTTCAGACTTCCATCCCACTGTACTGTTCATTACTCAGTTATTATTCTTTTATTTAAGCTTTTGATCTATGTTTTACTCATCCCCACATTTATTTGGTTTCTGTTAGTTCTACTTTTCTAAGCTTCTTTATCCACCTTCTCGTGTCCTTCTATGCCAACATGTTGTAGGTATCCAAGCTATTAGAATGGAACATCAAGTATTTGCCAGTTATATCTCGTCTGCTATATCTGGTCTACTGCATTCTTGTAAGTTTCTTATAGCTTGATCAGATAAAGTGAGTCTGTTAACATTGTCATTTTGTGAGGAGGGTTGTTAGAGAAGATTTCTAGAGCTTTCAGAATTGTAACCATCTCTGCAGTGAAAATAGATGTATTATCGGTTAAACTATATCCTTTCACCATTTGCCACATGGGAACATAAATTCCCATCCCTAATTTGTTATCTTCTCCTTTAGATCCATCTGTGTATACTGTATTACTGTCCTTTGATATTTGTTGAAAATATTTCCTGGCTTTGGTTTTTATAGTTTCTATATCAGTTGCTTTATTAATTATGCCTGCCAGGTGGTAGTCGGTATCTGGTCTCTTGAGCTCCCAGTGTGGTACCACCGGCGTGTATATACTACTGTTATTAATTGATGAATTTGGGGCATCCAAGTGTACTAGTTCCTCCATGCATTTCCAACCTGTCGGGTATCTACTGGCATTCATGAACCTGTTCTGAGTTGTTAACTGATTCCTGGGAAAAGCTGGATGAGTCTTGTCGAACATAATTTTGGTCAAGTAATTTAGTCTTAGTTCCTTTCTCCGAAGTTCCAAAGGGATCCAGTAGTTATAAGTGACGGTATAACATTTTAGAAATAGGAATGGACTATTTGGTTCAATTTGGGTTTTTTTTTTTAAAAGACAAAGTATCACGTTCAACCCTTGATGTGTTATAATTAGGATATATAGTGTAGAAAATTCTAGATAATAAATTCTGATTTCTTATATCCAAATATAACAGCTACTCCCCCCTCCGCTCAGTCCAAATACAGTAAATCAGAACTGTAAAATTGTGTGAATGTATGTATGTGTGTGCCCTCCACTGTCCCAAAACAAACAATTAACATTTTTTTTAAAAAGATTAGGTTAAGGCTAGATGTTTGTCAAATATCGAAAAAGGGTTGGGGTTAGGTTAAGGCTAGGGACCCAAAGATGCAGCAATAGAGAATGCAGTCAGCGACCCATAGCTTGACTGCTTGCATCAGGGTCAGCGAACCAGAGCTGGCCAAGACCCTACTCCACCTCCACGTGGTGGCCCTGGAAACAGGCTGCATCACTGCAGTCTAGCTGAGAGAGTAGAGATCGAAGAGGGAAAGCAAACCTGGTCCCAAAAAATGCCGTGCTGAAGTCGGATGAGTCGGCCGAAAGAAGCAGATATCGCAGCTCCGGTGTAAACAGACACAATGCAACCAACGTCCTTTTCAGGGCGAACGAGGAAGAAGAAGAAGATTAAGGTGACATGTTTGACAAAGCTCGAAACAGGGTTAGGGTTAGGTTAAGGCTAGTTGTAACGTAAATATGGATAGCCAGTCTGGCAACATGGCGGAACTTGTCTGCTGCCCACGTCATGTACCGACTTTTCAATCACTCTGTACATTTTTTAATTGTTATTCTCTTAGGTTACGTTCTGATAGCCAGTAACGTCGTGGTTAATTGTTATTCTCTGACAGGTTACGTTCTGATAGCCAGTAACTTCGTGGACTACATACCCTTGACTAGTCTTCGGATCATCAGAGGAAGTCCCCTCTTTTACCACAACAAGACCAACAGCTACTACAGTATCTTTGTTGCTCTTAATTATGAGAGTCATGGAACTCACGGACTCAAGGAGCTTCGGTTTACGAATTTATCAGGTATGTATACAGTATGTCGGTGGAATGATGTATAGCTGCGCACGGTGCCAGTGGCGTAACTACATGTCGTAGATTTGTGATAGGTGAATTAAGACTTGGTTTGGTCCCTTCTGAATAGCAATAGAAACAAGTGATAGCTCAGTGGGAGATGATAAAATAGAAATAGATTTCACGAGTGAGATGGAGGAAATATATTAGAGTCGGTCTCTGACCCTCGAGATGATTTCTCTCAGTCAGCCTATCATCTACAACAGATTAAGATTTGTCAGACCGTCTTGTATAATATATAGTAATATATATATCCCTCACATACACACACGCCTAAGTGACTACAATAGACACACAGACGTGAAACTATGACAATGGAAATATAGATAATTGGGAACGAACTGACCGACACACTGGAATAAGTTCAAGTGAATTTTAATTATCATAATAAAATTCCATCACAACACATACAATTACATAAAACATATACAAATAGTCATAAGTCAATGAATTGCTACAGGAATGATAGATCCATGGGTATAAACTTTTCCCTCGATGTATAGCCCACAGTCCTGTTAGAAGAAAAGCGATAACCCCAAAGAGTCACGGATGCATACGCTATAGTCTAAGATTTCCCTTTAAAAAAAAAATAGGAACAGACTTTGATACTCTAATCTATCCTAAGGAAAATATTGTTAGCACCAAAAAAAACTTTCATAAAGAAATTTAAGACAGCTAAATGGGTGTCAAAAATACAACAATAAAGGAATCACTCAGACCTGCATTCACTCTATTCAGTCAGCCGTGATCACTAGCTTGCATTCGTACTTACAGCTTTGGTAGCAACTTCTGAAAAAAACAATTTTTAGGACATGCACATACAGAATCTCCAGTGGTAGTCTTGGCCAAGGGAACCCCAGTTCCGCAAAGTCAGGTTGAGTTCACTACTTCAGGGAACGTTTCCTTGGTTATTATTATTATTTTTTAAATATCTGTTTATGTCACATTAAAATTGTCCAGGCACGAACGTTAACAGCGAACACAGTGTCCAATAGCTTAGGTTTCTAGTAACGAGGAATGTCAGGTCGGTGCCTTCTCTCAGTATAGGACTTTATTTGGTCACACCACCACTAGTCAGAACTCCGTCGGAATGTTACTGATAGTAATATTTTACTTGCCACAAGGGCTGAAATGTACTTGAGGTTTTTCTCAGGAAAAATTAAATCTGGCTCGATGGGCCCGTTACTTCATTTAATCTTAAAGTTCATGTAATGGGTACTCTGTCGTTCTGGATGCCAGCGCAATGCCAGACAGGTTTTACTTTATACACCCAAGTCTTTAAGAAAAAAAAATGTTTTTGTTCTTCACAGATGTTTCTCAGTACTAA
Source organism: Oreohelix idahoensis (assembly GCA_024509875.1). Lineage (NCBI taxonomy): Eukaryota > Metazoa > Mollusca > Gastropoda > Stylommatophora > Oreohelicidae > Oreohelix > Oreohelix idahoensis. The sequence continues at coordinate 312,220 of JAMPIV010023165.1, read as the reverse complement.
AACCGTTGGTAAAGTTGGGCTACCCCAGTTTCACTGAATAAAGAAAAAACAACATATAAAATACTTATACATACTATTTACTTCGGTTATAACTTACATTATAAACTGCAAGCGGAGAGCTTGACTTATCGTTTAAAACTCCCGTGAAATAAGTTATATTCATAAAATCAATCATCATGAATTAGAAATACATACGTATTTCGTCAATACTCAATGATGAATCAGTGCAGTTATAAGTTAGTTTAAAATATTCTCGACTAATTACTAGCAATTTAATTAAATTTATTTATAGCTGCATGAGTTAAGCTAGAAATTATAATTTATTTTGCTATCCACTGAAACTCGTCAACTAGAGAATATAACAGACTTACAATTTAATTACTTCTGCACAGAAATATAGCTAGTGAAATGAAATAAGCGATTATCACTCAACACTACTAGGTATAAAATATATTTACCTCCAGACAGAACTACAGGCGATCGCACAAACTTAGAATTTATTCACTCATATAGTTAGTCTAGAAGCTCGGCAAAATGTCGAGTCAAACTAAGAACTTCGCTATGCAAGCTTATTTCCTTAGCACGAGCAACCTGTCTACTGCAAAATTTGGAGAACTGAATGAATAGTCTAAGCTACTCGTGTAGATATATGAAAACGGACAAAGGATCCCACGCTATTACGAAAACCCGAAATAGCGCCGGTCTCTCTCTCTCCCCCCCTCTCTCTCTCTCTTAACACTTCACATTACTTAGACGCTGGCCATAACTGCCAAAACGCGTCTTCACACCTACTACGACATGTCTCATTTCTGAGCGATGCAGATTGGCGCCTTCCACACCTCACGCCGAGAAACTAGCCGAAGAAAAACTCGTGTCAGATGAAAATGTAGACACATGTCTGCTCTCTATGTCTGACGAGACGAATTCTCACACTATTTCGTTCACATCCAGGGACTGACATATTACGCAATAAAATGCGTTACTAGTATGAGAAAAGAAACGGCAAAAGTCAGAATGAGAAAGTAATATTTCGTCGCAAACGAACGAATGCGAAAAACAGGAAAAGGATAAAAGAGCGATAATAAAGTAGAGGACACGGGTAGAAAAGAAAAGAATATAGAAAATTTATTGATCATAAATCTCTATGCGACACTACAGTTCGAGGAGTCCCGACACAAATTAAGTTGGGCTATCCTTATTCAGTGGGCTTTACAATTATAATCAATAAACGGCAAACTGCATAATCTATGTACACTACTTCTTCTTCTTCTTCCATCCTTAGCCACCGACCGTCAAAGCAGTCAGTGGCCATTACGCCTAGTGGCGTTTTAGGGCAACAGCAGATAGGTTTTCTTTGCCATTGTTTCCCATCACGCCTATTGGCGTCTTTAGGGCAACGGCAAATCAATCCATTTGCTGTTGTTTCCGTAATCGAAGTGACTGGCAAACGGGTGATCAGCCCGTTGGTATGTACACTACTTACTTACCCATAACTATTAGTTTAATTTTTTTTAAAGTAAAAATTATTGTTTTTAACTTAAAATTAATATCTAATGCATTGTATTTGTGTTGGGGGCCCCGGGACATGTTCTGTCCCCCGGGCTGTAGTTGTGCACCTTACGCATATAGCGATAGTGGTTACCAATGTGGTATGTAAGAACGTATAGTCTAACGACTAAATTATAGCAGCTAGTTGAATATTTAGAGGCAGGAGCCATCTAGGTTTTACTAGTGTTTTAACCACTGTTATTTAAGATCGCAAGAGCCGTGTAGTTCGTTGCGTCTCAAATCATTGACACTCACAATCTCTGTGTTCTTCTCATCGTAGAGAATGGTAACTTTGCATGCAGCTGACTTTCTTGGTACATTTTAATCTGTCACGTTTTAGCCGGCATTGACTCAGCCGGTTTTATAAAATAAAAAGCGTAAAGGAAGCTTGCTAATCATAAACGAAAGAAGAAATCCAGTTTCTTTGAGCATTTAATAAGAACATGGAGTCGAGAATATTTCGTGACAACAGGAAAGATTGATAGAGAAAGAATGTTGAGGATGACAAAGAGAGTCGATACTGGACAATTTGACACCATGGAATGAAAGCAAAAACTTAACAACAGCATTGATAAACAGTACTGGGAACAGCCGAACATTATCACCAAGAACTGCTAACTCGGAGCCACCAAGAAGATATACGCACCATCATAGCGGGGTAGAGGCTGGAATTGGGTTGGCCACATCCTCAGATGAGACCCTGACACGATTACCAGAACTGCCATGCTGTGGGCTCCAGATGGAAAGCAAAGCTGGCCAAAAGCCACCTGGCGGAGAACTGTGGAGGCGGGGATGCTAAGCATGAACCAGAGCTGGGGCACCACATGAAGGAAGGCAACCAACCGAGCAAAGTGGAGCCTATAAGACACCACCAGGCGTGATGGTCACTGATTGCACTGTCATTCAGCTGCCAAGGACCAAAGTGGAGCCTATAAGACACCACCAGGCGTGATGGTCACTGATTGCACTGTCAGTCAGCTGCCAAGGACCAAAGTGGAGACAGTGTGTTGCTGCCCTATTTGACGGCACCAGACGTGATGGTAACTGATTGCTTTGTCAGGTAGCGGCCAAGGACCAGAGAAGAAGAAGATTCGGAACAGCAGATTATAGAGAGACAAGATCGCCTACATCAGCTGTTGTGGTAGTTAAAGAAAAAGACGTTCTTAATCAAATACTTTTTTCATCACTTTCCTTTTCGCTGCTGATGGAGCATGGAGCCACAACTACTCCCCTTGCAGGAAGCCTGCACCTAGCATCCATATGCCTCTGCAGCATTGGTTTTTGTAGCATATTACTACTACAAGTACTAGAAATACTACTATTACTGCTGCTATTACTACTATTACTAGAAATACTACTATTACAACTACTACTGTTACTAGAAATACTACTATTACTACTGTTAATACTATTATTAATAGAAATACTACTATAACTACTACAATTACTAGTAATACTACTATTACTACTACTACTACTGCTACTACTACTACTATTATTACTAGAAATATCACTATTTCTACTATTACTGCTACTATTGCTACCTATACTACTATCACAACTATAACTAGTACTACTACGATTTTTTTTAAAGTGATGAGGTTACCAACCTCATGCGCAACCTCATATTAGTCAGCTTATACGACGTGCTTCAGAGGGCAGTACTATTCATTCTCACCAGAGACCCCCGGGAACTATATGGGCCCAAGACTTCTTGTTGTACTGCCAATGCCATTGTTGTTTTTATAAAAACTCGAAGCAAATGGCTGATGTACTGTATGTTTTCACCTGTGATATGGTTGGCTGATGTACTGTATGTTTTCACCTGTGATATGGTTGGTTATAAGATAAGACGATGATGTTGGCAATGTATATGACACATATTAAGGAAACTTGATGATAGCTCTACAAGACAGTCCTTGTTCTGAAATCCCCAGGGTAAGAAAAGTTGAGGGAGACCGAAAGAAGAGAACTGGAGAATGAAGAAGGCAAGGAAAGATCTTGAGCGGATGGCACGGGACAGGAAGACTTGACATAAATTAGCTGAAGACCTGTGCTCATTCGGGAACTGATAGTTGATGATAATGATGATATTATTATTGAATCCTGTTTTCTGCTTATGTCCTCAGAGATACTGGCGGGAAAAGTGTTCTTTCAGAACAATGACAGACTTTGTTTTGAGGACACCATCCACTGGACAGACATCAACCCCAAAAGTGATCCATCTGTAGTATTCATCAGCGACAGCAAAACGCCGAAACGTGAATGTAAGTTCTTTATTTTGTTGGAGCTTGATGAATTAGCAGATGACTTGTGTCCTAGAATGTAATGAGATAACGTGTGTCGTAGAGTATACAGAGATAACGCGTGTGTCGTAGAGTGTACAGAGATAACGTGTGTCGTAGAGTTTACTGAGATAACGTGTGTTGTAGAATGTACGAGATAGTGTGTGTTGTAGAATGTACTGAGATAACATATGACGTAGAGTGTACTGAGATAACGTGTCATAGAGTGTACTGAGATAACGTGTGTCATAGAGTGTACTGAGATAACGTGTGTTTTAGAATGTACTGAGATAATGTGTGTTGTAGAGTGCACTGAGATAACACGTGTTGTATAATGTGCTGAGATAATGTGTGTTGTAGAGTGTACTGAGATAACTTGTGTTGTAGAGTGTACTGAGATATTTTCTCTCAGAATGTCCTGAGATAATTTCTCTCATAGATTGTCCTGAAAAAAAATGCTTTTGACAGCATACATAGGGACAGTTTATGGAAAATACTGAGGGCTTATGGAATTCCAAGCTGCATAGTGTCAATCATAAAAAGCCTCTATGCCAACTTTACGTGTAGTGTTGGGCAGATGTCGTGAGAAATTCTAATCCACATATATAAATTAAAAAGTAAATGTACAGCCTAACACATAAATTCAATAAAAGGAAAGAAGAATGGTAAAGAACAGTGCTGTCACAATGACTGTACTCGAGATCCCCCTTTTATGCTTCGTCTGCATATTCTCACGCTTTCACGTTGATAGAAAAGCCTACTGCATCACTACACGCTTTCTACGATAAAACGTGTACTGCATTTCTAAGAAAACCTTTAGATACGCAAGCTGATTAATGACCTAAATTAATACTAGCATTAATTACACTACGTTACCATAAACGAAAGGACAGATGGACTAAGGATAGAAAGAAAGGGAGGGGCTGAAAGCCGGAACGCATGCAACACTAACACGCGTCTCGCTATACAATTACTGCCATCACGCGTGTAAGGCCACATGCACTAATTTTTTTTCAAATCGACAGTGATAAAAAACACTACCCATACGAGAGTTAGGTTTAAAAACTTACAAAACGCTTATTAGGAAACATGACATTCTACTGTTTTATGTCTAAAATCCTGACATTAGTCTGACAGTACAGCAGGACAGGTGGCGGTTCTAAACATAAAAAATAAAAAAACAACTACACGACTATCCTAGAAAATACATAGTTTGAACGCAGCCACTTAGCTCCCTTAAATTTATATAATTGGGTTTCTTAGGACTTGCTGACAAAGAATATGTTAAACGTTACGCAAATAGTCTAGGAATTAACAAATTATAGCCAAAATAAAATGGTGGTGCTGTCAGATAACACCAAAATCAGAATCGCTCAGTGGCAGATTTTGAAACCACCATTGTACGGGAAATAGGTCCCCATGTAAAAACCTATTTGATTGGATAGAAGTAAATGTAAGGCTAAACACGATTAGTCGGACTATAAATACTACTTCTTTGTTGTTAGGGGAAACAGTAGTAGAGGTACTTTTTTGAAAAGCTGTGTAAACATGGCACGATTGGTTAGACCCGCCAATATAGTCCATTAGAAGCGTCAGTTCAGCACCACATTTTCAAATAAACTTTCTAAAGCAACAGTGCGTTGAGATTCAGCATATATTTTTCTAAATAAAAGCCTGAGACAGCGGCAGGTCGGATTTTGTGCCATATTCATTGCCAGTCAACGTAATTGTGTATTATTTCCATGAATTGTGGTAAGCTTGAAATATTTGATATCTTTTTAATGAAAATTGAATGTAAATTGATAATTTATGTCTGTATATTTGTGTAGTTCAGTAGCAAACATGAGGCAAAGCCTAGATATTGCTCCAACCTGAACAGAACGTGTCTGAGAAAAGTAAAATTGCATGGAATTGCCTAACAGTACACTGACACCTATCTTATTGACTAGAAGGAACTAATGCTGGAATTGCAGAGGCGTAGTAACCATTAGGGAGGAGTATACTGGTGTAAATTGTTTCAGATGAAGATAGCAGTTGGCCTACCGCTCTGAACTCAGTGTTTGTTATGTATTGTGTTCAGTCTGGAAATAGATTATAGATTAGTTCTGAAATAGGAGGTACAGCCTTCTTGTTTCAGGTACTGTGGTCATAAAGTTATTGAGCAGCACCTGGTCGGAGCTTTGCTGAATCTAGAGGCTGACAGCATACTCCTGGGTCCAGATAGCGACCAGTGAGGTGTCTCCTGAACACAGGGGAGCAATCGAGCAGAGGAGTCTTTTCCTGCCGCCATCACGAAAGTTAAGCCTTTGTGGCCAGAGGAGCTCAACATTATGTGTCCCCCTCTAAAATTGACATGATAATAAAACAGAGGGAAAATACATTGTGTAAATGATAGGAACTGTGAACTTTTCCCCATACTATTTCCCAGATAAACAGACACTTGAAGTCATGATGACAAATAACAACATAGCTTGAAAACCAACACCAGTATTACCTCATAGTACTACTACACAACTGACACACATAGGATAATATTAATAAAATATGTCATTACCAGGTTCATATTTATAAAATTATGTACATATAAAGTGTGATTACATTTGATTGTGATTCCTGGTTCACTGTGTAGTTGAATCAGGATATCTATTAGTGACAGTAATTAATACATATATATATTTGAAACTGTACCATTGACTCCTTTAAGATAGTCTTATAGAGTGTTATATGTGTGTGAGTGTCACAGTGTTGTACAGTGTTGTGAAATAAAATTAAATTGTTTATCTGTCTGTTGTTGTTGTGACTTACACTTCATCATTTTCATAACCCTAGACATTTAACGTAGTCATCACAATATTCCAGAATAATTCTGACTGAGGTATAAATGTGGTAGCAAGTAAGGTTATCTGTAAAACACGACACCTATTAGATACAGATACCTTCACAGCTGATCTCAGTCAATACACTAAGTCCCCTATAACTATTTATCTCATCCCACTTTACCACAGCAGAGCAACCTAACCTTTGAGGTGAAGACAGGAGTACGACAGGGATGCCCCTTGTCAACCACTCTATTTTTAACAGTCATAGACTGGGTGATGCGCCAGACAACAGAGGGCAGTCCAAGAGGAATAAGATGGACTACATTTTCTACACTGGAAGATCTGGAATATGCAGATGACATTGCACTACTAGCACATTCACATCAACACATCCAGGAAAAAACGGATAGACTTGACAAGTTTAGCCAGCAGGTGGGCTTGAACATCAATTTAAAGAAGTCTGAAGTCATGACGCTCAATGTGAGCAACCCTGAGCCCATATCAGTAAGGAATCAGCAATTGGTACAGACAGATACCTTCACATACCTAGGAAGCATAGTAACACCAAACGGCGGGGCAGGCAAAGACATCAACATCAGAATGAATAAGGCAAGAGCAGCCTTCTTTAGCCTAAACAACATCTGGAAGTCCTCCCAATACAGCACAAGCACAAAATTAAGATTATATCAGAGCTGTGTGCTTTCTGTGCTTCTCTATGGTGCGGAATGCTGGAGAGTTACAGAGAAGGAAATGTCGAAATTGTCCTCTTTTCACACAACATGCCTAAGAAAAATTCACCGAATCTTTTGACCAAATACCATCACTAACCAAGATCTGCTTACTTGTAGCAAGCAAGAGGACATGCACACCATCATAGCTGGCTGACGCTGGAGCTGGGTTGGTCATGTCCTCAGAAGAGACCCCGATGCCATCACAAGAACAGCTATGCTTTGGACCCCTGAGGGAAAACGAAAGAGAGGCCGACCAAAAACAACCTGGCGGAGGACTGTGGAGGCTGAGATGCAGGGAATGAACCAGAGTTGGGGCACTGTACGAAGGATGGCCACCGACCGAGCAAAGTGGAATCAATTTGTTGTTGCCCTACAAGACGCCACTAGGCGTGATGGCCACTGACTGCTTTGACGGTCGGCGGCTAAGGATCAAAGAAGAAGAAGAAGATTGTCCTGGGATATTTTCTCTCAAAGAATGTCCTGGGATAACTTTTCTGATAGAATGTCCTGAGATATTTTCTCTCATAGAATGTCCTGAGATAATTTCTCTCATAGATTGTCCTGGGATAACTTTCATAGAATGTCCTGAGATATTTTCTCTTCTAGAATGTCCACAGAAAACGTCTCTCAAAGAATATCTTGGGATAACGTCTCTTAAATAATGTCCTGAGATATTTTCTCTCATAGAATGTCCTGAGATAATTTCTCTCATAGAATGTCCTGGGATATTGTCTCTCGTAGATTGTCCTGGGATATTTTCTGTCACAGAATGTCCTGGGATATTTTCTCTCACAGATTGTCCTTGGATATATTCTCTCATAGAATGTCCTGGGATAACTTCTCTCATAGAATGTCCTGAATTATTTTCTCTCATAGAATGTCCTGAGATAATTTCTCTCATAGATTGTCCTAGGATGTTTTCCATGAAATATTTTCTCAAGTAAAATTTGTGTTTCCTTTTCATGTATGCAGAAGTGTTTCGTAGTAACGAGACTCTTTTTTTTAGCAGTAAAAACGGAATCCGCTGATTAACATACACTTCTTGCTATCTTCCAGCACCGTATTACAATGATAATAGATCATTAATCTTGCTCAAATATTAGGTTAATATGAGCAATTGAACATCGCCCTTTATTGTGTGTAGTCAAGTTCATTATTTTGCATCATCGGAGGAAACATTGAGCCCCAATGGGATTGAAATAATGACTAAGGCAAGGGACATAACCACAGAAAATGCTGATTCACTGTAAAGTAATCAGTATTTACCCTCTCAGAAAATATTTCCGCTCTGATGTCTTGTCCCGTGTGGGTGGGTTTAAAAAAAAAAAAGAGGGGAGAGGTCTTTGCTGAGACAAAAAAAAAAAGAATAAAACTATTTATACGTCAGGTATGTCATTAAACGTCATTGATATGTTGTTGTTGGCAACCTCATCATGACAAATAAATTGTTACAGAAAACACCATTTCAAGATTTTGTGCATTGGTGCAGGGCTTCCTCATGAGGGTTATATGCAGTCATCGCTCCATGATCTTTCATGAGTGAAAAAGGAGATGATTATGATGATGATGTAATGCTTTCTGCTTCTTTTTTCTTCACGGAGGTCTCTGAGGAGATAATAAAGAAAAGGAGCACAGCTCTAATATGAAGTTGTGTATAGAGCTAGCAACCTCATAATGTCACAATAATTGCTACAGAATCTACTAATGTTAGAGCACATGAATGCTGTGGTGTAAGCTACCTGCAAGAGGACCAGCTGTTGTGGTAGCTCCGTGCTCCATAGGGTCATGACTCCCAAGTGTCAGTCTCCTGTTGTCTTGTGCAGAGAATTGAACCCACTCCACCTTGGTTGCAGCTTTCAACTTCATTCCTGTTTTTCTGCCAGCTGGAGGCAATTGTGAATGTAACTCTTATGTTGAAAATGAATTAATGTCCTGCATTCCATAGCCTGTTGCCCAATGCCCTTTCCGCAGATTCCTTGAGTCTCTTAAATGCACTTTTTCTTGACTGTTTTAAACATGCACCATATGGTGTCATTCATGTATTTGCATAATTTATTCACAGGTGGTATGTGTGATGAAAGCTGTTATAATCCTGTTACTAAGAGCAGGCACTGCTGGGGTGAAGGACCTGACATGTGCCAAAAATGTGAGTAATATATTTTTTTTTTTAATAGCTGTTTTTATTAACCCCAAGTGATTCCACGATTTCCTGTGTTTTAATAGAGAGATATACAGTGTGATTGAAAAGACAGTCTCAAATTTTCATTGTCATAACCTTACTTCAAACCCCTCCATCACCAACCTTTTGTATGGAGATACAATACAATTGAAACAGACATGTGCATTTCACAACTTGGAAAAAAGAGTGAAAACTCATAACCTAGGCGATCGGAAAAGTCAAAGTCATAACCTTACTTGTATCCACTTGATATATATGAAACATACGGCAGAACAATGCATGGAAGCATATCTGTAGTCATCCTTATATGATCACCAGCTATGCACAGTGCTACAATATATGTATGTGGAAGTGAACCTCTGCCTGTGAGGCTAATTACATCCTCATTGACTCTTAAACTCATCTACACACTTCCAGGGATTCCCCCTGTGGTGAAACTTGTTGAGAACCCAGCATTGCACACAATGCTTGGAGAAGTCACTTAAGCCCCAGGCATAATTCTTTGGCTTTGACTCGGTTGACTGCATGCAGCAGTATCTCACTGTGAACGCAGTGATAGGCAGGGGAATCTGACAAATGGCTCTGTGCAGGACGTGACAGTTCCTTGGGAGAGCCCAGAACCAGAGTAAGTATTTTAGCTCTGCATAGTTGGAGAGCCACCATGCAAGGCGGGAAATGCACAGTATGCCACACACTTCTTACTCCTTGCTTTGGACCAGATGTGATGATCCTTTAAATGCAAGCCAAGCTGGAGAAACTGGAGCTAATGACTTCAACCCAACACGTTCCGGAATGGCAGACAAGCCACAGAAAAAGCCTAGATCTACAGTGTAGATAATACCAAGGAGTCTTTAACTTGGTATTGGCTGCAAAAGAGCGAGAAGGGCAACAGTCCTTGTTAAACAACAACAACAACAACAGTATGGCAGAACAAGGAGCAATAGGTGCCATTTGACAAATGAATTTGATTTTTTTAATTATATCTTTTAGATTCCAAGACACGAAATAAAATAAAAAATAAAAAAACATAAAATGGCCAATAAACGGACGTTACAAAAGACTGCTAAAATGTCTGCCCGCTTTGACGTCATGTGTTGAAGAAACTGGATCTCACATTTCAGATTTAATGTTAATGTAATATCGCAATAATAGTTAATTGTCTTTATTTTGAAGTTTATTTCATGTAAATTATCTGGATATGAGTGAAGGAATAGCAATTTAAAATGTGAAAATCTTGAGAAACACTACTGCAGGGTGTACTCCAATATCCATTTGTCTTTGCAGTGAGCTATGGTGATGTGTGCCATGGCAACTGTGGAGGAAGCAGATGTTACGGAAGTTTACCCAACCAGTGCTGCCACCCCCAGTGTGCTGGAGGCTGTACAGGACCTTTGAAGACAAACTGTTTTGTAAGCCATGGTTTTATTGTATGCCGATGCCTCTTTGTGAATGGATTGCTGTCATGTGTGTGTGTGAATCCAGTTAAAATGTCTGTCATGCTTTTTTTTTTTTTTTTTTTTTTAGACTTAATTAACCTTCAATCTTTGATAACTGAAATGACATTTGTCATTCTGTTAGAATGAAAGAATAATATTTGAATGATTGTGAGATTCTACATGTCCGTATCCTTGAATCTGAACACTAGAAACCGAAATATTCTGAAAATTGAACTTTTTGGACCAACTTTTGGATGCAACTTTTGGGCGAATTTTGAAAACTTTCTAACACATTTTGGGAGATTTGAGTTATTTTTTGGCGAGATCTCGAAACCGAAAAAATTCTGTTTCCGAAGCACAGCTGCCCCCTAGCATTTTGGATTCAAGGATACAGACCTGTAGATTGTCATTCACAACTGATCTATACTAAGTGTCATTTCTGATCTACATTTGTCGCACTTGACCTTTTATCTTAAAAGTTTAATAATATCATGCTACTGTATATTGATAATATGAGAGCTGTGTACTTTCTGTGCTTCTCTATGGTGTGGAATGCTGGAGAGTAACAGAGAAGGAAATGTCAAAATTGTCCTCTTTCCACATAATCTGCCTAAGGAAAATTCTCCAAATCAATTGGCCGAATAGCATCACCAATCAAGAACTGCTTACTCGGAGCAACCATCAGGATATGCACACCATCGTAGCTGGCAGATGCTGGAGTTGGGTTGGCCATTTCCTCAGAAGAGACCCTGATGCCATCACAAGAACAGCTGTGCTATGGACCCCTGAAGGAAAGTGAAAGAGAGGCTAACCCTTGATGGAGAACTGTGGAGGCTGAGATACAAAGAATGAACCACAGGTGGGGCACTGCACAAAGGATGGCTGCCGACCAATCAAAGTGGAAGCCGTTTGGTGCTGCCCTTCAAGATGCCACCAGGCGCAAATGGCTAAGGATCAAAGAAAAAGTTATTAATTCAAATAATTCTTATCTATCTATAACATTAATGCATTAATTTCTAATAGTCCCTTGTAGTTCCAGGAGAGTCTTGTCAGACAAATAAAGAATATGACTCACTCATGCATGTCAAAACAAGGCAGCTCATATGAGGTTGTGTATCGGACTCACAACCTCATCAGGTAAAACAAATTGAAGAGCCATTGTTCCATTCGATGTGAAGATAGCAGCCGATCTGAACTGATGAAAGAAGTAATGCTTTGTAGTTTTGAGATGCTAAAATGTTCTGAGATGTTGAAAATGACAAAGGCCATGCATGAAAAGCTGCAGCCATCAGTACACTCACCAAACAACGATTCTCAACATTCCTTCCGGTGTCCTACAATTTTGTCTTACCCTTTTTTTTCAGGCTTGCCAGCATTACATAGATGAAGGTGAATGTGTGGCATTCTGTCCAAAGATAAATATGTATGACAAGATTAAAATGGTTAACATCCCAAATCCAGACATGAAATATACCTTTGGGTCTGTTTGTGTCAAAGAATGTCCAGGTTGGTAGAAACATGGCCTCGTCTTGAAATCTGTAAACTGTTTGCATGAGAGAATGTCCTGGTAGGTAGAAATGTTAATTTGTCTTAAAATCTAAATGCAATTTGTGTCAGAGAATGTCCTGCTAGGTACAAGCATGGACGTGTCTTGAATTCTGAATGTTATTTGTATCAGGGAACGTCTTGGTGGGTAGAAATGTGGCGTCTTAACATCTGTATGTTATTTGTATCTGAGAATGTCCTAGTGGATAGGGACATGGACTTGTCTTGAAACTGTATTTTGTTTGTGTCAGAGACTGTCCTGGTGGGTAGAGACATGAACAGTGTCCGAGCAGGAAGAAATGTTCATTTGTATTGACATGTGAATGTTATTTGTGTCAGAGAATGTACGGTAGGGTAGAGACATGAACTTGTTTTGATATATTTATGTAATTTGTCAGAAGGATGACCCAAAATAAACATCTGTGAAGAGCAAAAGTTGCATTCCAATGGGAAACGAATAGGCATGATAATTATGATAGCCATGATAACATTGATGATGACGACAGTTGATGAGATTTATTTCTATGTTGTCCCACAGAATTCCTACTCCAGGATGGTGGTAACTGTGTCCGTCAGTGCACTGAAGGTAATCATGCAATGGACCAGAGGCTTTGTAAGCCCTGCAATGGACCCTGTCCTAGAAGTAAGTCCTTGTCATGAGCTTTTTTCTTTCTTTTTTTTTTTTTAAAATTTCTCCTGCCTGTCGTAGATTTTAGATAGGAGTATTAAGACTTGGGTTAGGTCCCTTCTGAATAGGTTGGAATGAGTGAGAGTCCCAGTGTGAATTAGTAAAACAATAGAATTTCCACACAGATGAGATGATAGACAGTGGTATAGAGGCTGTTGCTGAAAGCGGAAAAGAATTTCTTCTCTCTCTCACCTATCCTCTACGACGACTTTTACAGAGTCCGACAGTCTATTCCACATATATATTACATATATTTCTATCTACTCACGGGCACGCACATACACGTGGCGACAGTTAAACACACAGACTTGGAAAATCTATAACAATGCTTATACAGATAACTGGGATCGAGCTGACCAACGCACTGGTTTTTTTGTTCAAGAGAGATATTTTAATTATCATATCAAAATTTCTCACAACACCAAAAATTACATCAAGGAAAAACATATACAAATAGTCATACAATTTAAGAAAATGCTACAAGGATGATAGCCTGTTAGAATCTTACTCTAGGTTTAGCCCACAGCCCCGTTAAGAGAACAGATGATGGCCCAAAGAGTTATAGATACGTAGGGTTTAGGCTAAGAGTTTTTCTTCTTTTCTCGTAAATGTATGCACAGAGTTGAATAATCTGATTTAGCCTAAGAAGTAAAGAAACTCTAGCAAATAGTAACAAATTCTGCAGGTTAAACAAAAAGAATTAAGACAGTAAATGGATGACAATATTACAACTGTAAAAATAACACTCTGATCTGCGTACACTCATTCATTCAGCCATGGCCATGGGTACACAGTTATACTCACAACTTTGCTCGCTGCCTCTGGGAACATAATAAATTCTAGGACCTTCACACAGACCCGAAAATGCAGTCCTTGACCAAGAAATCCCCAGTTCCAAAAGACGTACTAAACTCTCAGGGAACGATTCCTTGGGTGTTCTAATTTTTTCGAATGTCTGATTAAGTCACATAAAATATTGTCCAGGCATGAAAGTTAGCAGAGCACAATGTCATTAGCTTTGGTTTCTAGAATTTAAGGAATGTCAGATCGGTGTCTACTTTCAGGAAGTTACTATATTTGGTCACCACAGTACTAGTCAAAAACTCTGTCGGAATGTTTCTGATCTTTGCTTGCCACAACGGGCTGAATTGTACTGAAGAGTTATTCTGGAAGAATTAATTCTGGCGCGAAGGCCTCTTACTTCATTTAACTGTTACAGTTCAGGTAATGAAAGTGATTTGTTTCTTCCCAAATAAAGTTCACGTACTAGAACGCTGGTAAAGTTGGGTACCACCGTTTCACTATATAAAAGAAAGAACACATATCAAATAATTTACATATATGTACTCAATATAACTTACATTTTAATATTTTGACATATTTAAAACTTCCCGTAAAATAAGTTATATTAAATAAATCAAACATCATGAATTAGAAAATACATACGTATTTTGTCAACACTCAATGATGTATCTAGCGTTATAAGTTTAGTTTTTAAAATATATTCTCTCGTCTGATTATTTAGAAGTTAAATTAAATTTCTTTATTAGCCGACTGAATTTAAGCAAGAAATATAATTTCTGTTTTCCACTGAAACGCGTCACTAGAAAATAATACAGACTATATAGATTAAGCCCTCTGTTCAAAAGAACTAGTTTAAAATTAAATCGGCGATTTAACACTTAATCACTTCACAAAATTCTAGAGAACTACTATATAATATTTACCTCAAAACACAGCACTACAGGATATCGCACAATTAAGAATTTTTACGCTCATATTTATGGAAGTCTAGAAGTTCGACAAATTGTTGCAACAAACTAAGAAACTTCGCTTATACAGCTCTACTCTTCGCGAACCACCTGTCTACTGCGATTTATTGAGAAGAATGAAAATAAAGTTTCAAACTAGGTTAATATTTTAAAATCAGACAAAGGATGAACTATTCCCCCCGCCGCGATCTCTCCCCCCTTCTCATTTAATAACAGCTACGTTACACTTAGAAGCATGTCGTAACTGTCACCGGTGCGATTTCGCACCTTCGTTGACAAACTGACCGGGAAAAGCGCGTGTCAGTTGCAAATCTCAGACAACCGTCTGCCGTGCCACGAGTAATCTCACCCTTCGTTTAACAAACTGACCGAGAAACGGGCGTGCTAATTTCAAAGGTAGACAACTTGTCTGAAAGGCAGGGCAGTTTTCACACTACAAGCTGACCATGGCCCGTGGAGCATGAGTGCCATACGCGAGAAACCAGACCCTCTGTCTGCCTGCCCGTTCTGGCGGAGTGAATTTTCACACTACGGCCCAAACTCGGCCGAAGAAAAACACTGTCCCCGTGGGAACAGCAGACAGCTGTCGGCTCTCCCGGTCTGACGGAATGCATTATAACGCTTCTCGTCTGACTGACATCCACGTAATACCATCTAGTGCGATACTCAGTTTTGAGAAACAAAACCGGTAAAGTTTAAAAATACTGAAGAAAATATTTTTCGCAACCGAGTGATGCGAAAAATACAGGAAAAACAAGTATGGAAAGATAATAAAATAAAAGGATGCGCCTGAGAGAATAGGAAGAAGATCTAGGCAATTTAATGACCATAACCTATGTGACACTGCCTACAAAAAAAAAATGATTTGTGGTTTGGTTTTAAGGACTATCTTCATTGCACATGGACAACTCCATCAGTGCTCCAATCTCCTCCCTTAGATCACACAAGGAGGATCTCAGCACAGTGCACAAACTCAACAACACCAGTGACAATCCCAATGTGTGTATACAAGAATCACACATTCTATAATAATATTTATAGGGGGTAGGTTTTCTCATTTTTATATTGCCAGGGCAGCAGTCATAGGGGTCGGAGTGGCTAAGAGGTATGGCATCCGCCTCTAATTCTAAAGGTACCAGGTTCAATCCCAGTATAGGGAATATAATTAATGTAGATTTTTCAGAACCAGTGTTTCTTAATGATGTTATACTCCCCTTGATCTCCTGGGTAGTGAGATCGGATGCCTAGTCTAGGGCACAAAAATAGGAGGTCCCGTGTGCTAGTTGCGCAGGTTAATATCCATCGGCAATTGGAAATCGTAAATTGTGTCTGAAAAAGCAATATCTTCAAAGAACAAGCACTAGTTCTGACACACGGAGCACATTACCAGGCTAAATGTAATAACCAGACATGTCTGCAGATGAAAACCCATACAAATTCACAAAGAGAAAGCTGTAAATATCACAGTAAAACACTGAGCACGTTACAGGTCCATAAGATCATAGTTCAGCAGCTAAAATACTTTGGCCACATAAAAAGGCATAACACATTGCAGAAGACCATAACAGAAGGGAGAGTTGAAGGCAAACATGCAAGGGGAAGACAGCGCTATAGGTGGGAAGATACCATCAAGAGATGGACAGGAAAGAGTCTATCAGAGTGCACCACTAAGACAAGAGACAGAAGACGTTGGAGATCCATTACAGCCAACCTTCGTTGTGGAGATGGCAGCTGATGATGATGATGATTATATCTGAAATCCTCAGGGACATCTGCGATTTGAAACCGGATTTTTTCGGTTTCCATATGTAGCACAAATAGCCCAAGGTTGCCAAAAGTCTTTTGAAAATCACCCAAAGTTGTCAAAAAATTGCCCAAAGAAACTTTCGATTTTCAAAATCGTTCAGTGTTCAGATAAAAGGCTACAGCCCATACAAAGCTAAATGCAATAATGCAACTTGTCTATGGAGAAAAGTCCATTAAAATGCACTAGGAGAAAGCACAATTACCACAGAAACACACAGAGCGCACTGCAATTTCAAATGCACTCACAAAATGTGTTCACTAATGAAAAACAAACAAAAAATTCACCAAATATATATATAATATACAGGGTGAGGCAAAAGTCACTTGACAGTGACCAATGCTGAACATCCATTCAGAAGGTTGGGATAACATACCTATGTATTAATTGATTTTGCTACTAGTTTAACTCTTTTATTATTATTATTATTTTTTTTTATTTGCGATATTTGCCTGTATTTCTGGCGTTTATTTTATTTCATCTACTATTAATAAATACATCTAACTGTCAAGTGACTTTTGCCTCACCCTGTATATATATGTAGTGTGAGCTTCTTGGGGTTAAGTGAGATATTGAATGTGTCAATCAACTTATTTAGACTTGTCTTGTTTGACTATAATCAATGTGGAACTGATGACGAGGGCTGGACATGAACCAGATGAACAGGAGATGAGAAGAAAATGCTGCCGATGAATTGGACACACATTGAGGAAAATTGCTGCTAGTATTGAGGAAAATTGCTGCTAGTATTGAGGAAAATTGCTGCTAGTACTAGGAAGCAGTCCTTGTTCTGGAACCCCCAGGATACGAGGGGTAGAGGCAAACTGAAGAACACGTGGAGACGAGAGTTTGAGACAGAAATGATAATGGTGAAGAAGACATGGAAAGAAAGACCTTATGCTGATGGCACAGAACAGGAGGACTTGGCATATGTTTTTTGAAGGCCTATGCTCTTTGGAAAGCTAAATTGTATTGATTAATTGATTGTGTGATTATAAACAAATCATTCCAGATGATTACTCCTGAGGTTTTTTGTTTTTTTCCCAACATTCTCTGTGTCTTTCCTTGTATCTCTTTAATGTAAGGAACACGTCAAGGCTGTATGAGGGAATCTGTTTATATGTATTTTTAATGCATGCCTCGACCTTCTCCATCCTTTCTGTTTTGTCGGGGATGGCATGCTTTCTTCTTCTTGTCCTTTTCTTGTTCCATGAGGAGTACGGGGTTGCTTTTGCTGTAAGTTTGTCCTCTTAAAAGAAGCAGTTTTCATTTCTGCCATATTACTTGATAGCCCTGTGTAGTTCCTGGGGGGGTGTCTCTGAACAGACAATTAAAGAATAAGATACCCTCAGGCATGTCGTACAAGGTGACCAATATGAGGTATGAGGTTGTACATGAGGTTGGCAACCTCATTTTAACAGACGGCTACATAAATCACCACTGCAAGAGCATGTGAATGCTTGATGTAGGCTTCCTGCAAGGGGACCCTCTCCATGCTCCGTTTGGAGCGCAAAAAGAAAATGGCTAAAAATGTCAGTGAGAAGCACTGCAGTTCAGCATCCAGTTGATAAGATCTCTTCTGTTTATGGTATGTGTTTTGTGCTGTCTCTGGCAAACCTCTATACCCCAGGGTAGAATGAGGAATGACTAAGTAAGTAAGTTTTTTTTTTTTTTTAATGTCTAAAGAAACATTTCAAAAACGTTGTAAAATTCTTGTAATGTTTTTTAATAATTCATGACCTTTTTTCATTTTTCTCTTCCTCCCCATCCCCCATTCCCAACCATTCCCTACATAATTGCCCAAATCTATATTAATATCATGTTAAATCTCTTCTGACAAACTTTTCCCAAATCGTTAAATTCTTAAATTCAATTTGATACACGTTAAATTAACAAGCATGCCATGGCTTTAGCAATGATTACCTTAATGCCAACAACATTCACAAATTTGAGAATTGCACATTAGTTGAAGGTAACCTAAGAATTATTGGAGCCACTTTTAATTGGTAAGTTTGATTTTCACAGACGTGAATCGTGAATTGCCTGCCCCCTATTAGTTTTGATAGTGCATTTGGCTTGACATTGGATTGATATGTGTTTTCTTCACTAATTTGAGTTTTGTAGTGATCAATCATTGCACATTGGAATGAAACTGTTGTTGTCTTTTTTTTTTAAATTGGAATGAAAGTTTGTTTTCTTAGTGTAGTGGAATGACACTGTTGTAGTCTGCATTAAATGTCGTGAAATTATGTTGTAATCTTGATTTGTTGGTGTAATACTGTTGTAATCTTAGCTCACTGATATGAGTTTATGTTGTGATCGTTAGTTGTTAGTACAGAGCTGTTGTAATTTTTTGCTTACAGGAATAAAATTAGGTCGTGATCTTGATTTATTCTCCAAGTGTATGGCGGGTTAGGTTCCAGGCCCTTGATGTAAAGCGAGAATCGCTGTAAAGCAAAGAATCACCTTTTTTCTCTTGCAAATGAATAGCAAAGCCTAATAACATATTTACACTATCATATATTAAGTTAGCGATTGAACTAGACATAAAAATCATAGAATACTAATAAGAATTTACAGTCAAGAATACTCATTGCTTACCTTAAAATATTTAAACCTTAGGTCACAGTGACTCATAAATGCAAACTTGAGAAACAGTGGCTTGCATCGCGCAGGGGCTAAGGCTCGTCCGCTGCACGCTAGTGTCTCAGTATGTGTCCTTAGTTGTGAAGGGCGACGGAACGAACGGAATAATTTGTCTTCTCTTTGTTACTTTCACAATTGCCTCCACGGCTGGCGTTGTGGATTTAAAAGTTGCTACCATAAGTGAAATGGGTTCATTTTCGATACAAGACAACAGGAAGCTGAGACACTTGGGAGTCATGACCCAAGTGGGCCCGCCCCCCTTAGAGTGTAAAGGAGTAATCGGGCCGAAACACTTGTCGGATGGGGGGACTCCTTCTGATGATCAGATTGCTTCCTGTTGTATCGCTCTGTAAAGAGTTTCTTATCTTATTGTAGGAAAGATGAAGGAGATGGAACAGTTTCATCATCATCTAATAGTCTAAGTCTTTTTGATGGTGGAGACATGGATAGAGCTCTTGCAGGGGTTTCTGCTGATGAAGTTGAAGAAATGCTAGCTGTTGATGTGGAAGGTTGAGATGCGGGTTTCCTCAAGTAGGAAAGCATTGAACTTTGCCTCAGGCATTGCCGTTTCTTCTCACTTAAAATTTCTTTGTAGCATGCAATATTGTTTAGAACACCTGCATTTACTTTGGAACTTCTTTCAAAACTGGAGTCAGTCCCCAATTCCATATGATTGACAGCTTCTTCCAATTCCTTGTTTGTCATGTCTCTAAGCTCAGCTGAACTGTCATCAGGATTTAATTCCTCCTCAAAAAACAGTCTTCTTTGCTCTTCAATCAAATCTTCATCTGTTATGGTCTCATCTTGAGGGCCAAGCAGTTCTGCAACATCCTCAGGCTCAATTTCCAATGATAATTACTCTTTTTGTGATAGCAGGTTGGCTAAAAAGCGCCATAAGAGTGAAGAATGCACCGCAAAGTGGGTATCACCTGTAATATATTTGTATTATTTTATTCAAGCACAAGTTCTCACTCACATATTAATGAATTTCCTCTTTTACTGCTTGGGCTACTTAGCTCATCATCTGTCCTAACACAGTTCACTCTCATAGCAAGGTGATGGTACCTTTCAGATGGGCCTCTATTGAATGTTCACAGTGCCCATTATTTCTCTTACTTGTAATATACTGAGTATTGGTTTCCACTTTTTAGAATAACCAATACTAGAGAAGGCTGTGCTGAATGTTTATTTTGGTAGCGCCATGAATAAAATGTGAACCATTAATGCTTGTCCTGTTTATGAATATTCTGTTATAGTTGACAACGCAGAACGTAACATTACTTTTCTGTTGTCTGGCATCATAACATTACTTTTCTGTTGTGTGGCATCGTCCTTTTTCCCCTCCAACATTCTTTTCAACAAGTGCATACAATTTTACCTATTTTTTATTTTTTTTTTATTTGTTTGCATGTTAATCCTAATGTTTTGCACAAGCACCTATTAGACGTTTTTGCCTAACTGATATTAATACTACCACAAGTATCCTTAACTCTTTGACTCCAGAACAACGCTCAAAGCGTTGGTCAGATTTGACACACGTGCCAAAATAACTCTCTGTGCGTTGTTTTTAGTCTATCATGAATTAAAATTAAGGCACAGGGTGGAAAATCACTGTGGAGTCAAAGTTAATGTTGAACTGACCACAGACAAAAACCTAGATGTGGGAAGACATCCTTGGTGGATAGGATTCACATTGAGAAAACCAGGTGATAGCATTACAAGGCTATCCCTGGTCTGGAACCCCCAGAGTAAGAAAAATAGAGACTAAAAACACACGGAGAAGGGAATCAGAGACAGGCATGGAAGGGAGAAAGAAGACATGGACAGACCTTGAATGGATGGTACAGGACAGAATGGCTTGGAAATGTCTTTGTTAAAGGCCTGTACTCTTTACTGAAAATTAACGATGATGATGTTTAATGCAAGAATTACTAATGTCTGAAGACACCTAATGAACGAACAAACAAAATCCTTATTTCATCAGGGTCAAGAAATAGGCAGTATGGTTTTATTTTTATATTTCTGCCCTGCAATAATATAATTTAATTAATACAAAAAAAAAGAAGCAATAGATTATTATTAAAATCAAGGGAGAATATGAATTAAAATAAATACAGGGAAAAGAATGCATTGAAGAAAACTAACGAGTTTGTGAATTATGATTATTTCAAGCAACAAGAGTAAATAGTTAATACTGAAATTGCATTCACTAATGTAACTCAAAGAGGAGAGAGAGTGGAAACAATGAAACTTTATAAAGTAAGCAATTATTCCTTTGAGTTACAAGCAATAACATGAAATAATCAAGAGTTGTGTAAATATTGTAATAATTAGCACAGAGCTATATCACTTAGATACATTTTCAAGCTTTCACAGCCTTGACATATGAATGTAGGTGTCTTTTAAAATGAATCTAACTTAGTTTTGACTAGTTGTGTAATACGTTCCAAGACATAGCACCTGTGACCCGATAGCATGCTTATCTGATGCATGTTGTGTGTGTGTGAACAATAACTGTTCGTGCATGCTGTTTATTTGTGCATCTTTGTACCTTCCTAGAATGCAGAGGTATTGAGCCCCCGGATTTCATCAACTTGAATAATATAAAAGAATTTGAAGGGTGCACAACCATTGATGGAAACATGGTTATATTAAGTTCATCCTTCACCAGGTGAGCTGAGCAATGACTCGCTTATTAAGTTAGTTTATACAATTTTTCTGCCCATTTGTTTTGATCAGACGTTTCCAATGTACACATTTTTTAGTGCATTCGCAAAGAAAATTGAAAAAGTGCTGCTGATTTCATTGTCCCTGTACATCTGTGACAAGATACAACCTCAAAAATTACTGGGCCGATTTTAATAAACAATTTTATTTATGACTTTGGCAAAAAACTGTGTCAAGCATTTTAAAATTTTATCTTAACCAGATACGAATTACTGGCACTTTATTTAAATATTATTTCAATTTCAGTGTCATACTTTGTCAAAGTTCATATTTTCCCCCTCATTTTGAATATGGTTTAACACAAGCTATTTTAAGAAGTCACATGATTTTGTGCAATATGGAGACTACATCATCTGCTTACCACCATTTGGATTTTTGCTAGGCTGCCCTGTCAACAACCAATCATGTTATATTTCCTGTCACAATTTATAATATTAAAAATGTATTACAAATAAATTAGAGCAGCGAATGAGCCAGAGTTGTGTTACACAAGCATACATATATCGTTTTGTTTAACAGAGGCTGTTGGTCACAAATATTAAGTCCCTGTCTAAATTGAGTGTGTGACTGGCTAAGCAGTTCTAGCACTTTCCTCTTGCAACATAGTTACTGGGTTCTGGGATTGATTCCTGCTAGCATGGCGCTCTAGTCCACCCAGCTGTAAATGGGTACCTGACTGCATGTGAGTTTGGGAAGGCGAAGGCAACTGGTCACCCTGCCTCACAAAAAGCTGGACCTAGTATGGTGAAGTCTGTAAAACTTCACTTCCCTTGCCCGTATTGGCTATTAGATTACGTTTAGCTTTTATCTGTTTTGATCATCATCTGGTGGCACAGGTGATCACCTCTCTACAGAACCCTGTGTTTTTAATTGTTGCCAGAGAACTCTGTTGGTAACTTTCTACCATGCCTTACTATAAGCCCAATGAAAATTTTCTCCTGCCGTTCTCTGTCCATTTTTCTCCTTGGTCTTTGTGGTTGTAATCATTGGTTCCAATTATCCTGCTCTTTTAACAAGTTCTACAAAATTTGACT
This sequence comes from Oreohelix idahoensis, assembly GCA_024509875.1. Lineage (NCBI taxonomy): Eukaryota > Metazoa > Mollusca > Gastropoda > Stylommatophora > Oreohelicidae > Oreohelix > Oreohelix idahoensis. The sequence continues at coordinate 289,006 of JAMPIV010023165.1, read as the reverse complement.
GTCTTTACCTTTTTGTTGCAAGGATTTGCCTTTTTTTTTTTTTTAGCAATCTGTCTTAGGATCTCCTCATTAAATGTCTTAGCTGTCCATTATGTTTTCTTTTTATCTTTAAAGATACCACATCTCAGCAGCCTGCAATAATCTCTATATTCCAGGTATTTATTTTTGCTCCATGCTTCACTGAACACAATAAGTGGAAAGAAATTAAGTCATTGAAGAAATATCAAACTATTCGTCAGATCTATCTAATGTATTTTTTTTATCTTTCACACCATCAAATGCTTTAAATTTTAAAACAGTATTTAGGTCACAAAGTTTAGTTTGTGTTTTTACAATGAAATATTTTCTAGATTCCCTTTCTAGGATCTGAGGCATTAACTCTGTGCTTTCTGTGGGCGTGTTATTTAATGAAGAAAGCTGAAATATTTTGTAAAGCATGAAAGATTGGAGAAACAAGAGATGGAGGTTGAAAAACAGGGACAGACGCTACACAGTTTGACATTGTGACATGGAAATAGTCAACAACAAAATTTATATAACACTTTGGAGACAAGAAGCTGTGGAAAGACGTGGTCACCTACGCCTGCTGGCATGGTAATTGATGATGAGGTTCAATAATGAGCTGAGAATTTGTGTGGTGTTATCATATTAGCGCAAATTTTAACAAACTGAAGTATTTTAAAGCTCTTGTTTGAAGTATGATTTGCAGTTTCTTCATTGCCATCATTATTATGTGCCCTTTTGTGCTGTCATTAATAATTAAATATTTTGTGTTGTGAAGATTTTAGGCTGCCGCTCTTACAATTTATAACTGCTGTATCAACTTAGTTAAATCTAAGTCTGTCTTGTGGATTTTCTGCTGGTTGCATGAATGCCTGTACATATACATGATCCCCTGTAACATTATTTACAGGTGCGTAACCGTTTGTCTTAAATTCTCAGGGACGAGTTTGTTTTAGAAACAGGGATTTTTCTAATTTCAGATGTCACCCAACCTGCAACAAAAAAGTAGTTCAGCTCTTGATCCGTAACATTTGTAGTGGTTGTTGTTGTAAGTCCTAGCACTTACTATGATGTAGCTAATGTATTCTGCCTGTGCTAGCATAGTAGTATAGAGCACACAGACCCAGAAACATGATGAAACTGACCCTCACATGTGTGTGGGTCATATTTGCACAAAAGTTGCATGCTCTGAAAAAAGTGTTCGATTGTTAGAAATTCTAAAATATCTGAATTAAAGATAAACGGTTGTGCACATGTTGTTTTTGTAAATAGTCCAATTCAGATATTGTTCTTACCAAATGTGATCATGTGTTTTTTAACAAGCTCTTCTGACTTGAGGACTCTTGCAACCTCAGGGTTGTCATACAAGGCAACTAATATGGGCCTGGCAACCTCAGGCTTGTCATACAAGGCAACTAATATGGGCCTGGCAACCTCATCATGTAAAGCAAATTGTTACAAAAGCTACCACTACAAGAGCACATTAATGCCTTGGTGCTCCTTAATGCCTTGGTGCTCCTTAATGCCTTGGTGCTCCTTAATGCCTTGGTGCTCCTTAATGCCTTGGTGCTCCTTAATGTGCAGAAATGAAATGATGATAACGTTTGTGCCTGGGTTAAACCAAAAATGTGCTTGGAACAGAAAGAGTTAATAGCGTCTATACCAGGATATCATCATTCCTTTTCGTTCCCTGTGGAACATAGGGCAGAAACAGTTGCTCTCCATTGATTTCTATTCTAGGCTGTCTTTTTCAGCTGTGCCCAAGTCATTCCAATTTCCTTAGCCTCCTCTTCAACAGTTCTTCTCCAAGTTCTCTTTGGCCTCCCCACTCTTCTCCTACCCTGTGGGTTCCAGTCAAGGGCAACTCTGGCTATGCTTGATTTTTCTTTTCTGAGTGTATGTCCTATTCATCCCCACTTTCTTACCTTAATTTCTGTTTGTATTGGCTGTTCCTCATCTTTTCTTTAGCTTTATATTTGTTATTACATCTGGCCATCTTATGCGGAGGATCCGTCTGAGACATCTGGTTACAAATGTCTGTAGCTTGGAGGTCATACTCTTTTTTTTTTTCTGTCATCTTCTATACCAGGATAGAAGCATGAATATTTATATGCAGTTTTGTTTAGAAACATTTAAAAACAGAAAACAAAAAAATAAACGAAACAAACATATAGAAAATTGACAAGTTACAGCAAACCTTTAAGGCATCAGCTAGCTGGAGGTGGCATTTATTCATGTTACTGGTTATGCAGGACTGCTTCCATCATTCATCATGCGTTTTCTTGTTGCACCCTATGGAGTATGGAGCCATGGCTGCAGCTTAACCTCTTACTAGAGTCTGCACAAAACATTCACTTAATCTTACAGGGGTGATTTCTATAGCAATTTCTTTTGCATGATGAGGTTACAAGCTTCATGTGAAACCTCGTATTAGTGGCCTTGTACGACGTGCCTGAGGGTACTATTCTTTCACGTATGAGAACCTTTGAAACCACACAGGGCGGGACGGCTTTAGAGGCTGTGATATTGTTTAACTTTGCAAATTTGACAAATATGAAACCTATTTTAGAATATTTGACAAGCAGTTTCGAAATGAGGCAACTGTTTGTTGGAAAATTTCACAAGCAGTTTAGAAGTTAGACAATGTTTGTTAGAATACTTTACAAGCAGTGCAGAAATAAGGCAACTGTTTCTTAGAAAATTTGACAAGCAGTTTAGAAATTAGAGAATGTTTGTTAGAAAATTTGACAAGCAGTTTAGAAATTAGAGAATGTTTGCTAGAAAATTTGACAAGCAGTTTAGAAATTAAAGAATTAATTTAGACATTAAAGAAAGAAGACTGGATGCTCATTTTTGTAACCAGTAATTAGATTGTTAATTTGTGATTGTATATTGTTTTCAGGAGATTTTTTTGTTGCTAATACAGTAATTTAATGGTTTTGCTTCTTTTATTTTTAAACATATTGCACTGTGTTTGATATAATGGTATTTTAAAGTGTTAAATAATGTATTTTTTAGTTTATTAATGTTTCAATAATGCCTTTGCCCAATTTATGGCACGAGCCACTTCACCCACACAACCTGACAGTACTAAAGAACGTGAAAGAAATCACTGGATACTTATTAATTCAGTCCAACCACTCGGAATTCTCAGATCTCAGCTTCTTATCTAGCCTTCAGGTTATACATGGACGAACAACTTCGTAAGTCACTAGTCATCATCATCATCAATCATAATCATCAGTCATCATCATCATCCTCCTCATCATCATCCATCATCATCATCATCAGCCTTCCTGCCCCATGCCATCAGCTCAAGTCTTTTCATACCTTCTTCACCCCTTCTCTTCTATGTGTGTTCTTTGGTCTTCCTGTATCTCTCTTTTACCTTGGGGATTCCATAACAAAGTAGCACTATCACAAGGTAGCACTATCACAAGGTAGCACTATCACAGATTTCCTCAGTGTGTATCCTATCCATCTCCAGCATCTTCTTCTCATCTCTTGTTTCACTGGCACTTGTCTGGAAGCCTCCAGTGCAACGTGCAAGGATGATATTATTCTTTGTCTGAAGCCAACTGAGAAATCTTTTATACTTCACAAGGTACCGGTATACGGTTCAACTTAAATGTCTCCAGTATTTTTAAAATTTGATTTAGAACTATAGATTGAATAAATATTATTGTACATAAAGTCACAAATAGAACTTCACATGCTCTTGCAGCAGCAGCTTCTGTAGGAATTTTTACACATGATGAGGTGGCCAGCCTCCATGCACAGCCTCATAATTGTGGTTGCCAGCCTCATGCACAGCCTCATAATTGTGGTTGCCAGCCTCATGAACAGCCTCATAATTGTGGTTGCCAGCCTCATGAACAGCCTCATAATTGGGGTTGCCAGCCTCATGAACAGCCTCATAATTGTGGTTGCCAGCCTCATGAACAGCCTCATAATTGTGGTTGCCAGCCTCGTGCACAGCCTCATATTTGTGGTTGCCAGCCTCATGCACAACCTCATATTTGTGGTTGCCAGCCTCATGCACAGCCTCATAATTGTGGTTGCCAGCCTCATTCACAGCCTCATGACATATGCCTAAGGGAACAGTAGTCCTATTCTTTTTTTGTCTCATACAAGACCCCCCCCCCCCCCCCCCTACGTGGAACAACACAGATTATAAGTACACGTGTACACTTTTAGTTCTTCTTCTTTGATCCTTAGCCTGTGACTGTCAGAGCAGTCAGCGGCCATCACTTGTACACTTGCAAGCCCATAATTCATGTTCATCTCATTTTCAGAGACAATATGGGGAATTCCCTTAACATCTTGTCGACACCCCTGCGATCGCTGGATCTTATCTCTTTGAAGCACATTCGAAATGGAAGAGTATTCATCGTCATGAACAGCCAACTATGTTATGCAGACACCATCGACTGGAAACTGTTGCTGAGTAATCCTGAGAACCCTATTATACATAACAACAGGCCAATAAGCCAATGTAGTAAGTGATATATTTTTATCATCAATCTCTATGCCATCTACTTCTTCTGCTTCTTGTTTGTCTTCACTTTCCTATTTCACCTTCTCTACATGTTTCAAGCAATATGGATCTACTGTCCTGGTCATGCAGGGGTACATAGTAATAAGAGAACTGACAGACTAGCATCAAGAGCACCCATAGTGGGGACATTGGATATGTAAAAGGGAGAGATACTGAGAACAATTAATGATCGCCTGTTAGAGAATGACACTGCAGTAGATGAATCATCAAGGTTAAGACTGTTGGAATTTGGCATCAAACGTAAGGATAGTAGAGATGGACATATGAGAAGATGCATCCATCGTGTATACAACCAGTGAGTTACACAACCAGTTAGCATCCACACTCTTCGACATATGCTGAGGGAGACTGGGCACCTATGGGTTTGCCCGGAGTGCAATGATGTCAATTCTGTTCAACAATAACAATAAGAGTGCTGTTGGAAAGTTCAAGGCCTTCAAGATTTCATTCATCATTTTCCTTTGTACTCCTTATTTAGTATGGGTCCACCACAGCAGCTGCTCCCCTAACAGGAAGCCTGCACCAAGCAATCACATGATCTTACAGCAGTGGTTTCAGTAGCTATTTGTTTATGTGATGAGATTGGTAGCCCCCCTTCACAGCCTCATATTAGTTGCCTTGTACAACTTGCCTGAGGGTTCAGTTAGTTCTATTCTTTCTTCAGAGGCCCCCAGGAACTGCATGGGGCCCTTAAAAATTTACTGTGTGATTGTTCTGAAGCATGATTTATTTGAGTTCAAGGGCCTGATACTGGGAAGAAAAAAATATAAGATTATGACAGCCTAACAAGCATGTCCAAAGAGGCAACAAAGATTGTGGATATAAGTGTAGCAGTAGTATCAGGTTAAACAAAATATTACAGAAAACACCACTGCAAGAAAGTGTTAAGTGATTTGATGAGGATTTTCTGAAAGGGATCAGCTACAGGGACGACACTGTTCTCCTTAAGAAGCGAAAATAAAAAAGCAAACAACAAAATTACTGTATGGTGTAAAGTATCATTGCAATGTATACCGACAGAGCATTGGAAATGACTGGAACAGAATCTGGTAATATCAGGAAATTGTAGGAAATTTCAGGATATAAATGGTGTTATTTCTGAGTTTGCTCAAATTTCAAGTGAAGCCTGTATGCCACTAAATCATGGACAACAACTAAAACAACAACCAAAAATTTATTGATTTTCATGAAGAGGTGCTTGCATAGAGTAGAAAGATATGAAATGGTACGACAAGGTGACCAGTGTGTAACTGAGGACAAGAACCAGACAAGTGCCAGTTGAACAAGAGATGATATGAAGACCTAGGTCATGAATAGGTTACACATTGAGGAAACGTTTATAACATTACCAGGCAGTCCTTATCATGAAATCTCCATACCAGGCAGTCCTTATCATGAAATCTCCATGGTAAGAGAGGAGGAAGGAGACCCAAAAATGCATTCAGATCTGGAGACAGAAAAGAAGGGATGAGGAAGACATGGCAAGGGCATGAATTTGTTGAGGGCCTAAGGAGCTGTGGCAGCAGAGTGGCTAGTGCACTGGCTTCCTAGCTTGGTGGTCCATGGTTCAATCCCCAGTTCGGGTGGGATGTTTTAGACCGCAAATGACTCCGAGGTCAACCCAGCCTCATGAATTGGATACCAGAGCAACTCTGGGAAGGTTAAGGCGGCTGGCGAGATGCTGACCACATCACCCATAGTGTGCAGATTGTCAAGAAAATATGGGCCTAACACTATATTCCCAATATGTCTCAATGAGCGTGTAATGGGATCCTTACCTTTACCTAAGGTGGTGGGGGAGCTAAAGAACACTGATGAACAATGGTGATGACATGTGAGCTTTAAAATCAGAGATAGGGAAAAAAAAGGGACATAATTTTGCATTTACAGTCAACATTCTTTGACAAACTTCATAGAGTTACAAGGTACAGACGTTTATGTGCAAGAACACTTTGCTGAAGTAAAATTATTTCAAGTGATACTCCTTCTAGTCTCTAGGAATTTGACAGGTCAGTACTGCTTGATGATCCTAGAGGGATTGTTGTTGTTGTTCGTCCATCACGGGTGATGAAGACCACTCTGTTCATCCAATTATTAGGAATATGTTAGGATAGTCTATGAGTACGAAGGTGACTGATGAGCCCGATGCGGGCCTGGAAAGATCTCGGACAGTGTGGGCAGGGAATGTTTGCATCATGTGAAGGTTTTATTACACGGTCTTTTCTAGCTTGTCTCCGCTGTTCTGCTGCTGCTCTTCTGGATGATTCGCATGCCGCTGCACCTTTATGAAGTAGAGGGATTAAAATAGATGACAAACAAGTGCATATTTGCAACAAATGATCCTTTAAAGACCAGATAGCCATGCCATGCTTTACAGGATAACAGAGCATGGAACTCGAGTCACCATTTTACTTTTAATTTGTGGATTATGAGAAGGTTTATGATGCTTTAGAATCTTTCTGGACACTCATGGAGTACTAGATTTTTCCATAAATCTGTGGATTATGAGAAGGTTTATGATGCTTTAGAATCTTTCTGGACACTCATGGAGTACTAGATTTTTCCATAAATCTGTGGATTATGAGAAGGTTTATGATGCTTTAGAATCTTTCTGGAGACTCATGGAGTACTAGATTTTTCCATAAATTTAACCTGACAACAAAAAACTTGAAGGCCCACTGAGATGAGAACTGTAATGTAAGAGGTATATCTTTAGTCACTAGACTAGTACTCACATTTCTGGTTATGGTGTGGAATTTGGAAGCCTCATAAACCACCAGAATAGAATTGAATGGATGAGGAAACAGTTTGTTGTTCTGAAGACCTTCTCCTTCGATCCTGTAGCTGAAACCAGATTAAAAATGGCAAACTATTAAAGAACTGACCAATGTGTTACTGGAATGTGAAAGGGAAGCAATAGTTAGTAACCCTGTAAGTATATAGGGAAAGGCAAATAAGAGGGTTGGTTATGGGGGCTGGCCACCCCCTTCTGTAGAATTTTTAAGCCAGAAAAACTTCAGCAACCATTGTCATAAGTTAACTATAGAAAATTTTTCTGCTCAGCCATCCAAGATAGAAGAAGATTCTCCGTGAAGGAGACTCAAGATGCAACCCAGAGTACGCTGAAAGGAGTCTGGGTTGCTGACTTGCAATTTTTTTTTCTAGGAAAATCTCCAGATTTGAAGAGAACTGGAGAGAGAAATGTTGTGCGTGCGCCGTACAAATCATTAATGTGTCACGTAACAGCATAAGTTTGCTAACCAGTGTTGTAGATCAGGGGTGTGCAAGATGTCGATCGCAATCCACTGGTGGATTGCTGACAAATCTAAAAGTTTTTGTTTTTTTTAAATATAATTCTGTAATTAAATTCCCTTTTCTTTTAAGGTATATTTTCATACTGGAATTTGAGAGCTTAGCTGAAGCAATGCAACACAAATCATCACCACAATATGTTGTGTTTTTACATCTTTTGTAATACTAGTAATTAAATAGTGTATGTTTGTTTGATTTGTTCTTATTAATGTCAAATCTTTTTCTTTGTACATGCACATAATTTTTAGTCCCCGCTTAATAAAAAAAATTTTTTTTTTAACCATGTGCTTTCTTTATTTCCTACATACATAGGAGTTATGTTATTATTTTCAGTTACAAAATGACAAAAGTAGCTAGACTGAAAAATTGTATTTGTTAGACTGCAGTCTCACTGAAAAAGTAGAAGTAGATCTTGGCATGCTAAAGTGTGCCTAGGCCTGCTGTAGCTTAAACTCTCACATCCTGAAATAGAGAAACAGTCTTGTTCTGTAAGTCATCACCTTCTTTGGTCCTTGGCCTCTGACTGACTGACAGAGCAATCAGTGACCTGATTGGTGTCTTGTAGGGCAGCAACAAACTGTCTCCACTTTGGTTCTTGGCTACTAACTGACAAAGTAATCAGTAACCGTCATGCCTGGTAGCATCTTGTAGGGCAGCAACAAACTGTCTCCACTTTGGTTCTTGGCTACTAACTGACAGAGTAATCAGTGACCATCATGCCTGGTGGCATCTTGTAGGGCAACAACAAACTGTCTCCACTTTGGCTCTTGGCTACTAACTGACAAAGTAATCAGTGACCATCATGCCTGGTGGCATCTTTAGGGCAGCAACAAACTATCTCCACTTTGGTCCTTAGCCTCTGACTGACTGACAGAGCAATCAGTGACCTGATTGGCATCTGGTAGGGCAGCAACAAACTGTCTCCACTTTGCTCAGTTGGCAGCCATCCTTCATGTGATGCCCCGCAGTTCTCTGCCAGGTGACTTTTGGCTGACCTTGCTTTCGCTTTCCTTCAGGAGTCTACAGCATGGCAGTTCTGTTGATGGTGTCAAGGTCTCTTCTCAGGATTTGGCCAACCTATTTCCAGAATCTATCCGCTGTGATGATGCGCATGTCTTCTTGGTGGCTCCAAGTTAGCAGTTCTTGGTTAGTGATGGTGTTCGGCCAGAAAATTCATAGAATTTTAGGCAGGTTGTGTGGTAAAAGAACAGTTTGGACATTTCAGTTTCTGTTACTCTCCAGCAGTCTGCACCATACAGAAATTACACAGCTCTCGTATATTTTTAATTTCTAATTTTTACTGTACTGGGAGGATTTCCAGATGATATTTAGATTGGCAAAGGCTGTTCTGGCTTTATTAATTTGGCTACTGATGTCTTTGCTTTCTCTGCCATCTGGTGTTAGTATGCTTCCTAAGTATGTCAATGTGTTTGTATTTTCTAGCTCTTGGTCCATTTTTTTTTTATGTGTGCAAAAAAAAGGGGGGGGGGGGGATGTTCTGTAAATGATTAATTAATAAGTTGACAAAAATTATTTTTTTTCTTTTACAGTTAGAGCTGGAGAAGTTTGCGACCCCCAGTGTGGGACAACAGGTTGCTGGGGAAAGGGCCCAAACAAATGCTTGAAATGTGCTAACTATGTTTATGAAGAGGAGTCACTGTGTCTGAATAAATGTACAGATATTCCCAGACTTTACCATGAAGGAGAAGGAAAGTGCATGCGATGCCATAAGGAGTGTGCTAACACCTGTATTGGACCGGTAAGCTTTAATGTTGGTTGTTTATTTGGATACAGCTAGCACTGACTTATGTTCGTACGAGTGACTACTATCAGGTGTTGTATGGGACTGGAAATCTCATCACGTAAAACATATTGCTATACTAACCACCACTACAAGAGCATGTGACTGCTTGGTGCAGGCTTCCTGCATGGGGACCAGCTGCTATGGTGGCTCTATGCTTTGTGAGGAGCCCAAAGGAAAATGATGGACATTGAGAGTGCAGGATTGGTCCAACAAATCTCTGCTTCTGTAGCACCAGCCGCATGACACCCACATCTGCTCTAGTCCTGCCCAACATACAGCAATGAAAGGAGTAGCATATGGCAACAACCCACTTCTCTCAACGAAAAATTGTTTGGAGATGTCAGGACCCTTGAGCTAACTACTGCCTGTATTAGAGTCATTAATCTAGAAGTCTGACGGTGAACGAGATGTCAGGAACCTTGAGCTGACTACTGTCTTTATTAGAGTCATTAATCTAGAAGTCTGACGGTGAACGAGATGTCAGGACTCTTGAGCTGACTACTGCCTTTATAAGAGTCATTAATGTAGAAGTCTGAAGGCGAATGAGATGTCAGGAACCTTGAGCTGACTACTGCCTTTATTAGAGTCATTAATGTAGAAGTCTGAAGGCGAACGAGATGTCAGGAACCTTGAGCTGACTACTGCCTTTATGAGAGTCATTAATCTAGAAGTCTGACGGTGAATGAGATGTCAGGACCCTTGAGCTGACTACTGTCTTTATTAGAGTCATTAATCTAGAAGTCTGACAGTGAACGAGATGTCAGGAACCTTGAGCTGACTACTGCCTTTATTAGAGTCATTAATGTAGAAGTCTGAAGGCGAATGAGATGTCAGGAACCTTGAGCTGACTACTGCCTTTATTAGAGTCATTAATCTAGAAGTCTGAAGGCGAATGAGATGTCAGGAACCTTGAGCTGACTACTGCCTTTATTAGTGTCATAAATGTGGAAGTCTGAAGGCAAACGAGATGTCAGGAACCTTGAGTTGACTACTGCCTTTATTAGAGTCATTAATCTAGAAGTCTGATGGTGAATGAGATGTCAGGAACCTTGAGTTGACTACTGCCTTTATTAGAGTTATTAATCTAGAAGTCTGACGGTGAACGAGATGTCAGGAACCTTGAATTAACTACTGCCTTTATTAGAGTCATTAATCTAGGAGTCTGAGGGCAAATGAAGAAGAAGAATTGAAAGATGTTTATTGTGATGCACTATTTCAAAATTCTGAAAACCAAAAGTTTCTTCAGGCTATTATTTTATCACAATTTAGGCGATTTCTGACTATTTTAGGCAACTTTGGGCTATTTCCTAACACATTTTGGGCAACTTTGGGCTATTTTTTAACACATTTTGGGCAACATTGGGCTATTTTTTAACACATTTTGGGCAACTTTTGCTATTTTCAAATGTGTGGTTGGGTGACTTTGGGCTAATTTTTAAATGCAATCTGGATGACATCTGAAAACCGAAAAATTACGGGTTCCGAAACAAAGCTTTCCCCAAGGATTTCTTCTTCTTCCTCGTTCATCCTGAAAAGGACGTTGGTTGTGTTGTGTTCGTTTACAGCGAAGCTGCGATATTTGCGCCTTTCGGCCGACACATCCGACTTCAGCACGACATTTTTGGGACCAGGTTAGCCTTCCCTCTTCGATCCCTACTCACTCAGCCAGACTGCAGTGATGCAGCCTGTTTCCAGGACCACCACTTGGAGGTGGAGTATGGTCTTGGTCAGCTCTGGTTCGCTGACCCTGATGCAAGCAGTCTAGCTATGAGTCATTGACTGCATTCATCACTGTTGACGTGTCTTAGGTCCCAACAGATAATAGAATACTGACCTGTAATTAGGATATATTGTGTCTCTAATTCCAGATAATATTTTCCATTGCCAATACTTAATATCACAGTATCATTTCTCCTTCCCATTTATTGTAAAAGGTAAAGGTAAAGGAACCCATTACACGCCCATTGAGGCATATTGGGAATATGGTGTTAGGCCCATATTTTCTTGACCATCAGCACACTAGGGATGATGTGGTCAGCATCACGCCGGCCACCTTAACCTTCCCAGAAGTTGCTCTGGTACCCAGTTGGGGCTGGGTCAACCCAGGAGCCGTTTGCGGCCTAAAAAAATCCCACCTCATCTGGAGATCGAACCATAGACCACTGAGCTAGGAAGCCAGTGCACTAACCACTATGCTACCATGGCTCCCAGTTTATTGTAAACTGAGTAAATTAAAATGTGAAATTGTATGAATTGAATCAAGTATGCTTTTTTTTTTTTTTTTTTTTTTTTTGACCTAAAATGCTAGTTTCCCCATATCACCCTTAATATGAGTGAAGACGGTGTGAAAGTGTGGGGTGTTTGGGATGATACCTAAGTCACTATTTGTTTGTCATTATCAATATATCGTCGCCATATCAGTATTATGTTATGAGAGCTCCCAATCATAATACAGTTTATTATGCCTTGTGTGAAACTTACCCTCCCCCTGAATTCCATTTTTTCGCACATCGTTGTCCTTGTATGTACAGCGTCAAGAATCTTTTCTTATCCCTTCAGAATAACACTGACTGTGACAGCTGTGCCAATGTGGTGATGAGAAACAAAGTGGGCCAGGACAGCTGTGAAGAAAGTTGTGGTGAGAGTATGTACCCAGATGACAACAGAATTTGCCAGCTGTGTCATACAAACTGTGGCCAAAATGGGTATGTATCTCATCATATCCAGTTTGTTTCATAACCACCACTCTTCAACTCTAGAAGGAGCATATGTCTTCATCAATCTTTCTGTCCTGTGCCATCAGCTCACGGTCTTGTCATGTCTTCTCCATGTGTTCCTTGATCTCCCTCTACCTCTCTTACCCTGTGGATTCCAGAACAAGGACTGCCTTGTAAATCTATCAGCAGGTTTCCTCTATGTGTGTCTTATTCATTGCCAGCATCTTCTTCTTATCTTTTGTTCCACTGGCACTTCTGTGGTTCTTGTCATCAAATCCACGTTAGTAATCTTGTCATACTATCTCAATTATCACAGTCTGTAGTTTGTTTGGTTTGCTGTATATTGAAACAGTTGAAACCTCAGATTTTACAGTTAAATCATAAAATTTGCTTGTCAAAGTAGTATTGTTATTGTTTATAAAATTGCATAACTTTTCCTTAACTATAACTGTCATAGTTGTTAATTTCTATTTTATTCATTGTTGAATACCTCTGAGCTTATATCTAAATTTGTCTGCGTTCATTACTCTGTAACTTAATCCTAATTTTAGAAATTGGCGAAAGAAAACATCAACTTATAGTGCAGACAGCGTGGGGAAAAAAATAATTTGGATTTCTTTACTTTTAGGAAGCATATTAGTTTGTCAGGTTTGTGACTAACAGAAAAATGTCTTTTCTTTATAACCTTAAATAGATCTTGTTCAGATCTCTATTTTATTTCTTTATATCATGAATTAGACTTATTCGGACCTCTAATTTATTTCCTTGTATCATGAATTAAATCTTGTTCTGACCTCTATTTTATTTCTTTATTTCATGAATTAGACTTGTTCAGACCTCTGTTCTTTTTCTTTATATCATTAATTAGATCTTGTTCAAATCTCTATTTTTTTCCTTATATTATAAATTAGATCTTTTAAGGACTGTAAATTTTATAAGCCATCTGGTTGCAGTAAATAAAATTTAAATTTGTTCATTTCAATTCATAGATTCATAGACCATGTTGAGATATCTCAGTTGTACAAATTAATTAGATATTTAGGCTATGTAAAACGAAAGTAGTCAATTAGTATGTTTTATTCTATGTATTTTCTTGTAATATAGTTGTTCAGGTCCAGAGAAAACTGTTGGCCCAAATGGCTGTAAAGCTTGTGATTTTGGAATTAGGGAGAGTCCAGAAAATCTAATTGAATGCCTGCCTGTAGATGTTGATAGATGCAACAATGGGTACCACAATAGCTTCAGTCCTTGGAGTAAAGATGGAAGATCATTCCTGGTACGTTGAAGTTAACTTGACGTTACACTGTTCTAAGTCTACTATCATTTACTGGACACAGTATTAAGGTCCTTGTCTTGTTGGACTGGCCTATACTGCATGATAGGGAAACAACAGAAGTGATTGCGTCATTAATATGCTAAACTGCCCATGGTGGACTTCCGGTGTCGTGTATTGCGGTTCGCACTAATGACCTGTCATCGAAACATCATTTTTTGGTGATGCGTAGATGGCAGGGAGGATAGTGTGATTCGCTTGCATGGCTAGGCGGGGTTGTCGCACGGAAGGTCCAGGGTTCAAATCCTGGGTAAGCCACTCATGTCTGTTGTTTTTCTGTTGTCTAGTGTTCTACTTCTTTATTTCCTACGAGTGCCTGATAACATACCTTTATATTTGTTCCATATTAATTAACTTGACGTTAGCTTTGTCTAGCCATGTTATTATAATATTAAAAGAGTTTCTTAACATATAAAAACATATATACAATAGATCTCTCCCCCTGACTTCTATCATTAAATTTCTTAGCTGTCCATGATGTTTTTATTGGCCATATAAGAAAATATATCTCAGTGGCATCCAATAAGTTTCTTATTGTTTTATTCACTGGTCATGCTTCACTTCTACATATGAGTTTTTGCTCAATGTAGCACGGAGGGAATACTTTTTCTTTCTTTTATTGGCAGTGATATTGTTGAGGACTGCTGCATGGTATGCAATCATCTTGTTGGGTTTTCTTTTAGTTGCGATGGTGATGATTGCACCATTCAGCATCCCAACTAGATAAACTTAAACATTAAGCGTAGTGAATGATGACACGAAATACTTAGTAACCATTACAGTCTGTGTTTGTGCCTTGCGGCCATTGGATGTCTACGACCTTCTAAGTGTGAGTTTTTAAACCACATCACAGTATACAAATGGTTATGTGTCTGTAGACACCGTTGATTATATTTTAAATAAATGTAAGGACCTGAGAGTCCATTGGATATGTTCTAGGCGGTACTAAAGAAAATGAATAATGTATAAAATGTGGTATCCGCAAAATACTAATGTCGTGGCTTTGGTTGCCATGTGAAATATTATAAGAAGTTCAAGTAAAAGTTGGTGCATATAGTCAAAATTAATTTTAATGTGAAGAAGGAACGTGTTCTTTAAAGCTGGGCTAGTGAGATAATTCTAGTCAATTTATGAGATGTGGAAAAAGAGACATGGTGAAATTAGTACGAATAATTTTGTCGGTATATTGTTCAAGAAAATTATGAACTTGACAGACCAATATTTTAATGGTTGTGGTCGACACATGATGTCGTATGCAAAGAACAATTAGGGCATATATTAGCTTGATGCTGACTCAGATGTGAACTATAGAATTCCAATGTTGTAATTTATTCGTGGATCATCATAGATGTATCTTGTTATGATTAAAATGTCTGGACAGTCGTCAATAAAAGACTTGGTTCACTGAACTTGTTTGAGAATTGATTCAACTGCAAGTTGGCAGTGATTATTTGTTGGTTTGAAAATACAGTTAATTTATAAAACAGTTTATGAACAATAATTTGCCTAGAATAGGAATAGAATAAATCAAGACTACTGAAATGTAATATGAACTATTTATTGAAGATTTACTAATGAACAGAGCTGCCTTAATGAAATGATGAACTCACGGTTGCAACAATGAAGATTTGACATTCAGAACAACTCAAGAATAATATAATAATATTTTAAAAATAAAAGACTGCAACACAACAGATATAATGCACAGTATTTTCTCATTCTGTCATGCTGCTTTTGCTAGGGAAATTCTGCACTTTATCTTGGTGAAGCACCCTTAATCTGACATAAATATTATGTGCAACAGTTTGAGCTTCTCTACTTATTTCAGAATTGTAAACTTTATTTCTAAATTACACTCTGGTCTTCTCCCTTTTTTTTTTCAAGATTACTATTACTTATATTTTCTTAGTGTTTAGACTGAGTTATTTGCTGTTAATTGCCTATGCTACTTTACCCAGGATTTGTTGTGAGTGTTAACGGGTCTGCCCTGTGTACTTACCCCGGGGGGTCTCTGGGGAGACATAGACAGATAAGGACCACTGCACCCTCAGGCATGTTGTACCAGGTGACTTATTAATACGAGGTGGTCAATGGCGTTGACAATCTCATTACGTAAAACAAATTGCCACTGTAACCAGTGCTACAAGAGCATGTGAGTGCTTGGCGCAGGCTTCTTATGAGTGGACCAGATGCAGGGTAGCTCTGTACTCCATTAGGAGTGCAATAAAGGACGATAATGATGATTAACTGGCCAATTATTCATTCTTGTCCTTCTGACGTCTGTTGTCACTTGTAATGCCAAACCATCATTATTATTACACTTCATGTCCCTAAGGAACATAGGCCTTCAGCAAAGTCATGCCAAGCCTACCTGCCAGGCCTTCAGCAAAGTCATGCTAAGCCTAGCTGCCAGGCCTTCAGCAAAGTCATGCTAAGCCTACCTGCCAGGCCTTCAGCAAAGTCATGCTAAGCCTACCTGCCAGGCCTTCAGCAAAGTCATGCCAAGCCTACCTGCCAGGCCTTCAGCAAAGTCATGCCAAGCCTACCTGCCAGGCCTTCAGCAAAGTCATGACAAGCCTACCTGCCCTGTGCCATCAGTTCAAGGTCTTTCTACATCTAATTTATTCCTGTTATTTCTGTCTCCAGTTCTCTTCTCCATGTAAATTTTTTTTTTGGGGGTCTCCCTCATACCTTGAGAATTCCAGGACAAGGATGTTTTCTAAAGCTGTCAACAGATGTCCTCAGTATGTGTCCTATAGAACATTGTCTTATAAAACGTTGTCTTATAGAACATTGTCCTATAGAACATTGTCTTATAGAACATTGTCTTATAGAACATTGTCCTATAGAACATTGTCCTACCGAACATTGTCCTATCTCTAGTTCCACTGACATTTATCTGGATCTTGTCATCAGTTCCACATTAGTGGTCTTGTCATACCATTTCAATTGTTCTGCACTACACAAGAACCCATTTATGAAATCCTGGTTGTCATTTTTGTTATTTTTCATATTTCACAGCCATACTGTAAGACTGACTTGCCATTTGATTTGAAGATTCTGATTTCTGTTCTAAATGTTTTTATTGGCTTAAAGTAACTAAAGGACGTGGCAGCGAGCCCCATTCCCAATTTTATGTACATTGTAGGTTACACGCCATTCTTTGTTCCCTTTTCCAGCTCCAGTAATATGCAGTATCACATGACGTCACATTCTCCCCCACTTCTTTCCATCAGGTGTGTGACAAATGTCATGAGTACTGCATCACCTGCACAGGACCCACTACCCAGTATTGTACAGAGTGCCGGTACTTCCGTGACAGCATATACTGTGTTAAAGAATGCCCTAGCTTCAAATATGGGAATCCAGAAACAAAGATGTGTGAGAAATGTGACCCCCAATGTAGAACTGGATGTTTTGGTCCGACCTCAGCAGACTGCATGGCCTGTGCTAATTTTAAAATCTACATCGATATGGAAAACAAAACGGTAAGTTTGTAAATACTATATCTTTTAAAGTATCTTATTTACATTTGTTTATTAACACATTAACTACCGAATTGAAAAACACACTGTGGCCGAATTAAATTTTTTTCCCATTTTTATCCCGTAGGTGTTTGCACAAAGTAAGCGGTAGTTTTCGTAATTGTTTACAGATTTTTATGAATTACACGTCATTTTAAAGATAAATGAATGTACTATTACAATAAGCACCATTTGTAACGCTAATAGAGGTTGTTGCTATTTAACGGCCCTCCGATGGCCGAGGACTTGCAATATTTTCACAATTATAACTGCTTGCGCCCCATCTCTATCAAAATCCTTATTTCAATCAATGTGCACACCGTTTTCACTCTTGTCCTCGTCGCTAGATCTATCAGTCAATTGTTGAAACAAGTTTCTAGCCTATTCAGCCGTTAGACGAGATGTACAAGCATTTTTTGTGGTCCTATCACTAGTTCCATGGTAAGCAGTTGTACACGATTTGGTAACTAACCGAAAACGCTGAAAAACATGATCATAATATCAATTTTCCAGTGTTCTACAACAACCATGCTTTGGTAATTTGTTTTCCGGTAGCAACTTAAAATTTTGAACTAGATCAGAAAGTGTTTCAGTACATTTTTCATTCGTTTTATTACTAAAATTAGATCAACGCTCAGAGCGGCTTGCGGTCCAAATGATAGGCTTTCAAAAGCCGGTCCCACTGGCTTGCGGTAGTTAATGTGTTAAAATTTTAAGTTTTTTTTTTCTTTCAGTGAAGAAAAGTATCCAATTCAACCTTTGATGGGTTATAATTAGTATATATAGTGTCTCTAATTCCAGATAATGTTTTCAGTTGCCAATACCTGGTCATGGTATCATTTCTCTTTTCCAGTTATTGTAAAATGTGGAAATTAATTAATAGTGTCAGAATGTGTGGATTTGTGCATGTGTGTTTTCTTTGTCCTAATTTGGTAGTTTCCACTTACCTGTCAAGGTGGTAGTAAGAGAGAGGAGGATGGTTTGAAATTCTCTGGTGTTTGAATGATACCTAAGTCACTATTTATTTGTCATTATCAGTATATGTTACGAGAACTTCACTGGACCTTCACTTTCCCGCCATACCTCACCAATAATTTTATATAAATTTGTTTTCATTATGTGTTAATTTTTGTTCTTGTTATATAATTCTAAGTATGTTTGCATGTGTTATTAATATCTTAAGTACTTTTGTGTCTATTTGTTATTGTTAAAGAAAAATTGTGTTTTGCTTTATACTCTTTTTTAAATATTAAATACTCCTCATGTTCTTGAACTAAAAGCTTATGTTTAGCACTTGTTTCTTTTTCCAGTTCAACTGTACCCCAGAATGCCCTGCACATCTGCCATTTCTCGTCAAAGAGAAAGAAACAGATGAGAACAGAGTGGTTTGTGCCGATGGCAGTCATCCTGAAGTCTATGCTTCTCAGGCCAAGAATGCGGAGTAAGTTTATCAAGCAAAATTATGGGAGTTAAAATATTTAATTGTTTCATTAATCTCGTTTTATGACTGTGAGAGTTATAATAGTTACTTGTTTCATTGATACCTTTATTTGAGCAAGTAACCTGCCCAAACATGCTGGGAAATAATTATGTCGTGCTCTGTTTGCTCATGTTCTGATCATACCACTAATTCTCTTGTGGTCATTTCATTCAATTCCTTTTTCCTTCAGAAGTAAATCAGTGACACATAAAGGGTGTCATGAAAGCATGAAAGCTTCATCTATGATGAGTTATGTTGCTTCTCTGGCTAAATATAAATATAAGATGTAGATACTTATTCATATACTGACCTGCAATGCATTGTGTAACAAATTCTGTTTAATATAAATGAGAAAATTTGAGAAATCTTATTTATATAACAGGTATGAGTATTTCACACACACCATGAAATGAGAAGAAATGCGTGTTATTTCAATCAAAACCTATATTGGCCAAACAGGCAAACGACTTGGGGACAGATTCAGCCAGCACTTAAATGACATCTCTCAGCAAAAGTCCACACCAGTTGCCACACACTTCAATAGTCCTGACCACCATGGTCCCATCGACATCCAGGTCACTGCGATCCGATCCTGCTCCTCTGACACTGCCAGCCGAGAACAGCTTGAGAACCGTCTTATCCACCGCATGGGGTGTCTGAAACCAGCCGGTCTCAACACTTTTCACACCTTTGTCTGAGGTCACCCTTTCCTCTCTTGCTCTATTTGGACTCTTTCCACTCTTATCCTATTCTTCTATTTTTATGCCATCCTCCATAATATGTATGGATATACACGGTTTCTAATTTGTCTTGATTTTTTTTATTTCATATTCATTTATCTCCTACTCATTCTGTCAGAAGAGGATTTCCAGTCCCCACTTTTATTACGTTTGGGTAGTTTTTTGTTCAGTTTCGTTTTTTAGTTTTTAGTTTCTTAGTATGTATTGTGTACATCCGGGGGCAGAAGTCACTTCCTTTTCAGCCATGCTTCGCCTTCAGGGAAGTACCTAGGTTTTATTTTTATATTTCTTTAAGTTCTTATGTCTCCTATCTAGCCTTCACTTTCTTTCTTTTCCTGACGAAGGCCTTGTGGCCGTAACGTAGACTACTTTCTTTGTCTTTTGTCCTCGTAAGACGAATCACCTTTTTTCGATTTTTTTTCATACCCATCCATCCATTATTTCAATGGGCATGCAATATAGTTTCCATGTAATTTCCCAAAAATGCCCAATGAAAATATTGCAAGTTGATGGGAATTTGTTGTGTTTCACTTGTGTTATGAGCATGACACTATGAGAATGGGCTGTTTTCCTGAAATTACCTCCTCTAGATATTTATAGGTGGCGTAGCAGGAAGTTTGGGGAGTTGACTTAAAAATTCTATATATTTTTTTATAATTTCATAACAAAAAGAACTAGAAATGGTAGATGATCCATTAAAAATATAACTATCGGTACGAGATCGGCTAATTTAGTATACAATTTAAATTAAATGAGACAAAAAATACAAAGAATAAATAGGGTTTTCCAGTTGACTGCCTGAATTTCCCTGAGAATTCAAGGGAGATCACTCTAGTTTCTTGGCAAGGAAAAAGCCTATTTAAAGATTTAATGTCTGCTAGTGGTGTAGGAGTTACTTGTTTCATTAATCTCTGCACTATTTTTACTTCAATAGTGTTTGCATTCTTAGGAAAAGCCGGCCCTTCTCTCAGGCTCAATCGCATTAATAATTTCATCACAACATCCATTTCTTTCAGAGAAGAGCAACATAAACTGGCTATCATTCTTGGTGTGACTGTACCACTGACCATCATCTTGGTCATCATGGCTATCGTCGTTACATATTTTTGTCACAAGCGAGCCCAGAACAATATGAAGGCAGCTGAATATACAGCCAAGATTGCTGGAGTGGAAGACATTGAGGTGAGTACACTTATCATGTGCTTTTTGTTTTTGACATGTGATTTTTTTTTGGGCCTATAGTGTACTACTAGTCATGCAAGTAATTCTTAATCTTGCTCATAGTATTCCACTCGTTCAAGTTTGTAATCTTCTTATGTTTATTATATCCCACTCATTCAAGTTGTAATCTTCTTATGTTTATTATATCCCACTCATTCAAGTTGTAATCTTCTTATGTTTATTATATCCCACTCATTCAAGTTGTAACCTTCTACCTTGCTTATAGTACCCCACTCATTCAAGTTTGTAATCTTCTATTTTTCTTATAATATCCCACTCATTTGATATCACAATCTTCTGTTTTGCTTATAGCATCCCACTCATTCAATTTTGTAATCTTCTGTTTTGCTTATAGCATCCCACTCATTCAATTTTGTAATCTTCTGTTTTGCTTATAGCATCCCACTCATTGAAGTTTGTAATCTTCTGTTTTGCTTATAGCATCCCTCAGATTCAAGTTTCTAATCTTCTGTTTTGCTTATAGCATCCCACTCATTCAATTTTGTAATCTTCTGTTTTGCTTATAGCATCCCACTCATTCAATTTTGTAATCTTCTGTTTTGCTTATTGCTTATACAAGGTAGCATCCCAATTATTCAAGTTTGTAATCTTCTGTTTTGCTTGTAGCATCCCACTCATTCAAGTTTGTAATCTTCTGTTTTGCTTGTAGCATCCCACTCATTCAAGTTTGTAATCTTCTGTTTTGCTTGTAGCATCCCACTCATTCAAGTTTGTAATCTTCTGTTTTGCTTGTAGCATCCCACTCATTCAAGTTTGTAATCTTCTGTTTTGCTTGTAGCATCCCACTCATTCAAGTTTGTAATCTTCTGTTTTGCTTATAGCATCCCACTCATTCAATTGTAATCTTCTATTTTGCTTATAGCATCCCACTCGTTCAATTTTGTAATCTTCTGTTTTGCTTATAGCATCCCACTCATTCAAGTTTGTAATCTTCTGTTTTGCTTATAGCATCCCACTCATTCAAGTTTGTGATCTTCTGTTCTGCTTATAGCATCCCACTCATTCAAGTTTGTAATCTTCTACCTTGCTTATATTACCCCACTCATTCAAGTTTGTAATCTTCTATTTTGCTTATAGCAACCCACTCATTCAAGTTTGCAATTTCCTTATATGTTTATTATATCTGATTCATTCTCAGGTTGTAATTGTGAATCATACTTATATCCTACTTCATCCCTATTATAATTCTCAATCTTGTTATAACATTTCCACACATTTCTGCCTGTACGTCTCAGTCATACTTTAAGTATCCCACTCATTCAAGCTGGAAACTTTTATTTTGCTCATAGTATCCCACTCATTTGAGCTGTCATTCATTCACACTATGGTTCTCAATCCCACTCATTCAAGCTATGATTCTCAACCCACTCATTGAAGCTGTGATTTTCAGTCAAGCTAACAATAACCTACTGTAGAAACAAGATTAAAAACAAAGAAAACGCAGTGAAAGAGAAGACAAAAAAGGCCTGGAAATGCATGGATAGAACTGCCAGGGTAGAACTTGAGACACAGGTGGTAACAAGTGGCCTAAAATATAAATTCAGGTATGGTCATGCCTGGACCTGGTGTAAAACCTATGCTCCAAAAGATGTATAGGGCATCCCAGGAACCAATGGGCATTAATTTATTAATTCTGAAGACATCATCATCACGTATCAGTTCCCCATGGGGCATAGGCCTTCAGCAAATACGTGTCAAACCTTCCTGTCCAGTGCTGTCCATTCAAGATCTTTCCATATGTCGCAGATTGAAGATAATTTGCTTATTTGTAATCCTCTATCCTGTATTTTGCTTTATTTTCTGTCTATCCCTAGTATTCTGAAAAATGTTTCTCACGCACTTGCATTTCCCACCCGAACTCAGGTAAAGCTTCAGTCAAGCCAGCGTTCAACTCGGCTTTCTAGATATTTATGACCTGTCTTCTTTCCCATTGTTAATACCTATGAGCTCGGAACCACCGCACGTACGATCATGACATTTAATACGCAAGTTAATTTGCGAAAATAATTTCGCAGGTGCATTTCGAGCGAACTTAAAAATGTAGTGAGTAAATGGAAAAATAATTATTTCATTGTTAAAGAAACTAGTTTTAGAATTCACTTGGTGTTCAGCATACTGATGGAACAAGATGCACTTCTTAGTCTTGTAAAGAAAAACTTTGCATAGGGAAACTTGATTTTAAACAAACAAAGTGCCTTCAAGTTTATTAACTTACAGACTAAATTCCTGTGTGGGTATGTATTCGCTTTTCCAGTATATAGGAATTTAGCTCAAATATATAGATATAAAATATATTACTATCATGCTGAAAGTCTAAGTGTATTATATAAATGGGTTTACTTTACCATGTATGTTTCATAAATGATTACAAAACAGTCACAATGTTTGTAACATAAATAATTACAATGATCATTTTACTTTTCAATGTTTGTAACATTAATGCATGAACATGGAAGGAATGAACGGTGAAAGGAAAGAAGGAGTTGACCGCCGGTAGCAAACACAATAAACCCCACTTTCTGTAGCGGACTCTCATGTGACCTTTCCTCAGCTGACCAGGACAAGAGCAAAACGGCGGTCTTGTTATTGTGTATGTACGCAGCCTGGCCAGCTGAATTCATTCATAGCAGACAGTAATGTGTAACAATGGACTGACCTATTTTAGGAACGAGATGGACAGAAGTATGCACGAATACCAACAGGTTACGATGAGGACACTGCTTAAATTGTTACGGTAGTAATCTGCGTGTTGCAGCAGAAGGGTAGTTACACATGTATTTTTGTTTTGTCTAACAGATATATGCAGTGCAACCTGCCAAGTCTTGTCTCTTATTGCTGAAAAGAGGTTACCTAGCCCTCCAGTGGCTATATGTCCTCGCCCACCAGTCACCATAATTCCCTTCAATTATTTCAAAGATTTTCAACACCAGACATCACCCCCACCATACACCACCTATTATAACCTCCATCCCACCTTTGGAAGCAAATTAGTTTTCTATGCATATCTCATCAATTGTGGATATCTCATCAATTGTGGATACGTTACACCAATCTTAGATTTATAAAATCATGTTCAGATTCTGTTCCCTTTTTGTAGATACCTTATTCGAGCACTTAACTTAATTCAAAGCATTGAATTACGTTATTTGTCCAAGAGAACACCAGGATTTAAGTTGTTTCCAACGTTCACACCAAAGGAACAAAGAAACAAAGATTCATTTTCACACAAACAGTATTTCACATATTTCCAGCAAAGCCTATGATGTTATCAGGCCTGCCGGGAACTTTACTAACGCAATTCATTCATCACTTTTTTTCACTATTTGTGTAGTATTTTTTTCTTCTGAAAAATTATCAAATTGTTGTGAGTTTGTTTTCTCGTGATAATGTTTTTGCTGTACAATTTTTATTGATTTATTTACATTTCTAAATTGAAATAAATTGAGTTAGCCTTGATAGGATTGTTCATTCTTTTCAGGCTACCAAATCCTCAATCTAACTTTACTTCTTTTCCCTACTATTTGTGAGTGACACAGTGTGTGCAAAAGAGTAATATTGTCGCCAGAGAAAACAAGAAGAGCTGTGTGTGTGGTTTTCTTAGTGAAGAACTCACTGACTCAGCCTGTGTCTTCTGCCTATCTCTCTTGCGCATCACTATCACACATCCATGTGCACTAACGTCCCTCACCTCAACCTTTCAAGCTTTACCTACTATTAATTAAATTTTCATGCAACACCATGTCTTCTTTATCTCCTTCTTGTATCTGTATGATTTCCATCTCCTTTGTTTGTTTTTTCTCCCTCTGTTTCACTTACCCTGGGAATTCTGAAATAACAACTTCATTGTATTGCTATCAGTTGCTTTTCTATATGTGTTTATTCTCCATCACTAGTCTCTTCTCCCCAAGTCTTGTTCCACTTGTATTTGTCAGCTTCTTTCCATCAGTTCCACTTTGGTGATCTTATCATACAGTTTCAGTCCTTCTTCCTGCACAAGCACCCATTTTTGAAAATATTCTGAAGGCAATGCTTCTCTTTTGGTTGTTTGTTTTTTTTTTGAGTTTTTATTTATTTATTTATTTTTTTTTTTAGGTTTTTTTTTTTTTTTTGCTTTGAATATTTATTTTTGGACTGCATAACTATTAGGTCAAGTGAATGTCAAATGGACATTTATAACTTCATGAGATATCAATCATTCAGAAACCTTAGCTCCCCAAGGAGTGCAGGCCTTCATCAAATACATGCCAAGTTTCTCCTGTCACATGCCATCAGCTCAAGGTCATTCCATGTCTGCTTCATCATTTTCATTACTGCCTCTTCTCCATGTGTTTTTTTGTCTGCTTCTACTTTTCTTGCCTAGGGGAGTCCAGAAAAAGGGCTGCCTTCTAATGCTATCAACAGGATTCCTCATTGTGTATCCAGTCCATCACCAGTTTCTTCTTCTCATCTCTAGTTCCACTGTTATGTGTCTAGTTCTTGTAACAATAAATTTGTTAATGAAAATCTATAACTTCTTTGTTGTTGTATTTTGTTGTTCTTTGTGTTTCAAAGCAATACCTCTCCGAAGACGGCGAGTATCTGCCTGAATGGCGAGAGGACACTTGTCAGCGTACAGGGAAAATAGGATAATCACGTAAAATCAGTCTCAGGTTAGACATAAATAAATATTAGACAAACATAAAGGTATGTTTTCAGGCACTCGTAAGAAATAAAGAAGTAGAACATGAGACAACAGAAAAACAACAGACGTGAGTGGCTTACCTAGGACCTTCCGTGCGACAACCCCGCCTAGCTATGCAAGTGAATCACACTATCCTCCCTGCCATCTAGGCATCATAAAAATGATGCTTTGATGACGTACTAACCTGAGATTTCGCCTCGAGTAATAGCGGCCGTACGTTAAAAAAAATTAAATTTAAAAAAGCAATACAATAGGACTTGACAGATAGGATTTCGTGAGATATAGACTATTTTAAAATGTCAAATTGATTTTTTTTTTTTACCTTAAAAAATTAGATTTTTGGTGTCATTACGGTCACAAAGTTGTGTATTAATTTTGACTATAGTTATATTGTATAGACCGAACATCTGGTTCGTATGCCAAATGAATGCCTCTCAAAGAGGCTGCTGTATGGCGAGTTGAAAGAGGGGAAAGCATACTAGAGGACGACCAAAGAAGTGCTTCAAAGACAGCCTGAGGGAGTCACCGAAGAGCTGTCAGATTAATACAACCGCCTGGGAGCAACTGGCACAGGATCGCACAGCCTAGAGAGGCACTATCAAAATGGGTGTTGCAGTCAGCGAGGCCAACCGTGTGAGGGTAGCCCAGAAAAAACGTGCAGCCAGAAAGTCAAGCGTGGATGTGCAGCCTGTATTGTCTTCAGGTCTTGTATGTCGGTCATGTAACAGAACTTTTCTTGCCTGCATTGGATTGATCAGCCATATGTGCACCCACTTAACATCATAGAACGAACTGTATTACGAGAGATGACAATGGTCCTCATCAAATACAATGGACAAAATTATCAGTTATATTACAGCATAGACATGTCTCAGGCTTCTTGATTAACATTATTTTTATTTACTGTCTGGTTCAGCCACTGACACCGACAAATGCCAAACCTGATTTGGCTCAGATGAGAATTATCAGTGAAGAGGAGCTCAGAAGGGGTGCTATTATTGGATCCGGAGCATTTGGTACAGTTTATAAGGTAGGAAGATTAATAAGTTGATGGATGGATAGAGTAAGGGTTGGTAGATAAATTATGACACACTGCAGTGAAATTGATAAAATAGCAGCGTATCTTATTTAGTGTATGTTGTGCGAGATGACTAATATGAGGTTATACGTGGGGCTGGCAACCTCAACATACAAAATAAATTGTTACAGAAACTGCCTCCTAAAGTCAAACTCCTCGTCATAGGAGGTAGAAACAAGATGAAGTAGGGCGAAGTATGGTGTGGGTTATTCCATCGGACAGCTATAGTATCCATGAAGGCCAGGCTCAGGTCACCCTGAAACGTCACTGGCCAAAGGAACTATGGCACTGCTGTGACTGGCCTAGCAAGCTGACAGTGTTTATTCTATTGCTAAGAAGATTAAACAGGCGCATTTAAAAAAAAAAACTGATTTCAATGGAATTAGGACCGGAAATGTTAAAGAATTACAAAAAATAAATTTGATTAAATTGACGACATTGAATGTTAGTGCGCTAGGCAACAAGGAACCAGAACTAATAAACTTCATGAAAAATACAAAGATCCAAATACTAAACCTTGCCAACATAAGAAAACAGGGTCACAATACCGAAGATATTCACGATAATTATGTACTAGTGTGGAGTGGAATAGATAAGGAAACAGCAAAACTTGGTGTGTGATTTTTCGTTGGTCTTGGCAGCAATATAGACAAAGAAGAACAGACAGTGACATCATAATAAGTCAACAAAAGGCAAGAGATGATTTCAGTGCATTGGGAAATGAATGGAAATCTTCCGAAGTAAAGTCTAACTCAAAAATAAAAAAATAAGAATCAAATATCTAGACTGCTCTATTGTACGACAAAAAACATGACAACGAGAAAGTAATAGACTTTCATAAATGGGCACTTACATAGAATAGAAGGATTGAAATGGTATGACAAGATCACCAATGTAGAACTGATAACAAGATACACCGGCCAGGTGTGTAGAAGACAATGGTTGTGGATAGGACATACATTGAGGAAACCAGTTGATAGCATTACAAGGCAGACCTTATTCTGGAATCTCCAGGGTAAAATTGGTAGATGGAGAGACACATAGATAGAGAAGAGAACTGAAGATAAGCATGAAAAGAATAAATAAGGTGCAGAAAAACATTGAATGGATGGCACAGGACAGAAAAACTTTGCATGAATGAATTGAATGCCTCGCTCCTTAGGGACCTGAAGAGTGATAATGATGATGGTGCTTTTGCTGCTGAAGCTGCTGACAGTGATAATGATGATGGTGCTGATACTGATGATGCTGCTGACAGTCATAATGATGATGGTGCTGATGCTGATGATGCTGCTGACAGTGATAATGATGATGGTGCTGATGCTGATGATGCTGCTGACAGTGATAATGATGACACTTACAAATTTATGTAGATGCTTGGATAGAGTGAAGGAAGTGTAACATGATCCTAATGCATGTTCTTGGTCTTGTCATTTTCTTTGTTTACAGGGCATATGGATTCCTCATGGAGAAAATGTCAAAATCCCTGTTGCCATTAAAGTCCTTCAGGAAGGAACATCACCGAGTCAGTCCACAGAACTCCTGGAAGAAGCTCGTGTCATGTGCAGTGTGGACAACATTTGCTGTGTGCGCATCCTTGCAGTGTGCATGAAGTCTCAGATGATGCTAGTGACGCAGCTTATGCCCCATGGGAACTTGCTGAACTACGTCCGGGCCAACGCACAACACATTGGTTCTAAGGCTCTCCTCAACTGGTGTACACAGATTGCCAGGGTAAAATATTTCTTTCCTTAACTTACTTTAGTTCAGGATGGCAAGTATTACCAGGCAGTCCCTGTCCCGGAAACCCTAGGGTAAGATAGGTAGAGGGAGACTAAGGAACACATGGAGAAGAGAACTGGAGACAGACGTAAAAAGACCTTGAGCTGATGGTACAGGACAGGAAGACGTGGCATAAGTGTGTTGAAGGCTTATGCTACCAGGGGAGCTGAAAGATTTACATTTTCTACTTCCTCTACAGTAATTTCAGAGTTTAGATATGATTTCTCCCCTACATCATTTATCTCATATTTTTTCTTGAGGAAAGGCAAAGGCAGCGAGGGAAGGAACTGGTCACCCTCACATCATCAAGTTGGACCTAGTATGGTGAAGTCTCTAACACTTCACTTCCCTATCAGCTTTGGGATCACCTTTACCTACTTTATTGATTATCTGGCTTCTTAGCGTAGGCTGTATCATACACTGAAATTTAATGCCAGTGTTCATACATTCAAAGTTCAGTACTCCTTGCATCACAATAATAATAATAATAATAATAATAGCCTCTTCAGTCACAACTAACAATGAGAATGTGCCCTTGAGGTGTTTGCCCTCAGCTGCTTATTTTCCTGGTGTTCCTTTCGATGTTTTCTCCTCTCTTCTGCTTGCTGTGTGAGCTTCTTTTCCCCCAGTCTGAGGTGGCGCTGTGGTTAGCATCACCACTTGGTGCAATCAGCAGCTTCATCCTCCCAGATTGCTGTATTTATGTCCAGTACCCTCCTGTGTCTCTTGCAGACATCTTTGAACCTCAACTGTGGCACAAATACAGTACAGTATTTTCATTATACATGTGTTGCACATAGTTAGATAAAAAGGTGGTTTGGATTTTATCAGCATTTATAAGTTTCTCTTTCTTGTGCAGGGAATGGCATATCTTGAAGAGAGAGGTATTGTCCACCGTGACTTAGCAGCACGCAATGTCTTAGTTCAAACCCCTAACCAGGTGAAAATCACGGACTTTGGCCTGGCTAAGTTGCTGGACTCTGATTCACTTGAGTACCACTCATCTGGGGGATTGGTAAGGGTTTGACTTGTATTTTGTTTCCTTATGTTTGAGGTGTGGGATTTGACATATTTTTATGTTGCTGTTACATTTTGTCGTGGTAAGGATTGGATTTTTTTTCTTTATGTTTTTTCTGATGTTTTGTTGTGATAGGAGTTTTCTGTATTTAGTGCAGTATTCTTATGTTTCTCTACATCATAATTGTTTGACTCTTTATTTTTGTGGCATGATAGAAGTTTGACAGTTTGTGACATAGCTAGGGGTAGACTTTCTTGTGGCATGGTAGGATTTGACATGCTGTGACACTGTAAGGGTTAGATAGGGGTTACATTTTTTAATGACCTGGTAGGGATTATATATTGTTTTTTGACATTTTAAGTGTTTGACTTTTTTTTTCGATGACGTAAAAGTTAGATTTTGTGGTGACAAATTAAGGGTAAGACTTTTATGTTTCGATTATTTCTGTGACATGGTAAAAGTTTGACCTGCTTTTGTGACATGGTAAAAGTTTGGCCTATTTTTGTGTGACATGATAAAAGTGTGACTTGCTAGTGTCAAAATTAGAGTTGGACTTTTTATTGTCAAGACAAGGGTTGGCTTTTTAGTGTCTTGGTAAGGGTTTGACTTTAATGTGTGTCCCTCTATTGTTTATTATGGTAAAAGTCTTAACTTTTCTGTTTCTTTATGTGTATCATGGTAAGGTTTTATTTTTATGCATATTTTTGTGGGAAATTACCTTATCTTGCATGCTTAATCTTGTATCTTATCTTCAGATTACCTTATCATATATGCTTAATCTTATACAGTTGACATTCAAAAATCCGGCCATCGATAATCCGGTTCCTTCAGATTTCCGGCATGGATTTTGGAGCGCTTTTAATTTACCGCGTTGGCGCGCCACTGTTTTCTGGAGCCGTTTATGTTTTGATGCAGCTGTTGGATCTTGCTTGCACGTGTTAACAGGCATTCCTGCTCATTCCTTCTCATTTTATCATTTATTTGCTGCTGTATAGCCCCATTATGGATTCAGCAAATAAAAGAAGTGGTGTAAAACGTAAACATTGTGCGTTTTCGATCGCAGATCATTTAGTTTTTAATTTTCTTTCTTTAAAGGACTGTACAGGTAGTCATTTTCTGTTAAATATATACAGCATATATAACTGTGGTAAGTTGGGATTATATAAATAGTTATAGGGGACTTAGTGTACTGACTGAGATCAGCTGTGAAGGTATTTGTATCTAATAAGTGTGGTGTGTTACAGATGACCTTACTTTGCTACCACATTTAGACCTCAATCAGACTTATTCTGGAATATTGTGATGACTACGTTGAATGTCTAGGGTTATGATAGTGATGAAGTGTAAGTTCACAACAACCAACAGACAGATAAACACTTTAATTAAGATCCACAACACTTTACAACACTTTGACAAGCACATACATATAACACTCTAGAAGACTAGCTTAAGTAAGTCAAGTGTTAACTTTTAAATTATGTATTAGTTTCTTTCAATAGTAGATATCCTGATCCAACTACAGAGTGAATCAGGAATCACAATCAAATGTATACACAATGTTTATGTACAAAATTTATACAAAGGATCTTTGTCCTGACATATAATGTTATTACAATATGTGTGTAGTGTTGTGATGTAGTATTATGAGGTAATACTGGCTTTTGAAGCTAGGTTGTTGTTTGTCATCACGACTTCATGTGTTTGTTACTGGTGGAAATAATATTGAAGGGATCACAGTTCTTTTTATTTGTAAAACAATAACTGTCCCTCTTGATTTAGTATTACAGTCAATTTTTGGTGGGTTATACAAGGGTGAGATGCTCTGGCTGACGAATTCTTAACTTATATGTCGGCGGCAGGAAAACTGTCTCCTCTGCTCGCTTGCTTCTCAGTTATCTTGAAATACACCACTGGTCGATACCTTGGACAAGGAGTCTGCTGCCAGCCCTCTGGATCCAGCAAAACTCAGACCAGGTGCTGCTCTAATACTTCAGTACCACGGTACCTGAAATAAGAAGGTTGTACCTCCTTCTTCAGAACTAATATATAATCTATTTCCACACTGAAGTACAAGACATTACAAACACAGAGTTCAGCGCTATAGGTCAACTGCTAGCTTCTCATGTGACAATATACACCAGTATTCCTCTCCCTAATGGTTACAACGCCTCTGCAATTCCAGCGTTAATTCCTTCTATACAATAGGATAGGTGTCATGTTACTATTTGGCAATCCCATATATGCCTATGCAGTTATACTCCTCTCTGACAAGCTTTTACATGGTGGAGCAATATCTAGGCTTTGCCTTTTGTTTGCTACTGAACCACACACATACAGAGAGATTTTATCATTTAATATACAATTTTCATATAATATATATAATATATATATATATGGAAATATGTCTTGCTTACCACAATTCAAGGAAATATATCACAAGTAACGTTGACTGGCGATGAATTCTGGCACAAATTTTCACGATCTGCCTTATCCCAGGCTTTTATTTATGAAAAATATTAGCTTGAGCTCAACGCACTTGCTTCTCACAAAATTTAATTTTCAAACTGGCCCTGAACTGACGTCTATGTGACTATATCGAACGTTCTAACTAATGAAAATGTTTTTACAATGAGACTTTGAAAACTTTTCCCCATTCTATCCCTCGTTGCCACAACATCACAACAATAATAGTATTTGCAGTTCGACTAATAAGGTTTCGCCTTACATATTACTACAGCCAATCAAATCGTATCTAACTTGGCCTCATTTCCTACCGATATAAAGCAGTGTTTTTTAAAAGACATGCCATTATGAGCAAATATGATCTTGTGCTGTCAGGACAACCCCACTATAGTATTTGGGCTATAATTTGTTAATTACTAAGACTATTTGCGTAACACATAACATATTCTTCATAAATAGTCAGCAAGTCCTAAGGCACCCAAATATATTCGAAGTTTAATGGGGCTAAGTGGCTTCGTTCAAAATATGTATTTGAAATCTACCACCCGTTCTTTCCATACCAAGGGATGTCTTCTGTACTGTCAGACTAATGTCAGGAGCTTAGACATAAATCAGTAGAATGTCAGGTTTCCCAATAAGAGCTTAAACCTGTTTTCAAAACCTAACCTCGTATCGTTAGTGTTTTTTATTACTGTTTATTTGAAAAAATCAGGTCTTCATGCCTTTTGCGTGGGATTGGCGTTCACTTTTTAATCGCGAGACGACGTGGTACAATTGCATGCGTTCTTCCATGCATCTCTCTCTCTCTCTTCTAAGCCCGTCTGTCTTTTAGGTTAACGTAGTGTGTATAATGACATTAATGTAGTATTATATCTAGGTCATTAAGCAGTGTGCCTATCAAAGTCGTCTAAGAAATACAGTACCAGTTTTATTTTTAGAAACGCGTGTATGATGCTGTAGGCTTTTACTATCGTACGTGGAAGCGTTACAGTTATGCAGACGAAGTAGAAAAAGGGGATCTCTGGTTCAGCCATTATGGCGTTCTACAACACAGGCGTACACTATTGTGAAAGCCTAGTCTTTCACCATTCTTCTTTCTGTTGTATTATTTCGTTCTACTTTACATTTATTTTCTAATTTATATATGTGGATTAGAATTTTTCACCACAATAACCATAAAAAATCCGGCATTTTCAACAATCCGGCACTCCTCAGGTCCGGAGGTTGCCGGATTTTTGAATGTCAACTGTATCTTATCTTCATATTACATCTTATATGCTTAACCTAGTGTCTTATCTTCATATTAACTTGCCTTGTATGCTTAAGCTTGTATTGTATCTTCAGATTACTTTATCTTAAGTGCTTAATCTTGCATCTTATCTTATATGCTTTATCTAATATGGTATCTTCAGATTGCCTTATCTTGCATGTTTAATCTCGTATCTTATCTTCAGATTACCTTATCACATATGCTTAATCTTGTATCTTATTTTCAAATTACCTTATCATATATGCTTAATCTTGTATCTTATCATCAGATGCCCATCAAGTGGCTGGCGTTAGAATGCATTCTTCACAGAATTTTCACACATAAAAGTGATGTCTGGAGTTATGGTATGAAATTTTGTGCCTATGTTAATAGACCTGTATAATTTCTAATTTTTTTCTTCTTTCACAGTCATTGTTAGTTAAAGAAAATTGAAGATACCCCGAGCTTTCCCACCCTCATCCCTCCTTGTTAACAACATGACAGGCATGAGAGACTGCTGCAGAGAGGGGGGGGGGGGGGGAGAACACACACGCATACACACATCTACACGATATGACACTGTTGATTTACTATATTTGGACTGATTAGACAGACGAAGAGATACCTTATTTAGATATTGGAAAACAAAATTATGTTCTTGAATTAGTAACACTATATATCTTAATTATAACCTAAGCAGATGTTGAACAGGATATTTGTTCATAAATAAATAAAGTTACTCAAATAATTATCATTCGTGTCATTTTATTTGACATCAGCAAGAATAAGAAATCCGCTAGTCTTTCATTATCATCTCATATAAAACTGTTCTGAGTTTACACAGTTCCAGATAGAATTGAAATATCAACACCATTTTACTTCCTGTTTTGAACGCCCAGTTGGCGGAGTGGTTAAAGCACTAGCCTCACATGGCAAAGATACTGCATTCAAAATACAGTGATGCCACACTGCAGTATACCCAGCTACAAATGGGTACCTGACTCTGCTCTTGAGTTAGGGAAGGCAATGGCAGCTAGGAAGTGAACTGTTCACCCCCATTTTTCAAAGCTGGCCCTAGTATAGTGAAGTCTCTAACACTTCACTTCTCTATGGCAGTATCTACCATGTGACTATCTACCGTGCCGACCTTCTATTGTTTGCACAGCGATCCACTAAAGAAGGTCTATTCACTAACTACTTGAAGATTTTATTCTTACGTCTGCTACCAAGGTATTAGAGGTACATCTTTTGTCAATACCAGTTATCTTTCAATTGATTATGTCACTCTCCTCTAGCATTATGCTCTATTGCAGGGGTCGGCAACCAGTCGATCCCAATCTACCGATAGATCCCAGTGAATGATTTGGTAGATCTTTAGGTGACTGCAGGAAAAATAAGAAAGACTTTTTAAACTAGGTACCGGCATTTTAAATCGATGTGTCCCCGGGATCAAAGGTAATTTGTCCACATTCCCAATGAAAACTCTGGAGCTGGCTATGAAAATATATTCATGAACTGCATGAGATAGCAACTAGATCTTTTCTTTGTAAGGTTCATCATCTCTCCTTCCCCCCCCCCCGCCCTCCCCCACCACTTAAATTTACACACACATGGAGTAGATCTTTAGAGGGCTCAGTGTTACTAAAGTAGATCTCAAAAGCTCCTGAGTTGCCAACCCCTGCCCAATTGGATATACCCGAAATAATAGTCAAAACAATGAGCAATAATGCTATTTGACAAATAAGTTTAATTTTTTCATTGTTTGTTCCCTGAAACAAAACTAAGCAAAATAAAATCTAAAATTGCCAATAAACTGACGTTACAAGTGATAGCAGAAGTTGCTGCCTGCTGTGGAGTCATGTTTTGAACAAGCCGGGTCTCACTTGAGTTGTAATGGGGTTGGGACGTGGGATTTTAGTATAATAAAAATCAACTGTATTGAATGGAGATATCAAACCTAAATTTTCAGATTGAGAACAGGTCACTCTACACTAAATGCCCACAGAAACAGAATGTGTTCACAAAATATAGCAAAATGTAGACACTTCCTAAACCCATTGGAGACAGTAGAACACCATCTACTACAGTGCCCTGCACTCCAGGGAATGAGACAAGTACTACCACACAACCCATCCATAGACAATACACTTTATGGCAGCCCAAAACAGCTTATATGAACTGCGCAGTGCCACATAATGGCATCAAAGTCACCAAGAACTGACGCTTAATGATGGTGGATCAAAGTCAAGTCAAGTGTAATAAAATGACGGTCTATATTTTGATGTTTGTTTCATATAAATTAGTTGGATAGAAGTGAAGAAATAACAATTTAAAAATAGGAAGTTGCTTTTCAATCACCCTATACATCCCTCATATTTCCATTGGCTGTAGTTTCTTTTGCCAACTCCTCATATTGTTTGCTATTGTCTCTTCTAATACTTCTTACTTCTGTATTTGCTTCTATATAAGCCTAGGCTCTGGAACTTCTGGTTTTGCTTTCATATTTTTAAGATTTCCTATCTTGATGAAGGTTTTTATTGTTATCCATTCTTTATTCTATGTATTCAGTCTGCACGTTCTTTATTGTTTTACACATATTGTCTTATCCTGTTCTAAAATGTCTTTACCAACAGGTATAACCATTTGGGAGTTATTCACCCTTGGCAAGAAACCCTATGATAGTGTGAGGACCAAAGACGTGCCAATTCTTCTGGAAAAAGGAGAGCGCCTGCAGCAGCCAATTATTTGTACAATTGATGTGTACATGATCATGGTCAAATGTAAGTTTATCTCTCATTGATGTGTACATGATCATGGTCAAATGTAAGTTTATCTCTCATACATCATCATCATTATTATTTCACTTTTTGCTTCTTCTGGTGCAACCTGTAGCTGATCCCATTACAGGGAGCCTGTACCAACACATTTGTGTGCTCTGATAGTGGTGGTTTCTGTATCAATTCATTTCACACAATGAGGTTTATAGTTCCATATTTCACACAATGAGGTTTATAGTTCCATATTTCACACAATGAGGTTTATAGTTCCATATTTCACACAATGAGGTTTCCATTTCCATATTTCACACAATGAGGTTTATAGTTCCATATTTCACACAATGAGGTTTCCATTTCCATATTTCACACAATGAGGTTTATAGTTCCATATTTCACACAATGAGGTTTATAGTTCCATATTTCACACAATGAGGTTTCCATTTCCATATTTCACACAATGAGGTTTATAGTTCCATATTTCACACAATGATGTTTCCATTTCCATATTTCTTACAATGAGGTTTATAGTTCCATATTTCACACAATGAGGTTTTCAGTTCCATATTTCACACAATGAGGTTTCCATTTCCATATTTCACACAATGAGGTTTATAGTTCCATATTTCACACAATGAGGTTTCCAGTTCCATGGAACATTAGTCGCCTTTTTTTTTTTTAAAGTGTTTGCTACTTTTCTTTGTAGCACGCGCCTTTCAACCATCTACCATATACATGGAGCTGTTGGTTATATCAGGACGGGTTTTATTTATTGTAATATGTTTTTGTTTGTATTTATTTTATACTATATTATCCCTAGTAGGTATTTTTCCTTTTGTAGTTATAGTTCAATATAGTTTTCTTATCCAAAATATGATATTGTCTAAACTGGTATGTTTTTAATTTTCACTGGAGGGTTATTTGGTCAGTCTGTATTTATCTGGGGGGAGTCTTTCACCAGTGTAGACTACTGGCTCGCATCCTTATTTATTTATTTTTTATATGTTAGCTTTTGTTTTTGTAATAAAGTGTTTTATTAACTTTTGTATTTCTGATGGGGTCTTAGTGCCTATGAGATTTTCTACACTTATTTCTACCTTGTGGTTACTACAGGATGTCAGTGTTTTGCCACTGCTGGTCATATTTTTTGCAGTCCACCAGAAAGTGTCTAATTGTGTTTGGTTCTGGACACTCTTCGCATGTGGGTTCCTCAATAATGAAATATCCAGTTCCAAGATTGAGCCTCAGCAATTTTTTATTAATTGGTATTTTTAGAAGAGACATGGTCCGCAACCAGACGATACATCAAGGCCTGAAAACCCAACCCCTGCAGACCCACATAGAACAGTCCCAACTAAGATGGTTTGGCCATGTCTGCAGAATGGGAGAAGATCGGCTACCACGGCAAGCATGAGAAACTAAGAGCCAGGGATCCAGACCTCCAGGATGACCCAAAGTCCGCTGGGAGGACAACATTAGACAATCTTTGAAGGACCGAGGACTAGAATGGAACCAGGCCAGGAGGAAGACAGCCGATAGAATAGTCTGGCGCTCTCTCTTCCAAACCTCTACACCTCACGGTAGAAGAGGAACGACTAAGTAAGTAAGTAAGTATTTTTAGTTCATCTTGTATTTGGCATTTTTTGCTATTAAAACAGTTGCCTTTTGTAACATGCCTGATGAAGTAGTAGGCATATTCTTTCTTTGCCTGCTCAGAGACCCTTGGAAACTATGTGGGGCACAGGCAGGTGCAAAATCTGGGAAAGCATATTAATCTTTTTCTGTTTTAATAGCAAAAGTGTAAAGCTTAGTGGCCAGAGAACTTTGTGAAATTTGAGGTTGTTAGACATTCAGAGAAAAAAATCATACATTATGCCAGGCTTTCTTAATATTTTTTATGTCATGGACCCCTTAGACTGCCCAATAAAGGCTGTGGATCCCTTTGACTGTCCAGCGAAGGCTATGAACCCCTTCTTGGAAATAAATGTACTTAAAAGCATAGGCTAATAAAAAAAATTTTAATTTTAGGTTATGCACACAAACCCGCCAGAATTCCTTCATAGATCCCAAGGTACCCATGGACCACAAGTTAAGAAATCCTGTATTATGCAAAAGCTTGATCTTATGTATTTCAAATAAGAGACTTAATCATTGGGTCTGAATCTGATTAATATCACTGAATGACAGGTAGAGGGAAAAAGGATTATTTGGCAATACATTTATCAAAATTAAATACATGTGTAGTTGCTTTTGTTGTTGTTTTTGTTGTTGTTTAACTAGGGCAGCTGAGCTTCTCAATCTTTTGCAGCCAATACCAAGTTGAAGACTCCTTGGTATTATCTACTCTGTAGATCTAGGCTTTTCCTGTGGCTTTTCTACCATTCCGAAACATGTTGAGTTGAAGTCATGAGCTCCAGTTTCTCCAGCTTGGCTTGCATTTAACACATTAACTACCGCAAACCGCTGTCAGCGGCTCACAAAATAATCACATTTTGACCGCAAGCCGCTCAGAGCGCCAATCTAATTTTAGTAATAAAACGAATGAAAAATGTACTGAAACACTCTCTGATCTAGTTCGAGATTTTAAGTTGCCACCGGAAAACAAATTCCCAAAGCATGGTTGTTGTAGAACACTGAAAAATTGATATTATGTTCATATTTTTCATCGTTTTCAGTTTTTACCAAATCGTGTAAAACTGTTTACCGTGGCAACTAGTGATAGGACCACAAAAAATGCGTGTACATCTCGTCTAACGGCTGAATAGGATAGAAACGTGTTTCAACAATTGACTGATAGATCTAGCGACGAGGACAAGAGTGAAAACAGTGTGCACATTGATTGAAATTGTGATTTTGATAGAGATGGAGCGCAAGCAGTTATAATTGTGAAAATATTGCAAGTCCTTGGCCATCAGAGGGCCGTTAAATAGCAACAACCTCAATTAGAGTTACAACCGGTGTTTATTGTAATAGTACATTCATTTATCTTTAAAATGACGTGTAATTCATAAAAATCTGTAAACAATTACGAAACCTACAGCTTACTTTGTGCAAACACCTACAGGATGAAAATGGGAAAAAAATTTAATTCGGCCACAGTGTGTTTTTCAATTCAGTAGTTAATTTGTTAAAGGATCCTTACATCTGGTCCCGCACAGT
This sequence comes from Oreohelix idahoensis, assembly GCA_024509875.1. Classification (NCBI taxonomy): domain Eukaryota; kingdom Metazoa; phylum Mollusca; class Gastropoda; order Stylommatophora; family Oreohelicidae; genus Oreohelix; species Oreohelix idahoensis. The sequence goes on along the minus strand of JAMPIV010023165.1, from coordinate 250,089 downwards.
GGGCTGATCACCCGCTTGCCAGCCACTCTGATTACGGAAACAACAATTAATTTTTGTTGTACCAATAAACGCTGCTCGGCGTAACGGAACAACAATTAATTTCTTGTTGCCCTAAGATGCCACTAGGCGTATTGGCCACAGACTGCTTTGTCGGTCAGCGGCTAAGGATGGAAGAAGAAAAAGACATCTGGTCCCAAGCTAGGAGGACAAAGTGTGTGGCACTCTGTACATTCCCCGCCATCCAGGGGGGCTCTCCAGATATGCAGAGCTAAAATACTGTGCTATGGTACTGGGCTTTCACAAGGAATTGTCACGTCCTACACAGAGCCACTTCTCAGCTCCCCTTGCCTGTGATGGGTCCGTAGTAAGATCCTCCTGCATGCAGTCACCCAGGTCAAAGCCAAAGAGTTACATCTGGGGCTCAGGTGACTCCTCCAAGCTTAGTGTGTTTGGCAGGTTGGCCACAGTTAAGCATACTTGCTTATGTGATCGATAGTGTATAGATTCTTGTCCTTGACATGATGATGATACATGTGAACACAGTCACTAATGAGCTAGTTATAGCTTGACAACTGACCCCATCCAGGTTGCGTTAATTTGACCTGAATACAATGTTTTTCTATCAATACTTAGAAAATGTCTCGTTATCGAATGCCACTGGCCCACAGCACGTGGCCTTATCTATCCACTACTTAAGTTACACTTATGCAAACACCATTTATGAATGTCTATAGCTTTTAGGTTGTTGGTCTGCATGTTTCAGAGCACGGGGTCATCAGTAATCCATTTATTCAGGGCTTGAAATTCCCCAAACAAAAGTAATCATCACAGTGCAAATTCCTGTTCTTGAAGATAAAATCAAAAATATGTTAATTCTAACCTTTAGACAATGCACATTCAGGTTAAAATTAAATGCACTTCACTGTATCAAACACGCAAAGTATACAACAGACAGTCATTTTATTACTTAGAAAGTTTCTGATTAAAATGGAGGAGGTGTAAACATGTAACATATCTTGTTTTCCTCTTCTTATTCTTCTCTTTGCTCCTGTGGGAGCATAGAGCCACCATAGCTGTTGACCTCCTTTCAGGAAGCATGTGCCAAAACACTACTTGAATCTCGTTTTTGGTCTTTAAAAAAAAAAATTAATAAGCTTAGACTGCTGTGCTTTCAACAACAAAAAAACGAAAAAATGAAACTAATACGTTTAAAAAATGTAAGAAATTTATGTCTTGTCATATTTCAGAAATGTCAAAATGCGTCTTGTTTTAAAATGTAACGTATACTAAGCAAGTCATGTTTTGATTTGTAGGAAAAAATGTACCAGGCCTTCAATTTAGCATACATTTTTCTTTTAAATTATGACCATGCCAGGTTGGATGTTAGATGCTGACTCAAGACCATCATTTAAAGAATTACAAGAGGAATTTGCCAAGATGTCTAGGGATCCTGGTCGCTACTTGGTGATTGAGGCAAGTCATTTGATTAATTTTTCTGTTTTTTTTTTTAATCCATAACTCTTTGAAGACAGGATTACGTAAGGTTTCATTATCAATATATGTACTGGCAGTATTAACTCAGTATTAACTCAGTTTAGTCACATATACATCACTGGCAGCTAATGTCTTAACCAGGTAGAGGGCACAATGACATGCATACATGCATAGATAAACAATCCCAAAAGCTGTATTCTACAAACTGGCACATAACTGTCTATTACCATTCTAATATAATAATTTTTTGATGCAACCAAGAAGAAATGTAAATTATTAACTGTTACGAATCTTACAATGACACAAAATTTCTGTACATGTAATTATCCAACATGTAGAACTTTTAATTTGGACTTTCAGGGTGATGCCTTGATGAGGTTGCCTAGTGTTTCCTATGACAAAAATGAACTGGTCCATGGAATCAGTGGAGTTGGCTCAGAGAGTGTAATGGAAGCTGAGGAATATCTGTGTCCAGTTGAACACCAAGGACAACAAAGACCAAACTCAGCAGTTTGGCCCTATGACAGACAGCTTAGTGCTAACTCTCCGGTGAGCAATCACTTTGGCAAGTTTTGCTGAAGTCATGTGATGTTTGAAGTGTCATTTTATTCTTTGTAACATTCATGTTGGATGTGTTTTCAGCTGTGGTTTGTATTATATAGAAAGTATATAGATACTCTTCTGTGGAGCTGGTAGTAAGCATCATTCTGTGTGTGCCCTGGATCTTCAGACTCCGCACTGGCAACAACAGATTGAGATACCATCTATTCAACAAGCTAAAGATAGGAACTACTGATCAGTGTAACTGTGGCACTGATAAAATGACTGCTGAACATCTGCTTCAAAGTTGTCCCTTATATGTGGTACAGAGAAAGTGCATATGGCCGACGCCAGCTCCTTTCGTGGAAAAGCTTTACGGGGATTCAAATAGCCTCAAACTGACTACTGCTTTCTTTGAGAACATTCAAGTGGACGTCTGAGAGTGTACGAAGAAGAAGAAGATATAGATACTCCATACACACAAAACAATAAGGGAGGAAAGAAAACAAACGTGCATACACATACACAGATGGTAGACTAAAGAAACTCTACATCTGTTTTTGTAATCTATCAAAGTACGCATTTCACACTTGTAAAAAAAATTTGTGGGCATTTATAGATACTCTTCCTACAACTCTGGGTCTTGTTTAATTTTTTTTTTTTGGAAAGCACACATAGATATGTCATATAGAGATTGAAAGAAGCTGACAGTGACCTCCAGTAGATGCTGTAGTATTCTTGAAACTTGTATTTTAAAGACCGATTATAACACATTAAAAATAGTTCAGCCCTTCAACTCCTGCTACATAGATAAAATACAATCCCAGTGATTCTTCTTTTAATGCACATCAAAATATAGTCTTTTCACTTTTAATACATAAAGATATAACATCATCATTATCATAGACAAAAAATACAGTCTTTTCATCCTTACTACAGGAAAAGATAGGAGAGGAGATAAGAAACAAAAACAGAAGAATGAAGTAATTTAAAAGAAATGGATTGCAGTTTGCAAAAAACCTGACTGCTTTCTGAGATAGTATAAACAAACCTCCGAATTAGAGAGTTCATTTGAAATAGAAGTGGAGCCTTTCACACAGAAAGCAAGTGTTTGGGTCTTTTGCTTCTATGATTTTTAAAACAGCAAGATCTCACATATGTAATTAGACGTTGAAACTTACTGTGAATAAAACAGAATGCCAAATCAAAGCATGGATAACAATGAGACAGGGGGACTTGGCATGTGTTTGTTGATGGCCTATGCTCATTGGGGAGCTAAAGGGTAGTGATTGATTGAACATCTCACATCTTGTCACTGCTAACATTTAATACAGATGTGTAAGAAGCTGGTTGACAGAAGCACAAATACAGAAGTGCAGATGTATCTGCCAAAAAGGCCTTCTGCGTGATAAAGCAAAAATTTGTTCTCATTAGTAAGAATTTTTTAAGGCACTATGTTATACAGAAGGTTATGATAGGAAAACTCTATACAGAGCAATACAACTGATCATTAGAAGTGGTCTTCCCCCCTCCGTCGATCAAGTGTTTCGACCCCTTATTCTCCTTTACACTCTAATATGGGGGGGGGGGAACCTGGGTCATGACTCGCAAGTGTCTCAGCCTCCTGTTGTCTTGTGTAGAAAATGAACCCATTCCACCTTGGTTGCAGCTTTAAAATCCACAATTCTGCCAGCTGGAGGCAATTGTGAAAGTAACAAAGTGAAGACAAATTATTGCGGTTGTTCCGCAGCACACCACTGACACACCTGCCTGAAGCCGACGAAGCATGAAGCCATTACGAGCTGGCAACTGAAATCTAACTGCACCCGACACCTCATATAATACACTGTGGGTTACCTGTTGAGCCGCCGTCCTTTTACCAATACAACGAAAAAAATGACTTAGAAAAATGTCAACATCAGGGTGTTTCCTGTACCGCAGGTAGGGCTAGATTTTACTGTCCCGATTTCCATAGCCCATTGCAGTTGTTCCACAGCCAGCATGATGCCTTTTCCACAGTTTCACTAAGTGTCCTCAGTGCCCTTGTTCTCGACTGTCACCTCAGCCCCACCAGTTTCAATAAATCATACACTGACTCAGCCAAGAGCCCTCTTGCACCCACCTCAACAGCCATGACCCTTGCAGTGAACCCATCGTGTCTCAGATCTGCGGCCAGATCACTATACTTTGCCACTTTGAACAAATGTTGCTCAGCCAATCTCTAGTAATGATCCTAGTTAGAACAATCCATGTTCTGGAATGCCCAGGGTAAGAGAGGTAGAGGTAGACCAAAGAACACATGGAGAAGAGAACTGGAGACAGACGTGAAGGGGATGAAGAAAACATGGAAAAACCTTGAGCTGATGTCGCAGGACAGGAAGACTTGGTGTACATTTGTTGAAGGGCTATGTTCCTTAGGGAGTTCAAAGGTGAAAGAAGAATGTTACATACAAAGAAATTGTGTTATTTAAACAGTGATATAAATATGATGTTATTATATGTTATATACAAAGAAATTGTGTTATTTAAACAGTGATATAAATATGATGTTATTATATGTTATATAATGGTACATGGCCAGGTTTCTCCTGCTTTCTTGGGTCACGCTGACTCATCAGAGGGAGCAAAGGGAGGCAGTTTTGGGCGGGACAGTCAGAAGGTGAGAGAAAAGAAATATGGACATCTTACAGCAGCAGCCAGAGCCAAGCAAGAGAGAGAGTTACCTCATCATAGGGGTGATAGCGTTAACTCTAGGTACAGCTCAGATCCGATAAAGTTCTTACGTGATAAAGGTGAGCTTTTAGAAATTCATTCCATTTGTTTCATTTTTCCAAGACAATTGATGCTGATATTCTGTCAGGTGATGAACATTTTTATTAACCAGTTTATACTGTAGAGTGAGTATGTGATATCCATGTGGTTCTCAACCTCATCATGTCAAACAAGTTGCTACTGAAACCACTGGTGTAAGAGCACTTGAATCCTTTGGTGCTGGCATCCTGCAAGGGGACCAGCAGCAGTGGTAGATTCATAAGGAGTGGGTGTTGTTGTTGTTAAACCATAGCTATAGCTGTACTGCTTGCATCAGGACCAGCGAACCAGAGCTGGTCAAGACCGCACTCCACCTCCATGTGGTGATCCTGGAAACAGTCTGCAGCAGTGCAGTCTGGCTGAGCGAGTGCGGATCGCAATGGGAAGGCAAACCCGGTCCCTAAAAAATGCCGTGCTGAAGTCGGATGTGTCGACCGAAAGGTGCAGATATCAGCTTAGGCGTAAACAGACACAACACAACCACCGTCCTTTTCAGGGCGAACGAAGAAGAAGAAGAAGAAACCATAGCTACTGGGCTTGTCACTCTTTTGTAGCCAATGCCAGTTTGATTTCCTAAGCATTATCTACACCAGCAGTTCCCAAAGTGGGCGGTATCACCCCCTTGGGGGCATTGGGAGGATCCAAGGTGGCAAATAAGGGTAAATTGGGCAGCAGGATGGATGTTTAATAGTAAGGGGTAGTTGAGGATTTGACATGCTACATTTAGCAATATTACTCGTAACACTTACATGTAAAAGCGTTTTGATTATACAGGGCCCTGACGTGAACGCATGAAAGAAAACATAGCTTGAACAAACCCTAACCCACCTGGCCTCCCTAAAACCGCTGGTCCTAGTTTCTCATAGATCTTATAGCAGAGGTTCCTAACATCAGTGAGACAAGGACAAGATAGGAAAGATAGATAGCGGAGTAGTTGTATTACTAGGATCATTAAGCAAGGCATAGTAATTGTCTGCTTAAAAGCAAAGGTGAAGGATACTGAAGCCCCTGTTGTTCACTCGATCAACACTGAAGAAAGAGGAACTAATAACAAGAAGGATGTGGTCAGCTCACTAAGATGTAATCAGCATTTTTTGGAAGGTGACAACCAATGCTAAATAGTGTTAGCCAGTTTAATATCAGTGAGTGTCTGCTGGCAAGGTGTGTCCGAATGTACTTTTCACTGAAAGCTGACAAAATTAGATATCTACTGGTGTTTCAAACAGGACCAGCTTTGCTTTGTTGCATATTTGATTGTCTCAGTATTTAGGGGAGATATTGACGGTGTACTCTCCATAGAAAAAAAAAAAAAAAAAAAGCGAGTTGCATGATACTGTGGTTTCCGGTGCGCCTTCTGGCCCAGTATCTACGACTTTAGCACCTGCTCAACGGGAGAGTGGGCTCATCCCTAATCTGTTTATGTTCCCAGTAGTAGACTATTCGCAAGCAGCCTGGGGGTGTCACTGCTCTGCGCGGACCTTGTTTACCGAGGCGGCGTCCGAGCTCGTATGGTGAAAATATGGTTGCGTTATCTTCAAAATAGCCCTGTCTTTCCCGTGGCTTTTCTGCCATCCTGCAACTTTGAGTTAGGGAGTTCTGAGCTCCAGTCTCTTTCCCAGGCGTTTTATCCTGGCCTGGCACGCATACAGAGGACCCCACTTCTGGTTCTAAGTTAGCAGTTGGGGATAGGTGGGGTAGCACACTGTGCATTCCCCGTCATCCAGGGGGCTCTCCAACTATGCAGAGCTTGCACAATGCTGTGCTCTGGTTTTGGGCTCTCCCAAGGAATCCTCACGTCCTGCACAGAGCCACTTCCAGATACCCACCACCTGCCAACCCTCCATTGTAGAAATCTCCTGCATGCGGCCATCCAGTCAAGAGCCAGTATTAAGTCTGGTGCCCAAGTGATCCCCCCAAGCTCAGTGTGCAATGCTGGGTTCTCATCATGCTGCAACACAGGGGGGATTGTGATGCTCAGCCATCTCTCTCAATTCTGCACCGATAAGTGACATCGGGGACTTAACTGTGCCTCAGTGCTGGGAGGCCCCGTTTCCGGGTACACCACACACAGCCAATTGAGGCAACGGTCGCCGTGGGCGTGATAGACGACAAACAGTGAAGAATGAGGCAAGAAAGCATTTAACCCATGAAGTGGGGGTGGATTGGTGCAGACCAGAGCATGTACCACTCGCCGGTGGGTTCTGCATCTACACCTATAGGGTTCCACCCACTCCTCAGCCCATTTAGTCTGGCCCCTCACCCAGGACCTGTCCGGCTTGGGTGACCCTGCCAGGAGTAAAACTCCCGCCGGCATAGCTCCCGGGATCATTGGGGCGCTCAAGCTGTCCAACCACGGCAAGGTAGGCTTACATGTGGAGAGGGGAGATATTGATAATGTGATAACTGTGAAATGTTAATAAACAAGAGGAAAGTTTTAATGGAGACAAGTGTATAACCACTGGGGCTATTTATAGTGATTTTTTATGTAATGCCAGGAAATTGAAGGGGGGGGGGGGGGGGGTGTTAAGCTGGGAATGTGCTCTGGGAACCAAGAGGGCGGTGACCTGAAACAAGTTTGGGAAACACTGATCTGCACTGTAGATCTAGGGTTTTCATATAGCTATTCTGTCATTGCTCAAGTTGCAGAGTTGAAGTCATGAGTTCCAGTTTCTTCCCCAGCCTTCCATCCTGGCTAGCATGTATTTAAAGAATCCTCACATCTGTTTCTAAGCTAGCAGGGAGAGAGAGAGCTAGAAGTAGCACACTGTGCATTCCCCACCATCAACAGGGGCTCTCTAAAAAATGCACAGCTAAAGTACTGTGCTCTGGTTCTGGGCTCTGCCAAGGAATCATCACGTCCTGCACAGAACCAGCTCCTATCACATGTCATCTATCCATTGTGGGAAGGTAAAAGCCATAGTTAAGTCTGGAGCTCAAGTGATTCCCCTTTAGTGTGCAATCCTGGTGTTGCACTACAGTGGGAATCATGGTGTTGGGCCACTCTGTTGGGGCTAATTAATCCCTGAGCGTTAGCCAGGCAACTTGATAATTTGAGAAAGCTGGTTTCCAGGATGCACCATATGGAGGTGCTTCATTGTCTTGGTTAGTGCAACACAAGCAAAGTAAATTCTTTGGCATCCCCTCCACAAGGAGTGAAGAAGGAAATGATGATCATGACTGAGTGTGTTTATTTCACTTTGTGCATTTGTTTTTCCTAATGTCAAAGTCTTCTGTTGCTCCACTCACACCCACTGTATGTTTCTGCTAGTTGTCAGCAAAAGACATTAACATTTGAGTCCTGTCATTTGCTAATTATTTTTTCCAGAAGACATTGAAGCTCCTGTCTTCAGTGATGGTGGCTTCCAACAGCACTCAAAATTTCCAAGATCTTCAAAAGTCCCAGCAACTGCCATCCTTCCAGTTGATGAAGAGGATTATTTACGACCAGGGGCGGCAGCTGCAGCAGCACAATCTCTGGCATATTTGGACCTTGATGGCCGTGGTATATAATTTTTTGGTTTAAATTTTTTTGTTGCATATTTATTATCAAATCGAGAAGAGAGTATGGATGGCCAAAGCTACATTCAGTAACATGAGACAAATGCTAAAAGCTGAACAATTAACTCGGACATTCAGACTGAAAACCAGCATGCGCTATAAATATTCTTCATTATTGTATGGTGTCGAAAATTGACAGTCAACAAGCTATTGGAAGAAAGAATTGGGGCGCGGATATATAGAATGGGGTATGTCTCACGCAAAGAGACGAAAACAAATAAAGATGTTCTAGAAAACCTAAGAATGAAAAAAGAATTAAAGAAGGAGATCAAAATTAGACAGCTAAAATATTTTGGCCATATGAAAAGAAATAACACCTGGCAGAAGACCATAATAGAAAGAAGAGTTGAAGGCAAATGTGCAAGGGGAAGATAACATCAAGAGATGGACAGGAGAGTCTAACAGAGTGCACCAAGACAGAAGACAGATCCATTGTAGCAGTCATTTTATCTATGCCACAGTCACATTAATCAGCAGTTCCTATCTTTAGCTTGTTGAATAGATGGTATCTCAATCTTGTGGCTTCTGCGGAGTCTGAAGATTACTACTTGTTCAACTAATTTAAGATTACTTATGGGGCTGATAACCTTGTCATATAAAACCAAGTTGATATCATAACCACTACTACTACAAGAGCACTTAAATACTTTGGGGCAACCTTCCTGCAAGGAAACCAGCTGCCGTGGTGGCTACATGCTCCACAGGGAGTCAAAAGGAAAATGATGATGAGACAAACAAAAGTCATATCATAGTTTGTGTCGTAATGTTTAATACTTCCATGAAAGTTCTTACTCACTGAATGTTTTCCCCTTCACTGCAGGCTACTATCAGAATGAGAAAGAGGCATTTACACGTGCCGATGATGATGATGATCCCTTCTCAAATGAAATGGAGCACATGTTAGATCAAGTGACTGATGTCCCTTTAGCCTCACTGCACGATGTCAGTGGTAGCAGTCATCAGCATCCATACAACGGCCATCAGGACAAGGGAGTATTCGTTAGGACTGCTGTAGCCAATCCTGATTACTTTGAGGGTGACTCTGAAATATGGAGGCAGAAAAGCTCTCTGCGCAATGGTTACCTCCCTGTGCCCAGTTCATCTCCAGTCCACCCGAACAACAAAGGTGGCCTGAGTGCACAATACAGTAAAATCAACAATAATTCTGTTAGACTGAGTCCGAACTCTTCACAAATGGTGAACACAAAAGTGAACTTGCCTGGTGTGCAGTTAAACAGATATGAGGCCAAAGTGTGAAATTGCTAATAAAAAGTGTCTCCTTTGACTTATATTGACTTATTGAGATATTTTTCTGGAGCATCTTTTGTTGTTTTCCTTCAAGGAGGAATATGATAACTCTGGCATGAGCTGACGTCTGCCTAAAACAACTGCTTCAAGCTCGTCATGTCATATATTTTCCTAAGGAAATAAAATATATGGCATTTTTAATTTACTGGATATTGTATTTGTGTTGTGTTAACACTTTATGTGTTGGTATTTTGTACTGTATTAACTCTTTTCTGCACCACAAGCCATGTGGTGCATCACAATATGGTATATTATTCTCCCAAGGGCTGGCCTGGTACACCCTTTTGGCTATGTCAGATTTCCTCGTGTCTGCACTTTACATGATACAAAACAACATTTATTGTTGCATGTAAGACTTACAAATATTCTTCTGCCAATTTAACATCACCTGTAAAACAAAAACTGGCACTCATTTTGGTGCATGGCTAAAACTTACAGATATATAATTTTTTTTTTAATTTTTTTTTAACTGAAGGAAAGTATCTTGTTCAACCTCTAAAGGGTTTTAATTAGGATATATAGTGCCCCAATTCCATATATAATTTTCAGTTGCAGATATGTAGATCATGGTATCATTTCTCCTTTCCAGTTAGATTAAATTGAGTAAACTGAAAGTGTCATTGTGTGGATGTGAGTGTGTATGCCTTCCTTTGTCCTAAAATGGTAGTTTATGTGTATCTGTCATGGTGTTAGTAATGTTGGTTAATGTTGTTTTGTTTTAAAATATTAGTTCTGTCATCATCTTGCATCGTGGTTACATTGCATGTGTCTGTATGAAACAAGTTATAATATTGATACATGTCACTAGCTTTAGTGAGATCCATCTTGTGTACTATATATATATGTGTCATAAGTTTATTGTTAAAATGACTACTCAGCATCTGCTGCAGAAGTGCCCTACATATGAAAAATGGAAAGTACTTGTGGCTGTCACCAGTATCAATCCAGGAGAAGCTCTATATCAGTGTCAGCAACTTGAGGCTGACCACCACTTTATTTGAGTATATTCCAAGTTGACGTCTGAAGGTGTTTAATGAAGAGTTATGTTCCCTGGGATTAATCACATTGTGTCAGGCTCCTGCGGGAAGCTGGTGAGGTCTTAGCCAGACAAAACCGCTTTTCTGAAGTCTGTTCCACATGGACATAAGACTGAATCATCAGTAAACCATAACTGGCCAGACTTTTGCAAAACCTACTGGAATCTGTCATCTTAACACATTAACTACCAAATTGAAAAACACACATTAAATTTTTTTCCCATTTTTATCCTGTAGGTGTTTGCACAAAGTAAGCGGTAGTTTTCATAATTGTTTACAGAATTTTATGAATTACACGTCATTTTAAAGATAAATGAATGTACTATTACAATAAGCACCATTTGTAACTCTAATAGAGGTTGTTGCTATTTAACGGCCCTCCGATGGCCGAGGACTTGCAATATTTTCACAAGTATAACTGCTTGCGCTCCATCTCTATCAAAATCCTTATTTCAATCAATGTGCACTCCGTTTTCACTCTTGTCCTCATCCCTAGATTTATCAGTCAATTGTTGAAACAAGTGTCTAGCCTATTCAGCAGATAGACGAGATGTACAAGCATTTTTTGTGGTCCTATCACTAGTTGCCATGGTAAACAGTTTTACACGATTTGGTAAAAACCGAAAACACTGAAAAACATGAACATAATATCAATTTTCCAGTGTTCTACAACAACCATGCTTTGGTAATTTGTTTTCTGGTAGCAACTTAAAATTTCGAACTAGATCAGAAAGTATTTCAGTACATTTTTCATTCGTTTTATTACTAAAATTAGATCGACGCTCTGAGCGGCTTGCGGTCCAAATGATAGGATTTCAAAAGCCGGTCCCACCGGCTTGCGGTAGTTAATGTGCTAAGAAATATTTTAAGCTAAATGTTGGGAAATATTTTTTTAATTTTAAGTCAACACATCATGTGAGAGAATTTGGTCAGGTCATTATAAGGGTGCCAGATGGAGTGATGGCTCCATGTTCCATAAGTAGCAAAAAAAAAAAGGAATAGTTGGTGATGAAATGATAACAGTCTAAAGTTGCAAGGTCTTCTGCTTATGTAGCTAGCAGCAAGAGAGTATAACTCCTTTTGATCTGTGAGTTATCTTGAACAACTATCATCATTAGTGTTTTCCTTTGTGCTCCTTATGGAGCATGGAACCACCACTACAGCTGGGCCCTATGCAGGCTTAGAAGCCTGCACCGAGCAGTCATATGATCTTGTGTTGTTGTTGTTGTCAGTAGCAGTTTGTTTTACATGATGAGGTTGCCAACCTCATACACAACCTCATACACAACCTCATATTACTCACCTTGTATGACATGGTCCTGTTCTTTATTTGTCTCTTCAGAGACCCCCCCCCCCCACCCAAGAGATACGCTGGGCTCAAGGAACTGTGCTTGTTGCATAATTTCATTGTGTCACCTGATTATAAAATATGGCTTATATGATACAAGTGTTATCATTGTTACATTGACATAATCACGAAACTGGTGTCATTTTTATGTTATGGCTACATAATCCAGAAGCGGGTGCTATTGTTACGTTAAAAAAGGCCTGTGATCTCGAGGTGTGTTCATTGTTATGTAAAAGAGCCTGTGAAAATGATGACCTCAGCATAATCCTGAATCTTTGTAGATAGAAGATACTCATTTGCTCTTGTTTAATTTTTATGTGAATCATTTGAAATAAATGGCATTGACTCTTGCTATGCCAGAAGCCATATCGTGTATCATGATAAGGTGCACAGTTCTGCTAAAGGCCACCTCATACAGCCATTTTGCTACAGCCAGATGTCTTCATGTCAGCAGTTTACACAATGTAATACAAATTTATTTTTTTGCTACAGGTAAAACTTGCTAGCTTCTTATTGGCTTAGCAGTTATACCGTTTGCCTCTCGCAGCAAAGCTACTGGGTTCCGGGATCAAAACCTGGTAGCATCACACTCCAGTCTACCCAGCTGAAAATGGGTACCTGACTGCTCTTGAGTTAGGGATGACAAAGGCAGTGAGGAAGGGAACTGGTCACCCCATCTCATAAAAAAACTGGACCTAGCATGGTGAAGTTGTTAACTCTGCACTCCCCTACTCCAGTATTTGCTATGGAGCTATATTTACTTGAAGACTTGCAGCACTTCCAAATAGTTATAACAAGTTTATACTTAAACTATATGATATATTCACATAAATATGTATGTTTACTGCTTATTTTAAAACATTGACTCCTTTGATTGTCCAGTGAAGGCTACGGACCCTTTCTTAGAAAAAATACACATAAACACATACTTACATTTTTCTTGCATACAGATAATACATTTTATTACAAAGAAAATTCATTAAGTTTGCGTAAAGTCATACTGAAATACAAAAAACAATCGGTTTAAAAAAAAATATATATATATACATGTGTTTCTTTAAATGCAACATCTATGATAATTTTCCGAGTAAAAGGGTTAATGAAAATGAAATTCAAATGTTTCCATTAAGTACAGAGACCCCCCCCCCCCCTCCCTCCCCCATCATCCTTTCATGGACCCCCAGGTAGTCTGTTAAGAATTAACAGGTTAAGAATTCCTGTTTTAAAACATCATGTACATTTTTTTAAAACTGGCATCCATTTCATCTCCAGGTAAAGCCTAAAATGGTTCTGGGATAGAAAGAGTTAAAATTTATTTCAGTCAGAAAGCTGAACTGACAATGAGAAATTTGTTGACAAAAATGTTATGCTTGTGCTTGTCTGACAACCCATTCACCATCCTAGTGTAGCTTGTTCAATTATGTTATAGTAACAGTTGTTTTGCCTTTCACGGTCTTTTATTTTTTAATTTTGTGCTACCAAATTGACCTCTTAATTGACTTACAAAGCATGAATATATATTTTAATCTATTTAATGAAATAATGTGCTCCAATTTAATGTTCAGTACTAATTCTGGAAACATGTAATGTCCATCAAATGTCGTGCACCATGGAATAAATTATTTTACTGTAAGATTTATTCAAAATAACCAACCTCAACTTGGAAACATGTTTTTGTATTCTTTGTGGGAATGACACCTTGACATGTGTAAGTATCTCTTTTGTAGTTTTATGACGCTCTGATGATATTTTTTCCTGAAGCTCATCAATGTTTCTTGAGTTGGTCTGGTTCACAGTTGATTTTAGACAACTGATGTTTCTTCATATGTTACATTTTTTGGTCTCCAATTGTGAGTATGATCAGCAACACTTCTGATTTCTGTAAAATGATTTATTAGTCATCCAGCAATTGAATGACTGATAAGAAGCCTTTGTGGAATTCTGCCTCTTATATTCTTAAGCAACTGAATGGTTTGTAGCACCTGATAACCCATTCATAAACACTAAACTCAGTTTGTTATCCTTGGATCATTTGTCAGCCATTTTTTTGCCCTGACAGTTTTTGAGCCATTTTTTAAATCTCTGATAATTTGGAAGCCATTTTTTTAGGAAATAAAACATAAATATTAATTTTGCAGTAATTTATACAATGGTATGTGACTTTTGAATGGTGCACAAATTTTGACTCACCCTGCGTGTTTATAAATATATATGTGTGTGTTACTTATATATATATATATATATATATAAAGAGCATACAATCAGCAGCACACTATAGTTGGCCCCATAGAGGAAGCCTGCACATTTTACATGCTCTTACAGTGGTGGTTTCGGTATCCAGTTGTTTGATATGATGAGATTACTAACCATGCCAGACTTACCTGACCTCTTATAACATGATTGATGGGAGCAATTGCCTTGTTCTTTCTGCATGTCCTCATAGACTCTCCTCCCCACCCTCCACCCACCAAGAATCGTTGGAGTAAGAATGTATTTAATTTGTATAATTATCCTCTCGACAAACATCGTGAGAAATATTATACAGTAAGTTGTTTATATTTCACAAAGATGTTCAGATTAGTAACTGTACATAACAAGAACATATTACTAATTACCGACCTTTACCTTACACATTTTGTTCATATTTTTTAAAAAATGTATTCTTAAAGTTGAGGTAGTGATATTGGTGAAAATATTTGATAGTGGCACTTGTACATTAAATGTGAATTTTATAGTCAACATCTGCACTAGTTTATTATTGTGTTATTGCACAAAATACTTTACATTTCAATCAAATTAGACTCAGTATAACTATATGTGAATAACAAATTAGTCTCAAAATAACTATACGTGATTAACAAATTAGTCTCAGAATAACTATACGTGATTAACAAATTAGTCTCAGAATAACTATACGTGATTAACAAACTGACTCAGCGTAACTAAATGTGATTAACAAATTAGACTCAGTATAAATATTGGTGATTAATCTAAATGGAGAAGCACAAATAAGTTTTATATATCAGTTATCTATTTTTTACACAAAATGGTTTTTGAAGTAATTAAATAATAATAATAAATTCTTTAAGCACCAAACACGGCGCATAAGGCAGAAACCAGTGCTCTCCAGGTTGTTCGTTGTGACGCCACTCCTCTTAGCTCTTGCACATTATTTAGGCCCAACGTTCTTCCTTCTCTTATTATTGTTCTTCTGAGTGTTTCTTTTGTTCTTCCTTTTTTCCTCTTACCCTCAGGAACCCAAGTGAGTGCCTGCAATGGTATTCTGTTGTTTTGCATTCATAGGACATGACTGATATATGACCATCGTCTTTTCCTTATATAGTTGGAGACATATTTCTGCCTAGAGTCTTCTCTTATTTGTCGATTAGTCTTGAATTCTTTCCAACTGATGTTCATGAGTTTTCTAAGACATTTGTTCTCGAATGTATTCAGCTTGTTCTCCAATGATTTTGTTATTTTCCAACTCTCACAGCTGTATGTTAACACTGAGATAACATTTGAATTAAACAGACGAAGCTTGGTATGTATATTCAATGATCGTAATTTCCAAATGTTAGATAATCTATTGAAGGCGCTAGCTGCCAAAGCAATTCTAGTATGAATTTCTCTTGTTGTGTCACCATCCTGAGTCATTTTACTGCCTAAATAATTGAAACTTTCAACTTTCTGTAGTTTTTCCCCGTTCAGGATGATATTGAAGTAATTACCATCATGTAATGTCTTAACTCCATAGTGAACAATTTTAGAAATACAAAACTTGTTTTCACTCTTTAAGAATGTCATGATTTTTCCATGTTTGATGCAAGGAATTTTCTGTCACTTTGAGTTTTTAATATAGTTTTAAAGATTAAGGGTCAGTTCATTTCACGTTTTTTTAAACGTAGGATAATGTTATACATAGACGTGAAGGAAACTCAACAAGGATTAATAAATTATAAAATTGGAACAAAATGGAGCAAAAACTTCAAATATAAACGGTAAAGGTGGTCCCATAACAGATACTGCCATGGGGGAGTGAAGTGTTAAAGACTTCACAGTATTAGGTCTAGCTTCAAGAAGTGGGATGATCAGATCCCTTCCATGCTGCCTTTGTCTTCCCTAACTCAAGAGCAGAGTCAGGTACCCATTTGCAGCTGGGTAGACTGCAGCACACCACCACAGTGTTTCTAACCTCTTACCTTTGCCACGAGAGGCCACCACTCTAATGACTCTGCCAATCGGAGCACAGTTCAAATATACTGGCCCTGAAAATGGCCTTCCACCTGGGTGCCTGGGAAAATTGGCCCTGAATGCAGGCCTCTCATCCTTTCAAAGTAAAACAAAAAACAGTAGTATAGGTGGAAAGAAACTTATATTGCATGTTTTCTGTTACCCACTTGCTATAGTAGATTCGAATAAAAGATATAAGCATGCAAAGCCATTTGTATTATTATTTTGCACAAAAAATGTTGTTTTAAACAAAACTAAAAGTCTACATGGTATTTATAGAACACAAGCAAAGTAAACTTTGGTTTTGTACAGGAAAGTTTTGCACAAATATTTTTATTGCTGCCACTTTAAGTGGCTTACACATCTAAATGTAATTCATATAAATCAAATGTTCTTTAATGTTCCTAATAAGTTCCTTATATTTGCTAGTTTTTGCTCTAATGAATTTAAATTTCTTTACCACTGGTTTGTACATAAACATTGACACATCTTTTATGTGCCAATAGTAATAACACATTAAAATGGAGGCTACTTAATATGAACTTATTTACAACAGCAGCTGTACCACACAAAAATAGAGCCAGATTTTTATGCATGTTTCATTGTATATTTTTTTTAATTGACTTGTTTAAAATAGCCAATCTGTCACATAAAACTGTGATAAGCCAGATTTTATCAGAATGTTGGAACTATTCAGTTTATGTTTAACTCAAAAATAAAAATAGCTACATATACTGCCAAATTATGTGTGATATGAAGTGACTGCATTGCCAAATGAACTGTTTTTTTTTTTTTGTTCTCATCAAATGATTGTTTTTGCAACGCTAACTTTTATGCCACTAACTAATTTGTGGAGTCAGTACAATTGTTATGCCACTAGTATTAACATTCTGTTTTTATAATTATGATGCTGGCTGTTATGATTGGTCTCATTCATTTTGTTATACTATAACTAATGTAATTAATAAGTTTGTTGTTTTATACTTATAATTGTTCCTTTAAAAATTTTGAATTCATGGAGTTCAGGACAGTAATTTATATACAACAAAATTGTAACTTTCACAACTGTTCAAGTTGGCAGAATAATAAAACCAGGAGTGAAATTTGAAGTTGCTGCGAAGGTGGAGAGTTCAGTTCCCCGCGCAGCTGGAAAAATGAACAGAAAGCTGACACTTGGGAGGCATAACCCAACAGGGCCTGCCCCTTCCTCGTTTTTTTCTAAAAGGGCTTAAAGGATGAATGCTTCTGATTATCAGATTGCCTCCTGCTGTAATGCTTTGTATCAAACAATACCCTTTAGGTCCCCAAGGAGCATAGGCCTTCAACAAACACATGCCAAGTCCTCCTGTCACATGCTATCAGCTCAAGTTCTTTCCACATCTTCATCATTTTCACTTCTGTCTCAGTTCTCTTCTCCATGTGTTTTTTTAGTCTACTTCTGCCTCTCTTTCTATGGGGATTCCAGAACAAGGACTGCCTTGTAATGCTATCAACAAGTTTCCTCAATGTGTGTCCTATCCATCGCCAGTGTCTTCTTCTCATCTCTTGTTCCACTAGCACTTGTCTGATTCTTTTGAACGCTGCTGTTATAATTCAGGTTCCCATTGCTTCCCATTCTGTAAGTGCTTTGTAATCTTCCCTAGATAGTATTAGTGGCACCCTTTTACTACAGTGGGCACTGTCTTCTTCATGTTCTGAAAGGGGAGAAAAGTCACCATCAGCTCCCATCTTCACGTCAAAGATCAGTTGCAATGGATCTGCAATGTCTCCTGTCTCCTGCCTTGATGGTACACTGTGATAGACTCTTTCCTGTCCATCTCTTGATGTTATCTTCCTTTTCTTGTCTGTCTCTTGGTGGTGTCTTCCTACTTACAGTACTGTCTTCATCTTGCATGTTTGCCGTCAACTCTTCCTTCCATTAGACAATCTCTGAAGGACCAAGGACTAGAATGGAACCAGGCCAGGAGGAAGACAGCTGATAGGATAGTGTGACGCTCTCTCTTCCAAACCTCTACACCTCATGGTAGAAGAGGAACAAATATGAAAGTAAGTCTTCCTTCCATAATGGTTTTCAGCTAGGTGTTATATCTTTTTAAAAATATTTTAGCTAACTTTCATCTCTTTCATTATTTCTATTTTCATTCCTAGCTTTTCTAGGACCTCTCTACTTGTTTTCTTCTCTTTACATAAGATACTGCTCATTCTTCTATATATCCGAATCTCAAGGGCTTTAAAATACATTTATATATTTATCTTCACTAGTAAAACACAATTCTGGCCACAAATATCACAGTGAACAGCATACAAACATTATCTTAAATCTAATTTAGCACAATACAGAATCAGGCCCTGATATAACTAACAGACAATTGTCTGTGGTTGAAAAGTATGTGCCTCGCTTCAGTGGAATGAAGGAAGCAGTACTGATTTAAAGCATTTGTACTTTTTTCCCCCTGAAATTTAGAAAAAGCACTGTTACTTAAATTGTGTTAATTTTTACTAGCCATTGATTATTTTAGCCAACATCTGGAATTTAAAATATTTGTTCATATGCAGTTTTAAAATGATCTATCATGAATTAATCAAAATTACAAAGAAGCATTTTAGGAGCCTTTCTACTCTTACCTTCCTTTTAAAAAAAAAAAAGTTTTTGAGCATGAATTTTAACTTAAAATTAAATTCAATCGTTGAGGAGAAGAAATATGATATCAGAATTATATTCAATTATTTTATAAAGAATGCAATGACATCATTTCTGAGCAACAATAACAAATGGGGGGGGGGGGGGGGGGGGGGGGGGGGGGGGGGGGGGGGGGGGGGGGGGGGGGGGGGGGGGGGGGGGGGGGGGGGGGTGGGGGGGGGGGGGGGGGGGGGGGGGGGGGGGGGGGGGGGGGGGGGGGGGCGAGGGAAGAAGAGAGTTTAGAATTCTACAGCAACTAAGACTAGTCCAAAACCATTTGGGGTAACAGCCCCTGAAAAGTTTGGCTTGTCTGTAGCAGAAAAGGGTACATCATCTTCAAGTACAATCAGAGCAACTTATTATAGGCACTGTAAACTTTTATCTGACCCACCCAAAAACTGAAATATTCTGAAAATCAAACGTTATATTTTTTTGGGACTACTTGTTGAAAGTTTTTTGTGGAAACCGAAAAAAATGTCCAGTTTCTGAAACATTGCTGTCCCAGATAAAACATTATGGACTTGTATAAAAACAATAAGAATTCTACCCTGTTATGTCTGCTAAATTAAGTAATCTTATAAAGTTAAAGTTAGTTGCTTATCCTTTACAGGACGTGGCAATCAACCCCAGCTTTTATTGGCTGTTTGTGATTTTTCTAGGCAATTTTTTCATTCAGTAGTTTGCCATTGCTTTCTGAATGGTACGGCGCTTATACCATTGTTAAAAATCCAAACAAAGCGATCTGCTACCAAACCGCCTGCAGCAGGTTTCGAACCTGGTATATCTGGATTATGAAACTGCGTTCATATCCATTAGGCCACAGACGCCGACAAGTAATCTTATAATTAGTACTAATTGGCTGTGAAATGTGGGAATGAATTTTCTTTATTTTATTATTTTGTTCTTGAGTATCCAGGGTATAGTTGTGTAATTCAGTCTAAGCATTTGAAGAGGACAGGTATTCAAAGGTGCCAGAGCTTAAATTTGTAAGCTTGCTTTGCTAAATTTGTGGTTTAAAAGCTATGACCAAAATTGTTTAATGAATTTTTGTGTGGGTCAGCACAGACAGGCTTAAAAAATGTGTTCTTTAACTGTGTTATAAAAGAAATAAATATCAAATGCGCAGAGATATGAATGAATATTATAAGCCTGATCTTTAAGGTGAGTGTTTTTTTAGGCAAAATGTTGTCAGCCTGCATGAATGACTTTTTCTTTTTAAATGTATTGTAATTATGTAAATAAATGCTTGTATATTTTATGATATATATATTGATGTAAGAGACCACTAAATATAAAATGACCTATGTATGTCTGACTTATGTTGTATCGGTGCCTTTGGTCTGAAAAAGCGTAAATTCTTGCTAAAGTCTCTAGGTACACATTTATTCTGAAAATTAAGCAATATAACTTTGGATAATGTGGATGTGTAAGATCTTTTTTTTCTTCTTTTTTTTTTTTTTTCTTTTTCAAAAGTATGAACTGAGATTTGACTTTCTCGAAATTATTTTGTAAGTCTTGGTTTAAATCTATTTATTTTCCAAGGTTGACAAAGTAGAAAAGCTTAGTATTGCACATCTGAAGAGGCACATATTTTTTTGTCTGAAGAGGCATGCACATTACAACAGTCTGACATATGTGATTAATTATGTATACTGTATAAATAATGTACACATAGAAATGTTAAACTGATATACATGTTAACTGTTGTAATTATTTTAACTTCTGTTTTGTCTTGCATTATGTCATGCAATATATTCATTTGACATTTGCTTATAGCCGCATTGTTCTTGTACTTAACAATGTGTTACACTTATTATTGAACAAAGGTAAAGTATTTCTGCATGTTTATTATTATACTTTATTATAACAGTATATCAAAATTATGTCATTATTTGGCTGTCATGCTTCTCCAGCTTATGTACTAATGTTTATTTATTTTATTTTGTTTCTTTATCTGTCCTTGAGTGTTTTTATTCCGTCAAGTTAAATAACTGTAGAGAAATTAAATATGGAAAGTTTGCAGCTAAATGTAGGGTGTTTTTATTTTTAAAAACTAGAAAAAAGTAATGAATCATACTAAGAAATAAGACAAAAAAACTTTTAAAAATTGCCTACGTTGCGGCCACAAGGCCCTCGTCAGGGAAAGGAAAGAAGGTGAGAGCTAGGATGAGACATCAGAAAATAAATAAAAGGTATATCACCTGGTCAATATAGCCATCATGTGTTGATATGCACAATTTTTCAGCTTCCATTCATAAAAGAGTAAATACTAAATGGAGAAAAGAAACAAAAAGCAACCAAACAAAAGATTTATTACAGTGATAATTTGTTTCTATTTTTTTTAATAAACACTTGCTTTACCACATCTTACTGCAGTCCCCTTCAGCAGCTAAATGTAAAAAAAAATTGTAAGGGCTCTTTTTATGTAACAGTCAAAATATAGGTTGCTATGAAGACAAAGTAACAGCTGAAAGAGAATATTAATACTGACTCTCGGCTGTTAAGCGTCAAACATGGTTACTATATAAGGGACAGGAGGAGTAGAGCACAACATACAAAATGAAATTTTCTAAGGAAAACTGCCAGTTTTGCCATTGGATAAAAAAGTGTATGGACACCTTGTCAGAATGTAGCCAAATCAGCTATGGCATAAGCCTTCAGCAGCAGAAAATCTGGCACTTGGGCAAACTGGTACTTGAGAGGAAAGTGAATAGATACATCTAAAGAGATTATTTAAAAAAACAAAACAATGGGTAACACTAGCCAGAGCAATATACTTTGCAGAACAACAAACAGTGTTTCTCATGCTTGTGTAATGAGGATGTCCTGAAAGAATCCAGTGTCCAAAGGAAGCTTATTACTTGCATTAGAAAAAAATCAGTCTACTTTCTTTGGACATGTTATAAGAAGAAGAAACTTGGAATACAGTAGGGCCCTGCTCATATGGCAGGTTATTTTCCAGACTCATGTCGAAAATTGAACATAGTCTTTTTTTAACTTGCAAATGCAAATAAAATCCTAATAACATGCTTACACTGTCCTATAATAAGTTTGTAATAGAGCTAGGCTTAAAAAAAAATATGAACGTAAAATGAATATAAGGCATTTAAAGTAAGAGGGATATGGCTTAGATGCCATTGTAATTAATTTAAAAAAATATTATGTGTAATATAATAAATTTTAAAAGTTTGGAAACTTGCCAGAATACAGAGAGCTGCTGAGCTCACAAATGCTGTAAACAGACTGAATTACCAACAATAAAATGGTACCCGAAGCCATTCTCAGACTTAGCTGCTGAGCGTGTCATGCCAAAAATGCAGAAAGAGCAGAAAACCACTGAACAAAATGAACATGTGTATAATTGAAAGCCGCCTTATTAGCAGAATGCTCAAAAATGGGAGCTCTACTGTATATTGTGACGACAAGAACAACTGAAGGAAAAAGATACATCATGGTATGATAAGATGTCAAAAATAAAATTTTTCACAGTACTGAAACAGGAAGATGTGGCTAGACATGCCATTAGGCATAGTTCTTGAAAAGGAAGTAAAAATCTCTATTTCTGCCATTTTCATGTTTGTAATAAGAAAAACCTTGTTAGCCAAAATGTTTGTTTTCTTAATTCTACTAAACTGCTTTTAACTTTATAATTTCAATGAAAACTTTTTTGTTATTTTCCCACCATTTTAGCTTCCAATAAACAAATACCATTATAATTATTTCTAATACCCATGATCCGTATTGTGTTTATATGTCAAAATATTGTATGCTCTTCAAATGCATCATGTCAGAATCTCATGAGAAACAATTTTACAAACACATAAAATATCTAATAATCATGAACTAGTGATACTTATGGATGTAACATTTCTTATAATCACTGATAAGTTTTTTTTTTTTTTTTTTTTTTTATTGTACGCCCGCTAATACTCGAGGCGAAATCTCAGGTTATCATTAATGTCTAACCTGACATTGATTTTACATGAGTATCCCTTTTTTTCTTGTACAGAGACAGGTGTCCCTCGCCATTCAGGCAGATACTCGCCGATTTCGGAGGTACCCATTAGAGCTGGGTCGGCTCAGGAGCCTCCAATTACACTCACAAATCCTTCAAATGTCCGAGCCTTAATTAAAAAGGTCTCGAGGCTAAAAGAAGCTGAATATCCGCGTCCAAATCCCCTGAGCAAAATATGGTCGACGAGAAAAATCCTCAAATGGTAATCCAGTCCAAATCCATTAAAAATTTACTAAGATAAGCGGTCGAACTGAAAAGATGCTTTGATCCGAAATCCATCACCCCCGGTCGACGAAAAATCCTCAAATGCCGTCGCCCGGGTTTGATCCTAAATCACCCGGTCGCCAGAGCGGTGTGGTAACCACTACGCTAGCGCGGCTCCCATTGATAAGTGATACAGCACGTGTACTCTAGAGGATATAAAATTTCTTATAGACACAAGTGATACTAGTGGATATAAAAATCTCTTATAGTCACAAGTGATACTAGTGGATATATAATTTTTATTAGTCATATGTGATACTAATGGATATAAAATATCTTATGATCACAAGCAAGTTATACTAATGGATATAAAATTTCTAATAGTCACAAGTAATACTAGTGGATATAAAATTTCTTATAGTCACAAGTGATACAAGTGGATATAAAATATCTTATGATCACAAGCAAATAATACTCATGGATAGAAAATTTCTAATAGGCACAAGTGATACTAGTGTATATAAAATTTCTTATAGTCACAAATCACTTGGCATCACGCTCGTGGATATAAAATTTCTGATAGTTAAAGTAATACAAGTGGATATAAAATATCTTATGGTCACAAGCAAGTGATACTAGTGGATGTACATTTTATTTTAAAATAGTCACAAGGAAATGATGCTTGTGGATATAAAATTCCTTTAAGATACCAGCAGGTGATACTAGTGGATTGTTTGTGAAGATTTTCGATTGATATAATGGAATTATTTGGAACTGTCAATAACAGTGGCATTATATTTAGACTTTGTTACAACTCATTTGGCATATAATTATTAGACGTCATAAATATATGGGAATCAGAAGAAATCAAGTCCTACACAAAAATCGAAATCTGCAACGTCAGTATTAAGGCAGCCATATTGTATGTTTCTGAAACATGGACAACAACAAATACAACAACTTAAGATGTTACAAGCGGTCATAAATAGGTGCTTGCGTGAAGCAGAAGGATTGAAATGGTGTGATAGGATCACAAATGTGAAACCGAAGGCATGTGCCGGTAGAACAAGCGTGAGCTCACGATGTTGGGAGCATAAGACTCTAGCATCAGTTAGGACACACTGAGGAAACCTATTGAAAGCATAACAAGGCAGTCCTTGTTCTGGAGTTCCCAGTGTAACAGAAGTACAGGGGAAAAAATAAAACATGTAAAGGCCTTGAACTTGTGTCACATGACAGGAAGAGTTGTCATGAATTTGTTAATGGCCTCCTTCCTTTGGGAGCTGAAAGGTAATGAATTAGACTTCACTTTTGTTAATGTAATGTTATTATTAGGAGTTATTATTTTATTATACCTTTGCCAGTTTTATTATTTTTAGATATGATCACTCAGACGTTTGGTCTGTTTATAGACCAGTAAACATATTTGTCATGAACGTGATGTTTCTAAAATTGACAGAATAGGAGACCAGTGTTTTTTTTTATCTTTTTGTCACTGAAGTGTGTCAGAAATTGGGTTACACCTTAAAAATCTGGCACAACTGTTCACTTTTGTAAATTATTTCATGAATGTTGTGAATAAACGTTTAACCCCTACAAAAAAAAATGGCAGATTATGTAATGGAGTTCTATTGTAATTTGTTTAACCACTACTGTTGTTTTATATTGTCAGCATAAAGAAACAAATTTAACTATATCATAAATGTACAGTTTACGTCTTCAAGGATGGATACAAAATAAGTTAGAATTATCCATATTTCAAGTGATAATAAAACATATATTGTGATTTTAGCAAAATAGTTTGTAGTTTTTATAATTTTATCATTTATAGTTTGAAAATGTAATGTCTGTTTTTGAAATCTGGTGACTGTTTACACAGAATGTGTTTGAAATTGGAATATCTGTTTTAGAATGTTAGATCTGTTTAAACAGAATGTGTTTCAAATTGGAATAAATGTATAAACATATAAGGAGGAGAAACCCGAGGCCTGTAAACAGTAAATAAATAAACAAACAACACACAAAGGTATGTTATCAGGCACTCAGTAAGAAATAAAGAAGTAAAAGACTAGACAACAGAAAAACAACAGCAGGGATAGGCTTACCGGGAATCGAACCAGGACCTTCTGAACGGCACCACCGCCTAGCCATGGGAGCGAATCGCTACTACCCACTCTGCCAGCTACTCAATGAGTGCATGATAACATACCTTTGTGTGTTGTTTGTTTATTTATTCAAATTGGAATGTCTGTTTTAGAATGTTGGATCTGTTTATACAGAATGTGTTTCAAATCAGAATGCCTGTTTTAGAAATGTTGAATCTGATTAACAGAATGTTTTTCTAATTTGAATTTCTGGTTTAGAAATGTGGGGACTGTTTACACAGAATGTGTTTCAAATAAGAATGTCTCTGTTACTGTTTAAACAGAATGTTGTTTCTAATTCAAATTGGAATGTCTGTTTTAGAAATGTGGGGACTGTTTACACAGAATTTGTTTCAAATTGGAATGTCTGTTTTAGAAATGTGGTGACTGTTTACATAGAATATGTTTCAAATTGGAATGTCTGTTTTAGAGATGTGGTGGCTGACTATGGGAATATTTTCATGTTGTGACGACCCCATAGGGTGAAGCTGGAGAGTCCTCCAGCACCCTGCGAGCTTGGGCATAGTTACTTGTATATGGAGATCAAGCTGTTGCCCATGCAGCATGTCCCCTCTGGTAGGTTCAAAGGAACGGATGTAGCCAATACAGTTAGATACCAGCCACGTTGCAGGAGTTGCCAGAATAGTGTCCAATGAACATTAGACTGCCTTAGGTACACTGACTGGATTTATCCTCAGGGTTTACTCCCGAAACCATTCCCGTAAACGGATATTCCCGCAAAGCAGCGGAGGTTTGAAATCAGTTTTACTTTCTCTTTCAAAGGCTGCCAACCAAGGATCACGAGCCAGTATCAGTATTTCGTGAGGTTTAATTTTTTTATTTAAGAGAGATACTTAAGGGGAAGATTTGGAACAGCCTTGGTACAGTTTTGGTTTTTATGCTTAATCCTTTGCTTGATGGGATTACCCGCCACATGTGCAGCCTCAGTTTGGTTACTTCCAGAAACAGGACTGGTTGGGACAGATTACATTATTTTGTTCTTACCTCGGAAATCTATGCGAACCACTTTGAGCGGGAGTATACTTATGTGAATACAATACAATGTATTGTTTCTGCTTATTGCTGGCAGAAAACAGCACATAAAATAGAAAAATAAATGTAAACAGAGCAATGGTAGTAAATAAAATATTAGAATAGAAATAAATAACAATTTAAATAGCGTAATGTAAATAAATAATGGACAACACGTAGAACAACAAATTTTTGCCCAGATCATGTTATTCATCAAAAGTATAAAATTATACTTTAAACCTTACGACCTTTCACAAAACCTTTTTTAATACCAAAAACAAACAACACAAAAACTTGTTCTCTTGCAGCTGTAATTGGACTATTAATGTTATCAGAAGTAAAGGTCTTTTTATATTTGGACATGCGCCCTAATATAACCGACTAGGTTGAACGGGACGCGTCTCGCCAAAACGAGGCAAACTTTTATTTAACACAAACATATTGCAGCTATGATTTCTGTTGCAATATTTTGTTTGCATAATGAGGTTTGCAACACTATGCATGACCTTGTATTAGTCACCGCCTTTTATACTGCAAGAGCACATGCTTTTCTTCGTGCAGGCTTTCTACAATACCAGTGTACAAGCCGGTCATAAGACGGGAATTACATTCAAAAGCACCAATATCTAATTTTAAAAACCACAGTGCACCACTACAGTTCACTAACTGCGTAGCGGCAGCGAGGATCCCAATGTGTGTATACGGGATCACACATTCTATGAATATTTGTGTGCACACCGTCATTTGCGCACTTTTCTTTGTCGAGTGTTGCTATTTTCGGGAGAGTACATATAAGGGAAACAATACAATTAATGTCTAACTTTCAACCACAGTTGCATCCCTTAACGTTAGTGACAGAAAAAGCTGGGATTTTATGTATATTGATGGTCAGCTGTGGTGGCGGCTTCATGCTTCGTATTGAACGAAAAGGGAAAACATTTGAACTCAATGTGCTGTTATTTAGTCTCGGTATGCAAGCACAGAGCGTCCGATTGACAGATTGGTTAGAGCTCTGTTCTCTCACGGTAAGGGTGTCGGGTTCGATTTACTGTATCTTCAAGCTCCAGTCTACCCAGCTGTAAATGGGTTACCTGACTTTGCTCTTCAGTTAGTGAGGGAAAAAGTCAGCGAGGGAAAGAAACTGGTCACCACATTTCTCGATGCTGGACCTAGTATGTGAAATCTCTAACACTTCATTCCCCTACGGCATCATCTACGATGGGACTACCTTTTTTTACGCAAGCACATTCCAGGGCAAATATCTGTGTCGGTGGTGTACGACAGGTGGGGGCTCTTACATCGTTAACGTGAAGTGATGATAAACGAACTACTTCACTTTACGCTGGGCACAATTGTGTATGCCACTGCGTCATCCTTTTCGGTCACCTGTTTATAAATTAGTAAGCAAGTTGGGTGTACACATCGATAAATAGATGGACAATAGAACAGATGTACAAACTAGGTCTGTGTACACATTGATAAATAGATGGACAAAAGAACAAATGTACAAACTAAGTCCCAGAAAAATCTAGCCCTTGCATTATCAACAAAAGGTTTCGATTTGAAACTATCGTCCACAGATCAAGGTGTACGTTATCTCAAGAGTAGGGAAATGTACTGTTAATTGAAGCTGTTTTGCATATTGCGCTGCGATAAATTCGTTTCTATTGTTGTTGTTGATGAGAATCCACATCATTACACTCCTGACACACCAATACGTGCTGAGACTCCCTCAGCTAATCTCGAAGGGTATGAATGTTAATTGTTCCTGTAGCACGCTGGTTGCTAACACGACGGATACATCCTACCATACGTCTACCTCAGCTAGTTTTACGTTTGATGTCAAATTCAGCAATCTTAGTCTTGTTGATTCATCGATTGCAGTGTTGGTATCTAAGAAGTGATCAATAATTATCCTGAGTATATTACGGTTATCAGAACCGATAAAATTGTACAAAACCTTTTTATGAGCCGCAAACAATGCGTTTCTTTTGTAAAACAGATAAATAACATTTTGAACAAAATAATACTAGGCTATATCTCCCTCCACATGCCGTGCTGTGCTGCGAACAGTTATCACATCACTTATGCACCATTTGTCGTATCTCGCCGGCAAGGTGTGTTGGGTGTGTCAATGTGCTGCTTATGGTAAAAAAAACTACTCTTTCAAGATAAGCGATGAGAACACAATAAAGTTCAAACTACGTGCTAAGGCATGTATTGTTAAGAGCTGCCTGATTAAAGTGTGCCCTGAATATGGTATTTTAGTCACTGCTGTTTATATACAGTACCGGTAATAATAATAGCCCCTTCCGTCATAACTGACTACGGGAATGCGCCCCTGAGGTGACCGCCCACAGCTGCTTTTTTTTTTCCTTCGTGTTCCATTCGACGTTTTCTCCTCTCTTCTGCTTACCGTGAGAACATCTTTTCGCCCAATCTGAGGCAGCTTCATCCCTCCAGGTTGCTGGATTTATGTCCTGTGCCCTCATGTCTCTCTTGGGCATATCTTCGAACCTCAGCTGCGGTGGCCCAACTGTTCTGTTGCCATTTGTCAGTTGCCCGTAGAAGATATCTGCGACCATCTTTCATGCTGGTGACATGGCCAAACCAGCGTATCCGTGCTGTCTAGGCAGTGTATAGATGCTTTGAAGGCCAGCTCGTGTCAACACTTCAACATTTTGTCACTTACCGAGGATGTAGCGGACACCATAGATGAAAGGTATTGAGCCATCTTTCTTGCTTAGCATAGGTTGTTCATATCTCGCTGTTGATGGGGACATTATATACTGCAGCTTTGGTCTTCGTTGTGAAAATTCTACTTAGAAGAGAAAAGCTGCGCATCGATGGACACTCCGTCAATATAACGGCATTCTGTCTATTATTCCCTTCTTCGACCTCTTTTTAAACGTCTAATTGGTTATAGCTACCTCTACCCGCCTGACAACCCGTGTTTAAGGAAACTCCAAACTCACAACGAAGACTAAAGCTATGGTATATAACGCCTGCGTCACCAGCACACTTCTATATGGCAGCGAGACATGGCAAAAAAGAAGGCTTAACACCTTCCATCTACGGTGTCTTAATCATCGATATTTTGTGGAAGGGCAAAGTGACAAATCTCGATGTGTTGTCACGTGCTGGCCTTCAAAGCATGTATACACTGCTTAGACAGCACAGACTACGCTGGCTTGGCCATGTCTGCCGCATGGAAGATGATCGCATTCCGAAAGATATCTTTTACGGAAAACTGGCAGATGGTAAAAGAACAGTTGGGCAACCGCAGCTGAGGTTCAAAGATGTGTGCAAGAGAGACATGAGGGCAATGGACATAAATCCTGCAACCTGGGAAGATAAAGCTGCTGATCGCATCAAGAGACGATACTCTGTACGGTGCCACCCTAGATTCGCCGAAAAGAAACTCTTACGGCAAGCAGAAGAGAGGAGAAAACTTCGAAAGGAACACAAGGAAGATAAGCAGCTAAGGGCTGTCACCTCAGGAGCGCATTTCTATAGCCAATTATGACTGAAGAGGCTATTATCATTATTATGATGGGTTATTGTTACGTGTCGTATAGTTAAATATTCCGGAGATATTCTCCGTGGCCAAGGTGTCTAGGGGCAGTCACACAACACGACATCAGCATAACTACTGAGCGGACCAACACCTCCTTCACAACTTTACAAACATGCAGTTTATTAAGTTTGACAAACAGCTCCATGGTAAGAGATAAATAGCCCTGTTGATATTTACCTTCGTGTGTAGTAAATATTGTAAGATATAATGAGACGTGGCTGGCTGTCATACATACTCACGTTACGAAGCATAATCACGAAGGCGAACACACTGAATACATAGGACACATATTTAATCGGACATCTTGGAAAACAGGAAGTCGGAAGAAGGTAGGTAAGCAGAAGAGTTCCCATAAGGGCAAGTACTTTAGTGGGAAACAAACTAAACACCGAAACGTATATACACATCAACATCCCCCCTTCTTTATGAGTGAACAAAGTCATTCATCCAAGAGGGTTTCTTGCGATCTCTTTGAGGTCTCTTAGGGCAAGATGGTAGGAGAGAATGTTCTTTGCCAGCTTTCCCAGGACTAGAAGTAGCTGGGGTTGAAGGATCAACTTCTTGAGGATTGGAAATGTTCACTTCACTAGTGTTTTCCATGTCTGGCAAAACAACCTGTTGCTCGTGTAGAACTGGAGAGGAGACATCAATTTCCAGGTCCTGGGGATCAGGTGTGAAAGGTGTTGTTTTAGGTCTTTCAGAGAGCCTCTTATCGATCCTTCCAGGTTGCCAGTTTGGTTGTTCAGGGTCTTGATAGTAGACTGGCTGGTGAGACAACTTGGGCAGATCATGAGCAGTTTTATCATAATACTTCTTCACTGATCTGTCTCTCTTGCCTCTACTTTCAATAACTCTACTGTGAGATGCAACGGGTTTCACTGCAGAAGGTATCAGTGTACGCAGTTTCCTGTTGAACAGTATTTCTGCTGGACTTTGATCAAACCCTTGTCTTGGCGTATTACGAAGTTCAAGTAGTGCCTCATATGCATCTGTATTGTCCTGAACAGTCTTTCTCATCATACCCTTGATGAGTTTCACAGCAGATTCAGCTAATCCATTGGCTTTATGGTGACCTGGTGCTGATTTAACATGAAGTATTCCCCATCTAGCAGTAAATGATCTGAACTGTGCAGACGTAAACTGAGTACCTTGGTCAGATACAATAACTTTAGGGACACCATAACGAGCAAAATGAGACTTCAATTTCCTGATGACTAACTGTGCTGTCATTGTAGGTAGAAAGTCTACTTCAATGAAGTTGGAGAAGTAGTCAATCAGGACTAAATAATATCGGCCTTCTATAATAAAGATGTCAGTGCCAACTTTCTCCCAGGGTGATAAACCTCTTGAGTGTTGGTTTAAAGGTTCTTTAGTATTCCTTGCCTTCGTTTCTTGACATTCTGGACAACTGTCAGCTATCTGTCGAATCTCAGCCGTTGTGGTGGGTTTGATGGTAATACAGTTTGTTGTTAAGAAATCTTAGTGTACTGAATGAGGTCAGCTGTGAAGGTCCCTGAATATAATAAATATTCGAGTAAATTTCCAGGGTACCTTTCTACTACCACCACTATGATCTCACTCAGACTTATTCTAGATAGAATGTAAGATGACTACGTTTGGTGTCTAGGGTTATGAAATGTTAGTGTAAGGTTGCATTAACCAACTGAACATATAAACAATTACACAAATTATTTTATTATCTAATACAACACAACAGTACCACGACAATCACATACGAACTACACTTTAAAAGACTATCTTTAGTAAGTCAGTGGTTGAAAGTTTGGTAAAGTTAATGTTTTTCAATTTATTGTCCTGAATCTGATTTATTTGGAATCAGGACTGACAATCAAAGTGAAATCATAGAAATTAATTACATCAATCAATTTACACAATGGGTCTTCTGACCATAATACAAATATTATTATATAAGGGTGTAGTTGTATTGTTTAACTGAGGTGACTTCTAGTATACACTGGTTGATTGTTTATTATCATCATCTCTGCATGTTGTTTGTAAGTTTTTGTGGACACTGATGGAATGTTTATATCACTATTCCCAGTTTCTTATTTGTAATATAATGTTAGTTGAGCGATCAGGTGCCGAAACATGCACCTATCTTTGTAATATGATGTAGGAATCTTCCTGCACTTCGCTGAACGACAACCTTCAGCTCCCACTTCTTCAAGAATGATGGTGGTTTACAGTTGTCTCCGAAAAAGGCAAGACTGTGGCATGAATATATCGGCCCACTGTAGTCTGGCACCAGTTATTGACAGCAACCAAAACCCTCTGAAATCAGAAGGATATGCCTCCTTCGTAATCAACAGCCTACAATAATACTCAACAACCAGTACAGGCACATTACAAACAAACATGCAAGATCAGCTCTTTACGACAATCCCTTTCACCAGTTTCTTTTGATGTGACCAGGTATACCAGTATTCCTCTCCCCTAATAGTTACAACGCCTCTGCAATTCCAGCAATAATCTGTTGTCCATACAATAGGATAGGTATTATGCTCCTGATGATAATCATATATAACTTAGTTGGTCTACACCTCTCTGATAGTCTTTCATATGCTGGATCAATCTCTAGACTCTGTTTTGAGTCTGCCATAGACTCACTTACTTACAGTCGTAGGTTAGTATCTCACATTCAAATTTTATTTTAAATAAAATGTTAAGAAAATCAATCTTACCACAGATGCAAGGAAATAACACAAGTAAACGATGACTAGGCAATAGAATATGGCACATTTTCGATCTGCCCTATGTCCAGGCTTTTCCTATGTTAGAAAATTCTCCGCCTGCTCTCATCGATCTTGCTTTGCACAAAATTTACTTGAAATGGCAGTGAACAGTCCCCGTTTCGTACCAGTATCTACTGCTTTGTCCAATGGGACCATGTTTACATTTATTTTTGAATCTATCGTTTCAAATAACAACTCCCAATATGTTTCCAAGGCAAATATATTTTTAGTTTTAGGTCAACCAATCATACTTCGCCTTCCTTCAAAATCCACCCAATCAAATATCCCGTACCTTTTAACCTCATTTGCCCAAAGTCGTTTTTTCAAAACATGCCATAAAAAATTATAAGCAGGCATGATCTTTACTTGACAGTCTGGTCGGATCCACTATAGTATTATGGCTATAATTAGTTAATTAATGGACTATTTGCGTAACTATTACCATATTCTTTGTCAACAATTCCTAAGGTACACGAATATACAATTTATATGGGACTAGTTGGCTTGGTTCAGAAGTACACAGTTTTTTTTTTCTATGTTAGTGTTTTTTATTTTTAGTCTACTACACGTTCAATTCTTGTCCATGTGCTGTCTTCTCTATTTACGTGATAATTACGTCCTTTGAAATAAGAGCTAAGGTTGTTTTTGTGACACGAGTTGTCTACATGTTCTAACTTTTTCCTCGTATTTTGGGGGAAACTCCTAAGGCAAGGCTTGCCCCTGTGCTAGTATTGGCTTTTAGTTTAAAATCAATGCGAAACGAATTAGCATTTCATCTATCCTTTCCTCTCCTCGTTCCACAATGCATTTTTAGTCACATATTTTCTTAGAACTAGGAAAAGTGATTATGTCAAGGACGAATTTGAAAAATGTGGGTACCGTTTTGTTCGGCTATTCGTTAGCAAATAATAATCTGAAGGCGTAGGCGATACCAACAGTTCTAGCAGAAAATTCTTTTATACTTTCTTATCTTTTCCTTTATGCCCGATATTGTTATATATTAATTTAGATATTGTATTTAGAAATTCACTACACATGTCCCCCCTTTAGAACAGACGATCATATGTCAGTTCCTATTTCTAAATACACATAGATGAATTTACTATCTATGCCTGATGACTACTCTGATGTTCGTCGTATGGATGTCTGCTTAAAAAATCAGCTCCCACATTAGTTTTTCCGGGAATGTACTCTATGGTAAACTGGAATGGCTGTAAGAGCAAAGACCAGCGTAATAACCTAGCATTTTCATGCCTTGCTTGTGACAGACACACGAGTGGTTTATGATCTGTCTGGATCCTAAATGATTGTCCATAGAGATAAATCTGGAACTTTTTTATACCCCAGATGACAGCGAGACATTCTTTTTCACTTGTTGAATATTTTTGTTCTCCTGTATTCAACTTACGGCTAGCATAAGCAACTGGGGTTAATTCCCCATCAAGTGAATTTGACCGTTGTAATAGAGCTGCACCCAAACCGATATTACTCGCATCCGTTCTCAGAATGAATTCTTGACTTAAGTCAGGTAATTTCAAAATAGGCCTGCTTGTGAGCTTTTCTTTCAATTCTTGGTATGCTAATTCACACTGCGCTGTCCAAATAATTCTATCAGGATTTCCTTTGCGCGGTTAAATCAGTCAATGGAGCACATATGGAGTTAAAGTTTTTTATATACTTTTGGTAAAAACCACATAATGAGACAAAAGATCGCACATCTTTTTTTGTTTGTGGTCTTGGTGCTTTTTTTAATTTCTCCAGGTCCTTGTGGTCAGGGGTCATGTTTCCCTGATGTACTGTGTGGCCCAAGAATTCCAGCTCTTTACATCCAACACAGCATTTCGTCGGTCTAGCTGTCAAATTACCAACGGGCTGATCACCCGTTTGCCAGTCACTTCGATTACGGAAACAACAGCAGATGGATTGATTTGCCGTTGCCCTAAAGACGCCAATAGGCGTGATGGGAAACAATGGCAAAGAAAACCTATCTGCTGTTGCCCTAAGACGCCACTAGGCGTAATGGCCACTGACTGCTTTGACGGTCGGTGGCTAAGGACGGAAGAAGAAGAAGAAGCTGTCAAATTAGTCTCTCTCAATCGATCAAACAACATATTCAGAGAGTTAATGTGTTCCTCAAATGTTTCTGTTGCTATGAGAATATCATCCATGAAGTTGATGATGCCTGGATTCTTCAAGGGATCCAGTAACTTTCTCATCATCCTCGAAAACACACTCGGTGCATTTTTCAGCCCGAATGGCAACATATTAAATTCATAATGTCCTTCCGAGGTGCTAAAGGCTAAATAAGGTTTGACTTCCGGCTTTACTGGGATCTGATAGTAGCCTTTGCTCAGATCCACTTTAGAGAAATATTTAGCTCTATTCAGCCTGGCAAACAGCTGAATTGTATCAGGTAATGGATCCACCTGACCTTCTGTGACAGCATTCAGTTTCCTGTAATCTATACACAGCCTGTGTTCTCCAGAGGGTTTTCTTAACAGAACCACACTGGAACTGTAGGGAGATTCACTGTGCGAGATGATCCCTTCTCTCAACAGATAATCTATCTCCTCCCTTAAAGCTTTTTCCTTAGCGAACAGAATCGAATAGGCTTTCATACAGATTGGTGTTGGGTCTATGAGTTTCATATCATACTCCAATAAATTTGTATGCCCCGGACGGTCCGTTAACACATCTGTATGATTATTCAGAACCTGTTGAACCCTCTCCCTCTGAATTTCCGTTAAGTGTGTGCTGATTTTTACCTGTGCGGCGGTTTCACAGGGATGTAAAGGATATTCATGAGAAGTGAGTGGTTCCTTTTTCATCTCCATTGCAACAGACAAGGTCAGTAGGTGTGTCTCTTCCTGGTTTTCTCTGTCCAGATATTTCTTCAGGAGATTCACATGATAGATTTTCTCTTTCCCTTTCTTATCTATCTTATAATTTGTTCTAGACACCTTCTCTAGAACTGCATATGGACCTTGCCATCCAATTTGCAATTTATTCTGGCTGCCGGGCAGTAGAAGGAGCACCTTCTCTCCCACAGATAATTCTCGATCCTTCGCTTTCTTATTGTAATAGGCAGCATGCTTTTTCCTGGCTTGTCTCAAATTTTCATTGGCAAGTTTCCAGCCAGTTTTAAGACGAGTGGTCAGCTCGTTCACATATTGATATGATGAGGTAATATTTTCTTCTGCCTTTTCATCGGTCCAGGTCCTTAACAAGGTTACATATGGACTTTTAATTTTTCTGACATAGTTTTCATAATATTGGAAGCCTTGTTTTGAGGACATTTCTTCCTCTTGTCATCATATAAGAATCTTCCACTACCAATTTTTTTCTTGGGGTTTTCTTCCCACTTTAAATTCCTTGTGAGAGATTTTCTCTCTCTTTTATCTTCCTCCAGTTTACATAAGTCCGACTGAGAGATTTTCGGCTTATTCTGGGGTAAGACATCTCTTTGTACTCGCTGCATAGTGGCCATTGTAAAACATCCAAGTGAAGACTGTCTGTGAAAAGGGGGCTCCCATTCCACTTTGTCTACATTATTAAATTTATTTTTCTTTCCATTTTCAGGCCTAAGTTTGCCCCGTGGCGTGTCTAGGTCCTGATCAATTTTCCCACTCGTGGGTGTTCCCTCATGTAGTAAGCCACATCTTTCTACAAAATTCTCAATGTCAAACATTTCATCTGGCGAATAATAATTTTGAGCCACCTTTTAAATGATGGTACCTATTTTCTCATGGTCCATATCTTTTCCAACATGTAGGCTCCTTATCACATCTGCCCTATATGCCTTTGGAAGAACCACTGTCCGTGACCAGTGGATCCAGTTCCGGCCTTCCTGTAAATCAAATTGTTTTTCATATAGAAATCTCCTTTGCCTGGAGGTGTATGACATTTGGGCAATTTCTTAAAACAAGGCTTGAGGGTCTTATCCCCAGCCTGCGCCATCCTCATCTCATCTGGAGGGGTATTTATCAGATTATCCTCCTCCTGTTTAGACTGTGATCTGGTCTGAAGCGTGGTCATGTACACAGGTCTCTTTTTACACACTTCTGTGTTATGGTTGTCCATCCGACACCAACTACAATATTTCTTTCCTTGGTTAAAGGGTTTTCTTTCATTATATTTCCTTTCATTGAATTGTGAGGTTTTATTATTATAGTCATTGCGTGGCCTATCAAACTGGTGCTTACCTTTGTTCTGGTCTCTATGGTCAAACTTATTAAAGTTTTGAGGTGCCTTAAAATTGTCTACCTGTTTCTTTTTATTTCCAACTACCTCTGCTTGGGCTGCCTGATACCTCTCAGCGACATTGAGTAACTCACCCAGCCTCTCTGCACCTTGTTCCATGAGAAACTTTCTCAGGTCTGGAGCCATGGACTCTCTTAGCTGCTCAATAAGGATCATTTCCTTAAGATCTTGGGTTTTACCCAGAGCAGTCCATTTCTCCAAGTAGGTCTCTAACCGTGCAGAGAACTGGTGATAAGTCTCACCCGACAGTAGTTTGGCATTCCTAAATTTTTTTCTATAAAATTCCCCATTCTTTTCATATCTTAACAAAAGAGCCTGCTTTAGCATGTCATAATTGTCCTGATCATCCCTGCTCATCTTGGCAAAAACTTCATAAGCTGTACCACGAAGCCCTTGTGATAACTTTAGGCTCCACCTTTCTCTCTCTAAACCATACGTGGTAGCCAAAAGTTCATATCTATTTAGGTAACTTTCTATGTCATCGTCTTTCTCAACAAAATGGTCTAAATGAAAACTCATAGCTGAGGTTGAGGCTCCCTGACTAACAGTGGCATTTGAAGCAAAGGGGCTGGCACCATTTTCAGGAGCATGGCCTTGAAATTCTAACTCCCTTAGTCGTAACTCATGCTCCCTCTGCAATCTTTTCTCCTCCTTTTCTGCTTCCCTTTCTGCAGCCTGTCTCCTTTCTTCTGCAGCTAATCTCTTTTCTTCTCTTTCTGTAGCTAATCTCTTTTCTTCTCTTTCTGCAGCTAATCTCTTTTCTTCTCTTTCTGCAGCTAATCTTTTTTCTTCTCTTTCTGCAGCCTGTCTCTTTTCCTCTGCTTCCAATGCCCTAGCCTCCTTGTGAGCCTCAATCTGCAGCCTCTTAATTTCTTTTTCAGCCTCTAACTTTCTTTCTGCCTCTTTTTCTAATCTTTTTTCTTCGCGTTCAATAAATTTGTCACATTCAGTTGTGACATAAGCAATCATAATTTGCCCCTCCATTCCCAGTTCTTTAGCAGCCTGCACAGCAGCAGATCGAAACTTCGCCAGATCAGCCATTTTGTACTAGGCAAACCTTTAAAATTTCTAACTAGACAAATTTCTAATTATAACTAAGAACAACCACAGGCACTGATAGCTCAACCACTATTTAATTTCTCCAAAAAGGAATGCTTTTAGTTTTATACTATCTGAGATTCCTAATATAATTGATAATATTTTAAGAATTTAAAATCCCAGAAGCAAACTACCCAATATAGCTGGTGTTAGGAAAAGTTCAATCCCCAGGAGCGAGACCCCAATATATGTGGTAGGAGAGGTTTCAAATCCCGGACAGGACCCCAATATATGTGATGGGTTTGATGGTAATACAGTTTGTTGTTAAGAAATCTTAGTGTACTGAATGAGGTCAGCTGTGAAGGTCCCTGAATATAATAAATATTCGAGTAAATTTCCAGGGTACCTTTCTACTACCACCACTATGATCTCATTCAGACTTATTCTAGATAGAATGTAAGATGACTACGTTTTGTGTCTAGGGTTATGAAATGTTAGTGTAAGGTTGCATTAACCAACTGAACATATAAACAATTACACAAATTATTTTATTATCTAATACAACACAACAGTACCACGACAATCACATACAAACTACACTTTAAAAGACTATCTTTAGTAAGTCAGTGGTTGAAAGTTTGGTAAAGTTAATGTTTTTCAATTTATTGTCCTGAATCTGATTTATTTGGAATCAGGACTGACAATCAAAGTGAAATCATAGAAATTAATTACATCAATCAATTTACACAATGGGTCTTCTGACCATAATACACATATTATTATATAAGAGTGTAGTTGTATTGTCTAACTGAGGTGACTTCTAGTATACACTGGTTGATTGTTTATTATCATCATCTCTGCATGTTGTTTGTAAGTTTTTGTGGACACTGATGGAATGTTTATATCACTATTCCCAGTTTCTTATTTGTAATATAATGTTAGTTGAGCGATCAGGTGCCGAAACATGCACCTATCTTTGTAATATGATGTAGGAATCTTCCTGCACTTCGCTGAACGACAACCCTCAGCTCCCACTTCTTCAAGAATGATGGTGGTTTACAGTTGTCTCCGAAAAAGGCAAGACTGTGGCATGAATATATCGGCCCACTGTAGTCTGGCACCAGTTATTGACAGCAACCAAAACCCTCTTAAATCAGAAGGATATGCCTCCTTCGTAATCAACAGCCTGCAATAATACTCAACAACCAGTACAGGCACATTACAAACAAACATGCAAGATCAGCTCTTTACGACAATCCCTTTCACCAGTTTCTTTTGATGTGACCAGGTATACCAGTATTCCTCTCCCCTAATAGTTACAACGCCTCTGCAATTCCAGCAATAATCTGTTGTCCATACAATAGGATAGGTATTATGCTCCTGATGATAATCATATATAACTTAGTTGGTCTACACCTCTCTGATAGTCTTTCATATGCTGGATCAATCTCTAGACTCTGTTTTGAGTCTGCCATAGACTCACTTACTTACAGTCGTAGGTTAGTATCTCACATTCAAATTTTATTTTAAATAAAATGTTAAGAAAATCAATCTTACCACAGATGCAAGGAAATAACACAAGTAAACGATGACTAGGCAATAGAATATGGCACATTTTCGATCTGCCCTATGTCCAGGCTTTTCCTATGTTAGAAAATTCTCCGCCTGCTCTCATCGATCTTGCTTTGCACAAAATTTACTTGAAATGGCAGTGAACAGTCCCCGTTTCGTACCAGTATCTACTGCTTTGTCCAATGGGACCATGTTTACATTTATTTTTGAATCTATCGTTTCATATAACAACTCCCAATATGTTTCCAAGGCAAATATATTTTTAGTTTTAGGTCAACCAATCATACTTCGCCTTCCTTCAAAATCCACCCAATCAAATATCCCGTACCTTTTAACCTCATTTACCCAAAGTCGTTTTTTCAAAACATGCCATAAAAAAATTATAAGCAGGCATGATCTTTACTTGACAGTCTGGTCGGATCCACTATAGTATTATGGCTATAATTAGTTAATTAATGGACTATTTGCGTAACTATTACCATATTCTTTGTCAACAATTCCTCAGGTACACGAATATACAATTTATATGGGACTAGTTGGCTTGGTTCAGAAGTACACAGTTTTTTTTTCTATGTTAGTGTTTTTTATTTTTAGTCTACTACACGTTCAATTCTTGTCCATGTGCTGTCTTCTCTATTTACGTGATAATTACGTCCTTTGAAATAATAGCTAAGGTTGTTTTTGTGACACGAGTTGTCTACATGTTCTAACTTTTTCCTCGTATTTTGGGGGAAACCCCTAAGGCAAGGCTTGCCCCTGTGCTAGTATTGGCTTTTAGTTTAAAATCAATGCGAAACGAATTAGCATTTCATCTATCCTTTCCCCTCCTCGTTCCACAATGCATTTTTAGGCACATATTTTCTTAGAACTAGGAAAAGTGATTATGTCAAGGACGAATTTGAAAAATGTGGGTACCGTTTTGTTCGGCTATTCGTTAGCAAATAATAATCTGAAGGCGTAGGCGATACCAACAGTTCTAGGCGAAAATTCTTTTATACTTTCTTATCTTTTCCTTTATGCCCGATATTGTTATATATTAATTTAGATATTGTATTTAGAAATTCACTACAGCCGTCATGCCGATCCAAAACAGACAACTTCTGGCCCGGTGCATCATGCTGTCAAATGCAAGATGAGCAGCGTGTAGCTTCTGCTTGATTTCAGGCCTCAGTGCTTTTGGGATAAGAATACGCTCTCCTTTAACTCTTTCAGTCCCAAGCAAAAAAGTGGGTTTGGCCCAAGCAAAAATGGCCACCTCAGTGCGTTTTTATTGTAGTTGTTTGGAAATAATTTTTTTTAAATGTTCATATGCATAAATAACTTTGTTGTTGTATATGAAACTGAAGGTAATTGGATGTACTTTACTCTTGTGCTACAAGTATAAAAGCTTTCATTGAAAAATGATTAGTTATTCAAGGTAAAATGGAGGATATGCGCTTAAAAAAATGATTAGTTATTCAAGGTAAAATGGAGGATATGCGCTTAAAAAAATCGCTTTAAAAATCTAAAATAAATATCTCAAAACAGAAACACGTTCACTCTTAAACACGTGCGGTAGTTAAAAGAATGTACTTGCAGTCGGAAATGACTTTGTGGGTAGTTATAATTAGAAACAGTCTCAAACAGAGGCCACATATACTAAAGGCTTTTTAAAGTCGATTGGGCCAAGCGCGTCTAACCCCTGAGCCTTTATAAAGTCGATTGGGACTTAAAGAGTTAAGTATTATGCCTTGTTCTGTTGTCAGAGTATCACGAATTTCAAAATAAGGCATAAGCTCAGCTGGTACA
Organism: Oreohelix idahoensis; assembly: GCA_024509875.1. Lineage (NCBI taxonomy): Eukaryota > Metazoa > Mollusca > Gastropoda > Stylommatophora > Oreohelicidae > Oreohelix > Oreohelix idahoensis. Next base: position 208,700 of record JAMPIV010023165.1, on the reverse strand, counting down.
TCAGACTTTCTTTTAGGCCACCGATCCAAAATGGTCGACTTTAACCTCTGGAGCACGCTGTCTTTGAGAGTTTCCGCTTTAATCTTTTCCATCATCACATCTGGTATTTCAGGTAATCTTACAGGTGCATCAGCTTCTGCATTGCTCTCTCTATCAGCTAAGGAATCCAATGTGACATTATGAATACAAACTCTGGACAGTGTGTCGGCTATAAGAAGATCGGAACCTTGTACCCATTGGAATTCAAAGTCATATCGATGGCTGCGCATCAGTAAATTCTGCAGTCTTCGAGGAATTTGACTCAGAGGTTTCCTAACGATGGCTGCCAAAGGTTTATGGTCGTTGATGACTAACTTTCCTTCCATAAGTGTACTGGTCAAAGCGTTCCAAACCATATACAACAGCTAAGAGCTCCTTCTCAATTTGAGCCCAACGTTGTTCTGTTTCAGTTAGAGCTCTAGACTCAGAGAAGAGAAATGGTGAATACTGATTGCTAAGCAGTAACACTTGCAGCTGTTCAGTAACATAACTGAAATAGATTCTTGGATTGCAGAGGTCTGAGGCAGCTTTCTTGAGTTGTGCTTACTTTGAATGACCCCACTGCAGAAATCCATGAAAACACAAGGGCAGGAAAAGCCTAGGGAATATTACTTTATTTACGCTAATTGTCTCACAGATAATAACTTGCAATGATTGCAAGTTTTAGGAAAGGAGGTGTGTAGTAAAATCTGTGAGAACAAACGCTAAATTCCATGGAATTGTACTCCCAATGCTAATATATAGAACCAGCCCGTGTGTTAGGCTTAGACGCTTCGACTATGCCAGTCGGGAAATCTAACGTATGCAGTAGTAATGCTTATACATGATCTCGCCGGCAAGGCTACAAGATTTTGCTTTGCAAACTGTGGCCTCGAAACTAAATATTTTCTTGTGCCAGAACTGCGATACCATGACTGGCGTTTGAATTAACGAAGATTTTAACATTAACGCCATGTAATTGTAGCAATTCGGACATTTTCAGTAGTGTAAAAGAGGAACTGCAGTAACATTTAACGCAAAATATTACAAAACGCCGAGCCGAACCCTCTTCACTCTACACGCGTTAGTGGCGGATAATCACTCTGCTGGCTTTGTCTCCGATATATACACCACGCAAGTTGTTAAAATTTTGTGACGTAGCGTAGTGTTCGTTCTGCATACGGTAGTTTAAAAATAAAAGGAAAAATGCAATTAACGTGAGATGTTTTTTTGAATGTGTAATAGGCCTACTAAATAGGGTGTGAGACGGAGTGACCTTAGTTCGTGTTTACAAATTTAAATTGAATAGGAGAGGAAATGTTTTATTTGAAGCATTGTAGGAAATAAAACGATACTAGGCATTAGAAAGACATATAAGAATAAATATGTACTGACTGTGTAATAGATAACAGCAGGATTAATAAGTATGTATGAGTATTTAAAACTGTTAAGAAATAAAGAAGTTGGACAGAAGACAGATAGACAGATGGACTTGAAAATCTTTCTCAGTTTCGCCCGTAGGTGGGGTTAAAGGGGAAGGAGTCCTTATTTTGAATATTTGAGGTCAGTTTTATTTGAAAAGGAACGCTATTCACTAAACAGTCTCTGATTGGCTGTAGTATAATAGACTAACGGTTGTATAAAACCAATTAGTATTGGGTATAGGGGGCCACTAGATGAAAAATTTCTTACACTAAAGACGTTGTTGTTATAGACAAGGCAAGAGTACTGTCTTGTTTGCTAATTCTGCACTAGCAGCGATCTGGATTTGTTGCCATATACCGCAATATTCAACTAATTGGTGTTTAAAATTTCTTTGATAGCGGTAAGAATGAAAACCTTTATATTAACATTTATATTGTCATTTTTATCATGTATGCATTATCGACTCTATATGAACCTAAAAGGGGAAACATTTATCTGGAGGGAAGCCAACATAAGACTCTGTGTTGTTTCACAGCGTTGTTAGGAACTGTATTAACCTGGTGTAGAAAAGCCAGGCAGGCTTTCTGCCATATGGGGAGAAAAGAAAATTAAATATTTATGATGAAAAAAAAGTTGTGTTATGACATAAGACCAGGAAGATCACTGGCCGTCTTCTTCAGCAAGTCACCGTGATTGTACATGACTTGATAGTATTAATGTAAAATGTTTCCTTTATCAAGGAAAATGTCAAACGGTGGTTTGAAAGTTATTTATCCAGAAGGGGGTACCAACCAAATTGAGAACGTTAACTAATTGTTTAGTTACCATACTGATGTCTGGTGATATTGAAAATGTTAGAGTAGGGAAAGAGAGAGATTATTAGATGCTGAGTGGGACACATTTGTATTGTTCCAGAGTTTCATCTACGAGTTAAAGTGAGCCCAGGTGATCTAACACCTGTCCTTAAGTTCTGCAGTGAGGCCTAACTACTGAGTGCCTACACAGTGATTTACCTATAGAAGCAGAATCGTGTCTTGGCAGTGGATGCTGGCGTTTTATACATACTTCAACCAGCCTGGTTCCAGAGACCTCAGATAAGACGTGTCTGGGAAATTGATATCACAAACAATCCACTCTCTCAGTTTTTCACAAAAGATAGTGTATCAGACAGTGAGGAACAAAAACGTTCAATAAACTTGTACCCTTTTCTAGGAGCAAGAAATACTTGACATTTTCCCAGCGTGAGACATATAAATAATTGTGGGATAACACCGACTCAATGACAGTTGTAAAATAATTGGCTGTAAATAATTAATTTCATTATCATTTTGAGTTGATTATTCCTGTGTCAGAAGAATAACTAGATACAGGAAAATAAATTGTAAAAAAAATTTGTTCAATTGAAAACTTAACCATTTGACTTGTTTAATCATTGTTTACTAGTAATAGGTGTAGTTGTTGTCCTGTTTCACACTTTATCACCTTGCATATACTCTAGACACTTGCTAGATAACATACTCACACCATTACACTTCAGTAGGGGAAATATATATCGGGTGAGGACATTGGTGGAAGCAGACAAGTTCCCTGTAACTTATCTGAATTTCATACACTTCAGGGGCTTGCACAGCTAACCTCACACCAGATACCATTAATATAATATTTAAATCATTAATAACACCTAATCCACCACAGCAGGGAGAGTTTTTTTTTTTTTGCAACCTTTGCCAGGAATATCAATAAATAAATAATTAATACACATAGGTATAGTTCAGACACTAGTGAGATATAAATAACTAGAAGTAGAAGTGGAAGACTAGACATCAGAGTGATATACACATCCTCTTTTTGTTTACCTTTTTCGGCCGTGGCGAACTACACCTGAGGGTTTTGGTCCACGCTGGGGCAACCTAAAGCCAGCGCGAAAGCTTCATCGTGAGCCACAGCGCTGTATCAGGTACCAGTAAATTAATATGAAACAAATATAAAGGTATGGTATATATGATGCGTAGATGGCAGAGCGGATAGTGTGATTCGCTTGCATGGCTAGGCGGGGTTGTCGCACGGAAGGTCCAGTGTTCAAATCCTGGGTAAGCCACTCATGTCTGTTGTTTTTCTGTTGTCTGGTGTTCTACTTCTTTATTTCCTGTGAGTGCCTGATAACATACCTTTATATTTGTTTCATATTAATTTACTGTTTACAGGCCTCAGGTTTCCCTCCCTTATTTGTAATAAATGTTTGTACAATACCAAACCTACCCACTATCCTCTTCTCACTGTTCTAGTCTACTATCATTTACTGGACACAGTATTAATGTCCTAAGGGTCTTGTTGGATTCGGCCTATACTGCTTGATAGAAATACAACAGAAGTGATTGCGTCATTAATAGGCTGAACTGCCCATGGAGGACTTCTGGTGTCGTGTATTGTGGTTCGCACTATTGACCTGCCATTGAAACATCATTTTTTGATGATGCGTAGATGGCAGAGCGGATAGTGCGATTCGCTTGCATGGCTAGGCGGGGTTGTCGCACGGAAGGTCCAGTGTTCAAATCCTGGGTAAGCCACTCATGTCTGTTGTTTTTCTGTTGTCTGGTGTTCTACTTCTTTATTTCCTGCGAGTGCCTGATAACATACCTTTATATTTGTTTCATATTAATTTACTGTTTACAGGCCTCAGGTTTCCCTCCCTTATTTGTAATAAAATGTTTGTACAATACCAAACCTACCCACTATCCTGTTCTCACTGTTCTAGTCTACTATCATTTACTGGACACAGTATTAAGGTCCTAAGGGTCTTGTTGGATTCGGCCTATACTGCTTGATAGAAATACAACAGAAGTGATTGCGTCATTAATAGGCTGAACTGCCCATGGAGGACTTCTGGTGTCGTGCATTGTGGTTCGCACTATTGACCTGCCATTGAAACATCATTTTTTGATGATGCGTAGATGGCAGAGCGGATAGTGTGATTCGCTTGCATGGCTAGGCGGGGTTGTCGCACGGAAGGTCCAGTGTTCAAATCCTGGGTAAGCCACACATGTCTGTTGTTTTTCTGTTGTCTGGTGTTCTACTTCTTTATTTCCTGCGAGTGCCTGATAACATACCTTTATATTTGTTTCATATTAATTTACTGTTTACAGGCCTCAGGTTTCCCTCCCTTATTTGTAATAAATGTTTGTACAATACCAAAACCTACCCACTATCCTGTTCTCACTGTTCTAGTCTACTATCATTTACTGGACACAGTATTAAGGTCCTAAGGGTCTTGTTGGATTCGGCCTATACTGCTTGATAGAAATACAACAGAAGTGATTGCGTCATTAATAGGCTGAACTGCCCATGGAGGACTTCTGGTGTCGTGTATTGTGGTTCGCACTATTGACCTGCCATTGAAACATCATTTTTTGATGATGCGTAGATGGCAGAGCGGATAGTGTGATTCGCTTGCATGGCTAGGCGGGGTTGTCGCACGGAAGGTCCAGTGTTCAAATCCTGGGTAAGCCACTCATGTCTGTTGTTTTTTCTGTTGTCTGGTGTTCTACTTCTTTATTTCCTGCGAGTGCCTGATAACATACCTTTATATTTGTTTCATATTAATTTACTGTTTACTGGCCTCAGGTTTCCCTCCCTTATTTGTAATAAATGTTTGTACAATACCAAACCTACCCACTATCCTGTTCTCACTGTTCTAGTCTACTATCATTTACTGGACACAGTATTAAGGTCCTAAGGGTCTTGTTGGATTCGGCCTATACTGCTTGATAGAAATACAACAGAAGTGATTGCGTCATTAATAGGCTGAACTGCCCATGGAGGACTTCTGGTGTCGTGTATTGTGGTTCGCACTATTGACCTGCCATTGAAACATCATTTTTTGATGATGCGTAGATGGCAGAGCGGATAGTGTGATTCGCTTGCATGGCTAGGCGGGGTTGTCGCACGGAAGGTCCAGTGTTCAAATCCTGGGTAAGCCACTCATGTCTGTTGTTTTTTCTGTTGTCTGGTGTTCTACTTCTTTATTTCCTGCGAGTGCCTGATAACATACCTTTATATTTGTTTCATATTAATTTACTGTTTACAGGCCTCAGGTTTCCCTCCCTTATTTGTAATAAATGTATCAGGTACCAGCTTATTATACCGCTTGGCAAAAGGGGTGAGAGAGCGTAAAGGGGGATAGGGGTGAGTTGAAATTTGTGAAGAGGAGCTGGGATTAACTTGCTCATATGTAATAATGGTTATAATTTGCTACCATTTTATAATGACTAATTTTCTTACGGGGGTTATTTTTGTATGTGGGCGTATGCCTCTTTTCAGACAAATAGCAGTTCATCTGCTCGCTATTCAGCGAGCAAATATCGCAAATTTACGAGGTGAGGAGAGCCTGAATAAAAGCTACCGAGAACTCCACACAGCCACTCAGCAATAAGGAGTCTGTTTAAATCTGCAACTGTGCTGGCATATGTAGTATAGTGAGCTTGTTAAAGTGCTCAACATCGTCGCACAGGAGGTTTCTCATTCGCGGAGCTGAATTATCTCATAGAGCCCCCAGATCGCCCATAGCCCTAAAGTCGGAGTATCTTGGGCAAGTTGGCTATTGATACCAGTCAGAATTGTCCCAAAATTTCTTTGTTCCTCTCTATATCTGTCTGTCAGCATCATGGAGAGAGTGGGTGACTACTTCAGACAAATGTGGAGGTTAAACCTAGATCGAGGTCACTCAGTGTGACGAAATGGACGACCTCTTAACGATCTCGGTTTCACTCCGACTTGATTCATGAACATTACTTGTTAATAAAGTAATAAGTATTACAGCTTACCCATGTTGTCATGTGTGTCTACCGATCTGCCTGTGAGAATGTATGCAAGGCATCAGATGTCCATATATGGTAATACGTGACTTTTGCAGGCACGCACCTTATTTCACGTGGGACTATTTTGAAAATATCACACCCGCCCGGCATGATTTGAAATGATTGGATCTTTCTGATTTGTTTCATAACAACATTGAGGAGGAATATAACCTGGCGTTTGTTCAAACCCACTTCACTGTGCAAAAACTGCTGTGAGACACGCTCGCCAGAAGAACCCAGACTTGCCAAGTTAGAATTTCAAGAATTCCTTTTATCGGATTGGACCTTTTAGTAGAGTATTCCAAAAGCACTTACTAAAAACAGCCCAGGAAATCTCTAGCACTGTAACAAGGAAAACCAGGACTAAGGAAAACTGAAACACACGGAGTCAGAGAGGGAATCTATTGTCAAATTAAAGATACCCCAGACGCGTGTAAGAAACCGACTCGTCTCTTTTATTAATCTGAGCAACAAGTCTGTAGCCAAGATTGGCGTAAGTGTACATTTTTTTCATTCTATATGTGTTTCATTTACTAACATGTGAAATAATATGTATGCATTACCATGTGATTATTTATATGTGTGAAAATCGCTGGTGGATGTCCCTGTCGTTTGAGGCTGGCAACCTCAGCTTATAGTATGATGATTTCACGAACTGCCACTGCACGGGCTGGGAATTGCTATACTGATAGTTTCGTAAAGAGAACTAAAAGCATAAAGTAGTCCCAGGTGCCCTTTGGAGCAGGAAGGGAAAGATGAAAGAAATGATGTACATTCTAAATATAATAACTACATTTTCAAAGCAGTGTAAATGTCGCTATAAACATATTCACTTCAAAATTAATGTAAGTTTTCATGCTTTAAACCAGTGTAAATGTATAAATGAAACTATTCATTTTAAAGTAATGGAAGTTTCAAACTTTTTAATCAGTGTAAAACATAAATGAAAACGTATTCGATTTATATTGTGAACACTTTTCAATCAGTGGAGATGTATATGTAAACAGACTTTATCTGTATTATTAACCTTTTCATTTAAATATAAAGTAACTATGAAAGCTATTCTATTTAAATGTAATGAAAGTTTTATCCCGAGGGATTACATTTAATTCTCATCGAGGGTAAAATCTGAGTAATTGGGATGGTGGTATGGGAAGATAGGAACCCCTAACTATGGGGTGGAAAACGCCATACTCAGAAGAGCGTTTCGTTCCATTCTTTTACCATAGGTATTGGTGGTACCAGCAGAAAGTACTATTTCTGGAACAAGAAGGGAACTGTGGCCTAAGCTTTAAGACGAAGGACCCACGTTGACGTTTCTGGGAAACGAGCTACCCCCGACAACCTTGATCAGAGACGAGCGCGAGCAGAGTGAAAAAACCAACCCATAAGAAGGAGCAGAACCGTCATTGGCAGCTAAGTTCAAATTTATGCTGCCACTTGAACTTCTTGTAATATCTCACATTCCTTAAAGACTGTGATGATAACTTTTTCTTGATCCATAACTATTCAAATTTTTTTCCAACTGTTAAAACCTAAAGTGTTTAATAAATTTTGTTATTTGTAATGTTACAAAATTAACTTCGATTTAATCCTTTTAAAGTTACTGCATGTTTGTCTCAGTCAAAGTACTACACACATTCTAAACAGAGCTATACTATAATTCCACTTAGTAAATCAGGGGTGGGGGCTTAAACGAGATGAACTTAACAAGTGCTTAAATCCTTCACAAAAGCGTCGGCAGAATTGCAAAATTAACACACTCAGCCAAAGCAGTATTTTTCTCGCTTATTCTGAATATCTTGTTAAGACTCCCTTTGCAATAGAAGTGTCATCACCCTTCTATCTACATCTCAGCCAAGAATAATCTTGTGCGAAGGTAGATACCTTGGAAGCCCATATTAGATACTCTTGAGTTTTGGCCACTGTTCGACCACTACTGCAAAACAGGGGAGGCAATACCGTCACACTAAGGAACCATGTATCTTGGGCTGTCATACATCACTCAAAAAATCAGACAGTGATCCTGTCTTTCCTAGTACTTCTGCACTTCTCTAAATTTGGTGTTCCAATTGGATGCCTTTGCCTTCCTTTTTCATTCAACTCACCACAAATTATTAATTAAAAAGTATGTCAGCCTCCTTCTTCGTACACTCTCAGACGTCTACTTGAATAATTTCATAGAAAGCAGTGGTCAGCCTGAGGTTATTTTTATCTCCATAGAAATTTTCCAGGAATGGTACTGGTGACGGCCATATGTGCTGTCTCTGTTTCTCATATGTTGGGCAGACGTTCAGCAGACTTTTTGGTGTGGAAGGAGTCAGCAAACAAAAAGTAACAGCTAAAATCAGTGTTTAAAGTGGGTCAATGAGAAGTGGGATGTAATTGAAAGCGGTTTGTTGTGTGTCGTTGTCCAGAGTGGTCTGGTGGTCGACGTGGTGTGTGGGTGTGTAGACAAATCAGTAGACGCGAATGGGTGTAGTTCTAATGCAATGCAGTGATGATCACACACACCAAAGTACACATGTAAAATTCAAGGAATGTCGACACGGCTGTGTACAGTTCCAACGATTTAATACATCACAGTAACGTAGACATCACAATACACTGTTGACGGCACATTGTTCAAGCATATCATGCATAATCAGATAATATAGTTCACCATATCCAATTCAATAAAGACTCTACCAAAATAAGGCCGCATAAGCAGCGGGCTACAAGTGTATAATAATCTCTGGGTTTCATCTATCAACAAGTCAGGTAGATCTTTGCTACAAATCAAGCCGCACAAGTGGCGGGCTACAAAATGTCTAATATTCTTCTGTCTTCTCATCGACCAAGCAGGTCATGTAAATCTTGCTACAAATCAAGCCGCACAAGTGGCGGGCTACAAAATGTCTAATATTCTTCTCTTCTCATCGACCAAACAGGTCATGTAAATCTTGCTTCAAATCAAGCCGCACAAGTGGCGGGCTACAAAATGTCTAATATTCTTCTATCTTCTCATCGACCAAGCAGGTCATGTAAATCTTGCTACAAATCAAGCCGCACATTTGGCGGGCTACAAAATGTCTAATATTCTTCTGTCTTCTCATCGACCAAGCAGGTCATGTAAATCTTGCTACAAATCAAGCCGCACAAGTGGCGGGCTACAAAATGTCTAATATTCTTCTGTCTTCTCATCGACCAAGCAGGTCACGTAAATCTTGCTACAAATCAAGCCGCACAAGTGGCGGGCTACAAAATGTCTAATATTCTTCTGTCTTCTCATCGACCAAGCAGGTCATGTAAATCTTGTTACAAATCAAGCCGCACAAGTGGCGGGCTACAAAATGTCTAATATTCTTCTGTCTTCTCATCGACCAAACAGGTCATGTAAATCTTGGCTACAAAAATAGCTTAAAAATTCCTTTACCTGTACTGCTGTCCAGGAATAAAACACAAACACATTTTTGCCATCAGAAATGTGCCAGAATTATAACCGGGGAGAATTCAAACATCTTCTAACACACAAGAAGGCTCCATTCCCCGATGACACAGACAGAGAAGAAATCGCTGAACACCTTCTCAGTATAAGAAACCCAGGCCGACTGTTCACCAGATACAGTCTCCGGACCCACCAAAAACCTTGGCACATGCGCGGATAAATCGCGTGACATGAGTTAGTTCACAACAGGAATGTACTGGGAACTGTTCTAAGAAAATCTACGTACAGAACCTTATATGGGCAATTTAGCTGGACAACAGCAAACTCTAAGAGAGGTAACAACTAAATCAGTTCTGTACAAAAAAATAATACAGTCAGTAATATCCCTTTGACCATAAAAAATTTGCATACCTATATTAAAACAAACAGACCTTAACAGTCTACCGCACCCCCCAGGGAAAAAAAATGATAAACATCATTATTTTTTTTTGGAAAAAATACATCGAATCGAAAAAATGAATGAGGGCGGTAGCATACAAATATCTACACTAAAGTATATACTATATAAAGTTATAAACACAAAACGTAATAAGAGTAACCACAAGGAATGTAGATAGAACGCCATGATAACATAAGAGAAAGTAGAAAAATTAGGAGTGAACAGAGACAAGATGGGATACGAAAAGAAAGGTAAAGATGAAGGGAAGCAATGCCCTAAGAATGAAGAAGACAACAAAATGACATGGTAATCAAATGCATGGCATCATAGAAATATAATACAAACATGACAATCTAAATTTACATACCCACCCCGAAAATACATAATGAGCATGAAAACCCAGACAACAGGCTCATAACCTATAAATAGTGCGCCAATGAAGGGCAACAAAATATACAACACCTCATATCAGGCTATTACTGACGCACAAAGGAGCGTCTAGAGATAAAATATCTCACAAACTAAGAGAAAATTATTTCTCATAGTACTAATATTATAAATGGAGCTGCCGCAATCACACACTAAGATGCTGGCAACATTACAATGCTATAAAAAATCACATACATGTGTACATCTATCCTAAACAAAAAATACAATAACAACATGTCTCGCAATGATAAATTAGAAAAATAGAGGTGTCATTACCATATTATACTTACAACATAGTAACATATAATAGTATCGTAACACTAACATATTATACCACATCATACTATACTATCTTTTATCATAATATCGTATACAAATGTACAATAATGCAAGCTAATTAGTAAGTACAAATAAAAGATAACTACAGAAGTCCCCGAACATTCCGTATACAAGAAGGCACCACGGACATCTAAAGTAGAGTCAAATCTTGAAATATCCGGCAAACTGTTGAGACTCTCCATATAACGTCACTGACTCGCTGGGAAAGCTTACGCTGTGAAACAATACAAATGAGAATCTCTGTTTGACAACCGAAGGATTTAATAATATACAATAGTTAATTTAAATCTCTACTTATCAAATGTGGCATTGTAAATTTCTGGCCTTTATGTGGTAATAATCAAATCTTCTTCCGCTACACTAGAGACGGTACTCGAGAAAGTAATACAAACTGTTTACCATAATGTATTAAAAAGAGTCAAGCAAATGTAGTAACAGACTGTTAATGTATAACAGTGTTATGGGTATAGAACAAACTCCGCCATGTATAAGAAAATACAGGCATGAGAGTCAAGTAGAATTCTGTGGGCATCGAGACAGTATGTCTGCCATAACATTATCCGCACCACATCGACCACCAGACCACTCTGGACAACGACACACAACAAACCGCTTTCAATTACATCCCACTTTTAACAGTCAGTGACCTTTGAGTAGAGACGAGGTCGATTACGGATTTCACGCGACATTATTGTTTTTAAACTATGACTTAAGAAAGAAAAAAAAAACCTGTTTAACATATCTCTAAGATAGTAAAGGACGTATCTGTTAAGTTCATTAAATGTTACTGTCACATAATCACGTCCGTTAAAACTATTAAGATTAATTTAACCTAATTGTAATGTCCTATAACAGTGTTTCCCAAAGCGTGGTAGGCGAGGGTACGCGAAAAAGATTCAAGGAGTAGACGCGAGATTTTTGTGTTTGTTTTACTTTATCTTACTTACTTAGTCGTTCCTCTTCTATCCTCGGGTGTAGATGTTTGCCATAGAGAGCGCCTTCCTCCTGGCCTGGTTCCAATCTAGTCCTTGGTACTTCAGAGATTATTTTACTTCATCATCGTATTATTATAATCCATCATACAATTCCACTGTCCTTTTAGAATGTTTGTTGATGTTTATTATTACGTACATTATTAAGAGCAAGTAACGCAGTGGTTAGTGCACTGGCTTTCTAGCTCGGTGGTCGATGGTTCGATCCCCATTTGAGGTGGAATGTTTAGGTGGGATCCTCGTCTGTGCTACGGAGTTCGTGCACTGTGCTGATATAGGCCTACTCCTTGTGTGATCTAAGGGAGGAGGTGGGAGCACTGATAGAGTTGTCCGTGTGCAATGAAGATAGTCCTTCAAACCAAACCAAACTGCTTAGCCAGTAGAACGCTGGTCACGTGTAAAGCCATAACATGGTGTGTTCCGTGTAGAACCCCGGTGCTCTGGTGAGACCAAGAAAAAAGAAAGTTACTGTTCCCTCGTGCATATCGTACAAGGCAACTAATATAAGGTTGTGCATGAGGTAGGCAATCTTCTCATTTAAACAAATTACTACAGAAACCACGTCCAGGTACCCATTTACAGCTGTGTAGACTAGGGTGTGACGCTACAATGTGTCGAAACCGGAACCAGGTATCTTTGCTGCGAGAGAAAAGAGATATAACCGATAAGCCATTCGGACGCGCTATCTGACAGAAAGAGTTGTTACGAAAATTGGAATGACACCATTGCATCCACACCATCATTAAAACTATTATTAATATCTGCATAATTCAACACCCTCTAATTTAAAAAAAAAAATTAAAACACACACACGGGGATTGGAACAGCACATACCTTCGAGATACACACACAGTTCCTGATAGTTAGACGTCACGAGGGTCTGAACTTAATTGATAACAGACTACTTCAGAGATACGAGGATAATCTGTCCCTGGTTCGGCCTAGTGGTTATTGCAGTTTCCACCTTCAGGCAAAGATCAGGTCTTCTTGTATCCAAGAAATTCACATTTAGTTTTTACTGTGAAATTCTGCACCTGTCCCGGAATTAAGGTGAGGTTAAAACTTTTTGTATAGTCTTTCTTCTGATAGTTTAAACTGCGGCAGTTTTCAGTTGAGAGTGGCCCTAGGCAAGCATGTTCTTGTTTGTTACGTTCAAAAATAGTTCTTGCCAGATTTTTGAACAGTTTATATACTGTTCTTCCTTTTAACTTGTGGTCCCAAGCTTATGTCCATTCGTCTCATATTATTCCACTCTGTTAATTGTGATTTTTACATCTGCTCTGCCGAGGTATACATTTTATTTGAATTGTAATTTGTAGTGTCTCTACTTTTCATGGCTTCTTCACTTGCTTTTTTGTTTCCCTCTATGCCAACATGTAAAGATGCCCACGCAATTAGAACTGAATATATTCTAGAATTTTTTTTTTTATGCATTTACTAAGAATATTCTCCTCTGCTGTATCTGGTCTGCTGAATTATTTTATATTTCTTAGAGCTATAACTATCACGTTATAAACGTGAGTTTCTGGGGAAGATTCACTACAATAATGCCTAGCGTCTTCTGTATTTCCATCTCAGCTATAGAAGCAGGTGTATTTTCTGTAATGTTACATTATTGCTCAATTTCCATGTTATAATATACATTTAAGTGTGACAATCTGTCTTCTTTTGCCTGGATTTGCCCTCTTTTTCATCTTACGATTGAGCGTTCTGGGCGGTTTTTTTTTTTCAAAAATGCAATTTGTCCGGCTTAACCCCCTTCCCCTAAATTGAACATGACTGAACTCGATATGATCGATCTTATGCAACTATATTCTTTAAGGAGGATTTTTCAAGCAAATATTGAATGAATTGCATAGGAATGTAGTTCAGTTGTTGAAGTTCTAAACTGTGTGAAGTCTGTGATAGACATTCTCAAACAGCGCTTGTGTCAAGAGTTTGTGCTCTAAAAGATTACGATTATGCTTGTTGACAAGTTTCATGAGGATAATAATTGTTTGTACATCAGTTGTATAGAAGACTTACAGAAGAGATATGGGTGAAATTATTAAAAGATTTTACATGTTTTTCACGGATGACCTTACCTGGAGCATCAACATATAGAAGATGTGCGAGCTTCTGTACAATATTTAGTTGCTAAAGATGTTGCATTTCTCGATGCAAGTGATTTGATCAATTTAACAATCTGACAACATTTGTTGAAATTAACATCAAAGATGAAAGATCTGTGCAGTTGCTGACATATGAAAACACAATCAAATTGTTAAAACAATCATTCAGAACGTCCAATGACCGCACAATATTTGTTTATGAAGTCTCGTCACAATGTAAACGTGGGCAGGTTTATTTAATTGATGAAAAGTCATTGGACAGAAGACAGAAGCAGTTTCAATATGGATTCCATCAACGGAATTTTGCCTCTGCAATTTAATTTCAAAGAAGTGGCATGCTGTCAATTCCAAGATTGTTTAAAAGAAAATACTGAATTGTTGAAGAAGACAATGTCCGCACAATGTTGATGATAATAATAATAATGATAATAAACATTTTGTTGATCAAAATGATTTAAAGACATTAATGTGTAGAAATTTTTATTTCTGAATTGTTGATGTTAAAAATGATGCATTAATAATTTGACATTCAAAAAGTCCTTTAATGTTGAATTTTTATTTCTGTATTGTCCTAGATTTTTAGGTAAAAAGGTCAGAAAATGTCAAGATGTGAAGGTAAGAAGAGGTGCGGATGTGGGAAGTGATCACCATTCAGTAGTAGCAAAACTGACAGTGAAACTCAGAACGGATGGACCAACTGTAACTAAACAGAAAAGGTTTGACATCAGAAAAATGAAGGACCCCCTTACCAGAAAAGCTTTTGCGGCTGATATAAAGAAACGATATCAATTTGCCAAAAGTCAGGAAAAGACATTGACTGATGATTTAGACCAGAAATTCAACACCATTTCAACAATATATAAGGAAAGGAGCAAATCATGGTTGCGATTCCAGGAAAGGAAGAAGCAAGATTGGATAACACTAGAAACATTAAACACCATAACGATGAGAAAGGAAATGAAAAGAAAGAAAACAGAAGCGAAGTCCCCTAGTGTCGTAGATTTCCGATAGGAGAATTAAGACTAGGTTTGGTCCCTTCTGAATAGGTTTGAATAGGTGATAGACTCAGTGAGAGTTAGTGAAAGGTAATAGAATTTCCACACACGTGAGATGATAGATTTGATATAGTGGCTGTCTCTGAAAGCGAAAAGAATTCTTCTCTCTCTCACCTATCTTCTACAACAGTTGTTACAGCGTCAGACAGACTACACCAATATACATATTACGTATATTTCTATCACTCACAGGCACGCACATACACGTGACGACAGGTAAACACACAGACGTGGGAAAACTATAACAATGATATATATATTATCTAGAACGAGCTGACCAAACACGATTATTAAGTTCAAGAGCGATTTCATTATCAGGAAAAATCGGCTCACAACATCAAAGAAAGTACATCAAGGAAAATACATATACACATAGTCATAAAAATTCAAGGAAATGTTGCAAGGATGATAGCACCGTTATAGTGTTAACTCTTGGTTTAGCCCGGCCCCGTTAAGAGAACAGATGATGGCGCCCGAGTCACAGATACATAGGGTTTGAGTCTAAGAGTTTTTTCTTTGTTTTATCTCGTAATTATATGCACAGAGTTTGAAAAAAAATCTGATTTAACCTAAGACAAAAACACAAGAACTCTAGCCTTAGCAACAAATTATGCAGATTGAAAAAAAAATTAGGACAGCAACAGGGTGTCAAAGATAAAATAGTGAAAAATATCACTCAAACCAGCGTACACTCATTCATTCCGCCATGGCTTCTCATACTTGTACTCACGACTTTGCTTGCTGCCTCTTGGAACACATTGATTTTAGATTTTCACACAGACTCAAAAAATGCAGTCTTCTGCCAAGAAGTCCCCAGTTCCAAAAGACGTATTTAACTTGGAGTCTCCGGGAACGACTACTTGGGTATGCAAATTTGTTCAAATGTCTGATTAAGTCACCTAACAATTATTCCAGGCGCGGGAGTTAGCAGAGCACAGTGTCAATAGCGTAGGTTTCTAAAAAAATGATGAATGTCAGGTCGGTGCCTTCCCTCAGTATAGGATTCACTTTAGTCACACCACAGATTTGTCCACAAGATATAATCTAGTCGGGAAATGATTGTTAATATTCACGCCACCAGGCAGCAAATTATATAGAGTTTCTAGAAGAAATTAAGTGCTGGCTCCAAGGTCCAGTATTTATCATTACAGTCTTTGAAAACCCGTTATAGGGATATTAGTATTTCTGTCTAACTTGCACCGTCAGATCAGTGTTACTTGAGAAAACCCACGTGGTTCAAAATAAGGACTGTCTATTTCTTCACAAGTATGGAAACTACTACTAGGTGCTGGTAAAGTTAGGGTCACCCCAAAACTTTCACTGTGTGGAGGAAAAATAACACATATAATATAATAAACAGAATCTGTACTGGTTAAAACTTACATTTAAACTTGCAAGCAGAGAGCTTTGCTTATCATTTAAACTTCCCGTGACGTAAGTTATATTTAAAAATCAGCAATCCTCATAAATTAAGAACACGTGCGTATTCCGTCACCATTCATGAGGCTGGATTCTAGAGTTTATACGTTAGTTTAGAAAAATACACTCGACTGAGTATTAGCAGTTAAATTAAATTTATAAATAGCTACAATTGCCGTTATAAGCTAGAAATTTTAATTTTATTCTGCTTTCCACTGAATGCTTCCCTAGAAAATATAATAGCCTACCACTTTATTTCTCTTCTGCGCTAAAGAAATAGATTAAAATGAATTAAGCGATTTAACACTTTAACACTCACAAAATCTATATATCTATCATATTAATTACCTCAACCACAGAATTACAGGTAGTCGCACAACTTAAGAATAAAAATGCTGAAAATATTTCTGGAAGTCTAGAAGTTCGACAAATTGCCGAAACAAACTGAGATCTTCGCTAACAGCTATTCTGTTTTCGAGCGACCTATCTACTGTGGAGTCTATGAGCGAGAATGAAATTAAAGTTTCAAACTTGGCCAATATCTTAAAATCAGACAAAGGGCCCAAACTTACTTCGCCAAGCGAAATTATCTCCCCTACTCCCAACATTTACGTCCGCTTAACGCGTGTCGTAACTGTCACCTACTGACCACGATGTACGCGTGTCAGTTTCAAATCCCAGACAGCCTGACTCCATTTCAGGGCAGTTTTCACACTACAGCTGACCATGGCCCAAGTGAGCGCCGTGTCAGTTTGGGATTTTCCAGACAAATGTCTGGATACTGACCGGTGCAGATGTAAAGTATCACACCTCACCGGGACTAATGCCGAGAAGAAGCTCGCGCGCTCGGTGAGAATGTAGACGATTTGCTACGTCCTGTGTTCAGCGAACCGACTTATCACGCCTTCTGACGCCCTGCAGCCCTGACATCTACGTAATATCGTCCTAGCGCGATTCTCAGTTTATGAGAAAGGAAAACAGGTAAAGTTTGCGAATTATATGAAAATAATATTCGCAAAACGAATGGATGAAAAAATACAGGAAAAAAAAAAAATACAGAGATAATAAAAGAGAGAATTTTTCGGGTGAAAGAATAGGGAGAGGGTGTAGGAAATTAAATGAATATAAACCCTACGTGACAGAGCCTCCCCCCTTTAAGATATGGAAGCACTCCATGTCTACGTTATGGAGTTTAATTTCCTATAACCGTAGCTTCGGGGTGTCTGTCCTCTTCCCTCTCATCTTCCCCCTCCATCTCTGTCCAATTCCTACTCAAGTCCACTCCTCAAAGTTTCCTTCCCCTGGAATGTCTCATATGCGCGCTTGAAAGAGCGTCGCCGCTTCTGACATTTTTGAAAGATTTCCTGTGATAGCGGTGGAATATCCCTGCCACTATCGTCATCTTCGTCAGTTTTGGCGATCGTCAGGAGATGGTCGGAGGTTGGCACTGGTTTTTCCAAGTATCTCTTTAAGAGATTTAAATGGAAAACCTTCTCCTTTCCTTCAATAGAGATCTGGTAGTTAGCCTTAGAAATCTTTTTCAGGACGGTAAACGGCCCTTGCCATCCGATCTTCAGTTGGTTGTTCTCAGTAGGGAGTAACACCAAAACTTTCTCTCCTGCTTCCAGTTCTCTCTCTTCCGCGACTTTCCTGTATCGGTTAGCGTGCTTTGTGCGAGCTCGCTTAAAGTTAGTCGTTGCTAGGTCCCACCCTAGTTTCAACCTTTCCTTTAAAACCGACACATATTTACTTGCTGAGACGACTGTCTCATCCGCCTTCTCGTCTGTCAGAGACTGAAGTAAGGCTTCAAGCGGGCCCTTAATGGGTCTGCCAAATAAGAGTGTAGCTGGCGGAAATCCTGTGGAAGTATGAGGAGATTCTCTGTAGCCAAATAATGCTGCAGGAATACAGAGATCCCAATCTTCAGGTTTCACTTGTGCCAGCTTACTTAGCATCATGGTGAGGTTTCCATTAGCACGTTCCACGAGCCCATTTCCGGCCGGAGTATATGGCTTAGTGTGGATGTGCTGGGTCCTCAAGATCTTAACGATCTCATCCATCAACAGGTTTCGGTATGGAGATCCATTATCCGTCAACACTTGCTGAGGGAATCCCAACCGAGTGAAAATCTGCACGAGGGCTTCTGCGACATGCTTGGCATCTGCGCATGTTAGCGGGATAGCTTCTGCCCATAAAGTGCATGTATCGACTAAGGTCAGGATGAACCTGTTCCTTCTTTTAGTCCTTTCGAAAGGCCCTAAAATGTCGATCACAACCCGTTCGAATGGTGTTCCCATTATTGGCATTTCACCCATGTGGACTGGGGGTGTCCGTTGCTTGGGTGGCACACGTTGGCACTGGGCACAGGATTTGACATATCTGATAATATCAGTATTTACTCCTGGCCACCAATAATGAGTGGTTATACGTTGGTTTGTGGCGTTCTGTCCCATATGTCCGCTAAAGGGAAGAGAGTGCCCCATTTCTAGGATTTGGCTTCTGTACTGTTTCGGTACTAGGAGCTGGTTGTAACCTTGGTCAGGCTTGCCCGTTCTCCGATAAAGTACGCCATCCTCAGAAAAAATGTCCCCGTGCTGTTTGGGTTCCTTAGCCATGGGCAGTTTCCTAAAGCAGGGTGCCAAAGTAGGGTCCTTGTATTGCGCTTCTTTAAGTTCCATAGGTAACAAATTTGGCGCAGGCTCCCGTTCCTTCTTGGTTTGCCCTCTTGTAGTTACTGCTGCCACAATCGGCTCTTCCGGTTTCCCAATACACACGTATCTCCCGCCAAGTATGACTGGGTAGATGGGATCATCCATAACAGCCGCTTTGATCACACCTCTGACAAAGTCAGAGTGTATCTCCACCAATGCGATGGGAAGCGCTGTAGGTGCATCACTCTTACGAACTCCACAAAGTTTGACGGTCTCTCCTGTCTCTTGACCGGGTTTAACCAGGTTTCTGGCAACAATGCAATCGTAAGAAAGCCCCGTGTCAAATAAGCAAGAAGTTTGAGAACCGTTCAAAATAACAATACCTCGCGTTGAGGGTCTATCCCCAAGAGGTTGGGAATCACTGTCAATAATTCCGCCTTGCGAGACTGTTAATAAGCATCCGATGCGTTTAGGCTCGGTGTGCTCGGTCTGATCATATGTCCCGTGCTCGGGGTTCTCCCTTTGCCACCTTGTCCTTTCTGGCTACGCTGCCATGTAGGGCGGTCGGGTTGATCAGACTGTTTGGGGTGGTTGGGGTACTTGTTCTTGTAGAACTTGGATTTTTCAGGAGGGGGGTTTTGAGGTCCAGTTTCTCTGTGGTTGTTTTGGTTAGAAGCCTGAGAAGATTGCTCTAGGTTATGTTTTCGAAAATGCTCCTCTGTCGGTTTCCGCTTTGTGGCCGGTAGTTCAGCCAGCGCATTGTGATAACGCTCAGACTTTTCCAAAATGTCTTCAAGTTTTTCTGCCCCCTGCTCAGCGAGAAATCTCCGGGTATCAGCAGACAAAGTGTTCTTTATTTGTTCAGTTAGAACAAGTTCCTCAAGACCTTCATAGGTAGAGGGGAGCTGCGAAAGCTCAAGGCACTTTGTTAGATATCCCTTAAGACGAGATGAGAACTGGTGAAAAGTTTCAGAATTCTCTTTCCGGCTGTTGCGAAACAGTTGCAAAAACTTGCGAGCGTTCATTTCAAAGCGCTCCAGTAACGCTTTCTTCAACACATCGTAGTCGTCTTGTTGGCTACTTTCCAGCTTAGAATAAACATCATAAGCAGAACCTTTTAGGGCCTGGGAAAGTTTCATATTCCAACGCGACCTCTCTAACCCGTACAGAGTTGCAATTTTCTCAAATTTTTCTAACCATGTGTCAATCTTCTCATTTGGACAAGGAAAAGATTCAAGAGTGAAAGACACATAGCATTTAGTTGAAGAGATTGAGTGTTAGCAGGGTCAGTTAAGGAAGAATGAGGAGAAGACTCTCCATTGCTGGAGGTAGAGGCAGCACCACGACTTTGGAACTCAAGAGTTTTAAGCGCCAACTCGTGCTGTCTCTGTTCCCTCTCCTTCTCGTGCTGTCTCTCCTCCCTCTCCTTCTCGTGCTGTCTCTCCTTCTCTCTTTCCTCATGCTGCATCCTGCGAATTTCCATTTCCTCATCCATCTTCTTCTGCTGTAAATCTGCGGCTGCTTTTTCCTTAGCTTCCGCTGCTTTCCTCTCCGCATCATATCTCTCAAGTTCGTCTCTGACAAATGCTTTCGCTTCTTCTCCTTCCAGTCCCTCCTCTCTCGCTTCGTCCCTGAGAAGTTGTCTAAGCTTTGCCCTCTCGGCCATATTATGTCAGTGACTGAGACACGTGGAGATAGAAAATAGGAAAAAGAATAACCTGGTTCCTACCACTTACGAGAAAAAAAAATTCCAAAAATCAAAAGATGATATCCTTAACCCTGGGATACCTCCTCCAAAATAAAATCTAACTATCGCTGCTATTATCGGCAATAAAGCACTCAATGCAAAACACGACTACGCCAAATAAATGGTAGTTAAGATTACAACTGAAAAATAAGTTGCTACAGTGGAAAAGCAAAAGAATATTGCAAAAATTAAAGAGAAAAATAATCCCTTAATTTTTAAAAATCCACTATAAGTTCGCCCCTGAAGTCAGATCGGGTAAGGGAGGGAATTAATCTGGACAAAAAGTCCGAAACACACTCCTTAACTTAGTTCAAACGCCGTTCTGCCTCAGTACCCAGTGAATGTTATACACTCACCACTTTACCAGCATTTAGTATTACAATCAGCAGTTAACATATATCCCGACAAAATCAACCTGTAACCAAAATGTATATTATTCAAAGATGCTGTGGAAAAAAAAAACTTATTAGTTTGTGTGGTCAGCACGCCCGTAAACAGATCGCTAGTCTAGGGGGTAATTTTTTTTAAAAAGATATAACAACTCACAAGACATCACACTCTTACTCTATATCAGAATACAGAATCTTAAGTTCAAAATCCAGATAGACGAGTCCACGTTTGTCGTACTCGTCTTCCTATTCTAAGTTCAAAGACCGGAAACGAGCCCTCATTTGTCGTAGATTTCCGATAGGAGAATTAAGACTAGGTTTGGTCCCTTCTGAATAGGTTTGAATAGGTGATAGACTCAGTGAGAGTTAGTGAAAGGTAATAGAATTTCCACACACGTGAGATGATAGATTTGATATAGTGGCTGTCTCTGAAAGCGAAAAGAATTCTTCTCTCTCTCACCTATCTTCTACAACAGTTGTTACAGCGTCAGACAGACTACACCAATATACATATTACGTATATTTCTATCACTCACAGGCACGCACATACACGTGACGACAGGTAAACACACAGACGTGGGAAAACTATAACAATGATATATATATATATTATCTAGAACGAGCTGACCAAACACGATTATTAAGTTCAAGAGCGATTTTATTATCAGGAAAAATCGGCTCACAACATCAAAGAAAGTACATCAAGGAAAATACATATACACATAGTCATAAAAAATCAAGGAAATGTTGCAAGGATGATAGCCCCGTTATAGTGTTAACTCTAGGTTTAGCCCGGCCCCGTTAAGAGAACAGATGATGGCGCCCGAGTCACAGATACATAGGGTTTGAGTCTAAGAGTTTTTCTTTGTTTTATCTCGTAATTATATGCACAGAGTTTGAAAAAAATCTGATTTAACCTAAGACAAAAACACAAGAACTCTAGCCTTAGCAACAAATTATGCAGATTGAAAAAAAATTAGGACAGCAACAGGGTGTCAAAGATAAAATAGTGAAAAATATCACTCAAACCAGCGTACACTCATTCATTCCGCCATGGCTTCTCATACTTGTACTCACGACTTTGCTTGCTGCCTCTTGGAACACATTGATTTTAGATTTTCACACAGACTCAAAAAATGCAGTCTTCTGCCAAGAAGTCCCCAGTTCCAAAAGACGTATTTAACTTGGAGTCTCCGGGAACGACTACTTGGGTATGCAAATTTGTTCAAATGTCTGATTAAGTCACCTAACAATTATTCCAGGCGCGGGAGTTAGCAGAGCACAGTGTCAATAGCGTAGGTTTCTAAAAAATGATGAATGTCAGGTCGGTGCCTTCCCTCAGTATAGGATTCACTTTAGTCACACCACAGATTTGTCCACAAGATATAATCTAGTCGGGAAATGATTGTTAATATTCACGCCACCAGGCAGCAAATTATATAGAGTTTCTAGAAGAAATTAAGTGCTGGCTCCAAGGTCCAGTATTTATCATTACAGTCTTTGAAAACCCGTTATAGGGATATTAGTATTTCTGTCTAACTTGCACCGTCAGATCAGTGTTACTTGAGAAAACCCACGTGGTTCAAAATAAGGACTGTCTATTTCTTCACAAGTATGGAAACTACTACTAGGTGCTGGTAAAGTTAGGGTCACCCCAAAACTTTCACTGTGTGGAGGAAAAATAACACATATAATATAATAAACAGAATCTGTACTGGTTAAAACTTACATTTAAACTTGCAAGCAGAGAGCTTTGCTTATCATTTAAACTTCCCGTGACGTAAGTTATATTTAAAAATCAGCAATCCTCATAAATTAAGAACACGTGCGTATTCCGTCACCATTCATGAGGCTGGATTCTAGAGTTTATACGTTAGTTTAGAAAAATACACTCGACTGAGTATTAGCAGTTAAATTAAATTTATAAATAGCTACAATTGCCGTTATAAGCTAGAAATTTTAATTTTATTCTGCTTTCCACTGAATGCTTCCCTAGAAAATATAATAGCCTACCACTTTATTTCTCTTCTGCGCTAAAGAAATAGATTAAAATGAATTAAGCGATTTAACACTTTAACACTCACAAAATCTATATATCTATCATATTAATTACCTCAACCACAGAATTACAGGTAGTCGCACAACTTAAGAATAAAAATGCTGAAAATATTTCTGGAAGTCTAGAAGTTCGACAAATTGCCGAAACAAACTGAGATCTTCGCTAACAGCTATTCTGTTTTCGAGCGACCTATCTACTGTGGAGTCTATGATGAGCGAGAATGAAATTAAAGTTTCAAACTTGGCCAATATCTTAAAATCAGACAAAGGG
The DNA here is from genome assembly GCA_024509875.1 of Oreohelix idahoensis. Lineage (NCBI taxonomy): Eukaryota > Metazoa > Mollusca > Gastropoda > Stylommatophora > Oreohelicidae > Oreohelix > Oreohelix idahoensis. The sequence goes on along the minus strand of JAMPIV010023165.1, from coordinate 185,077 downwards.
CCCAAACTTACTTCGCCAAGCGAAATTATCTCCCCTACTCCCAACATTTACGTCCGCTTAACGCGTGTCGTAACTGTCACCTACTGACCACGATGTACGCGTGTCAGTTTCAAATCCCAGACAGCCTGACTCCATTTCAGGGCAGTTTTCACACTACAGCTGACCATGGCCCAAGTGAGCGCCGTGTCAGTTTGGGATTTTCCAGACAAATGTCTGGATACTGACCGGTGCAGATGTAAAGTATCACACCTCACCGGGACTAATGCCGAGAAGAAGCTCGCGCGCTCGGTGAGAATGTAGACGATTTGCTACGTCCTGTGTTCAGCGAACCGACTTATCACGCCTTCTGACGCCCTGCAGCCCTGACATCTACGTAATATCGTCCTAGCGCGATTCTCAGTTTAAGAGAAAGGAAAACAGGTAAAGTTTGCGAATTATATGAAAATAATATTCGCAAAACGAATGGATGAAAAAAATACACAGGAAAAAAAAAATACAGAGATAATAAAAGAGAGAATTTGGGTGAAAGAATAGGAAGAGCTGTAGGAAATTAAATGAATATAAACCCTACGTGACAGAGCCTCCCCCCTTTAAGATATGGAAGCACTCCATGTCTACGTTATGGAGTTTAATTTCCTATAACCGTAGCTTCGGGGTGTCTGTCCTCTTCCCTCTCATCTTCCCCCTCCATCTCTGTCCAATTCCTACTCAAGTCCACTCCTCAAAGTTTCCTTCCCCTGGAATGTCTCATATGCGCGCTTGAAAGAGCGTCGCCGCTTCTGACATTTTTGAAAGATTTCCTGTGATAGCGGTGGAATATCCCTGCCACTATCGTCATCTTCGTCAGTTTTGGCGATCGTCAGGAGATGGTCGGAGGTTGGCACTGGTTTTTCCAAGTATCTCTTTAAGAGATTTAAATGGAAAACCTTCTCCTTTCCTTCAATAGAGATCTGGTAGTTAGCCTTAGAAATCTTTTTCAGGACGGTAAACGGCCCTTGCCATCCGATCTTCAGTTGGTTGTTCTCAGTAGGGAGTAACACCAAAACTTTCTCTCCTGCTTCCAGTTCTCTCTCTTCCGCGACTTTCCTGTATCGGTTAGCGTGCTTTGTGCGAGCTCGCTTAAAGTTAGTCGTTGCTAGGTCCCACCCTAGTTTCAACCTTTCCTTTAAAACCGACACATATTTACTTGCTGAGACGACTGTCTCATCCGCCTTCTCGTCTGTCAGAGACTGAAGTAAGGCTTCAAGCGGGCCCTTAATGGGTCTGCCAAATAAGAGTGTAGCTGGCGGAAATCCTGTGGAAGTATGAGGAGATTCTCTGTAGCCAAATAATGCTGCAGGAATACAGAGATCCCAATCTTCAGGTTTCACTTGTGCCAGCTTACTTAGCATCATGGTGAGGTTTCCATTAGCACGTTCCACGAGCCCATTTCCGGCCGGAGTATATGGCTTAGTGTGGATGTGCTGGGTCCTCAAGATCTTAACGATCTCATCCATCAACAGGTTTCGGTATGGAGATCCATTATCCGTCAACACTTGCTGAGGGAATCCCAACCGAGTGAAAATCTGCACGAGGGCTTCTGCGACATGCTTGGCATCTGCGCATGTTAGCGGGATAGCTTCTGCCCATAAAGTGCATGTATCGACTAAGGTCAGGATGAACCTGTTCCTTCTTTTAGTCCTTTCGAAAGGCCCTAAAATGTCGATCACAACCCGTTCGAATGGTGTTCCCATTATTGGCATTTCACCCATGTGGACTGGGGGTGTCCGTTGCTTGGGTGGCACACGTTGGCACTGGGCACAGGATTTGACATATCTGATAATATCAGTATTCACTCCTGGCCACCAATAATGAGTGGTTATACGTTGGTTTGTGGCGTTCTGTCCCATATGTCCGCTAAAGGGAAGAGAGTGCCCCATTTCTAGGATTTGGCTTCTGTACTGTTTCGGTACTAGGAGCTGGTTGTAACCTTGGTCAGGCTTGCCCGTTCTCCGATAAAGTACGCCATCCTCAGAAAAAATGTCCCCGTGCTGTTTGGGTTCCTTAGCCATGGGCAGTTTCCTAAAGCAGGGTGCCAAAGTAGGGTCCTTGTATTGCGCTTCTTTAAGTTCCATAGGTAACAAATTTGGCGCAGGCTCCCGTTCCTTCTTGGTTTGCCCTCTTGTAGTTACTGCTGCCACAATCGGCTCTTCCGGTTTCCCAATACACACGTATCTCCCGCCAAGTATGACTGGGTAGATGGGATCATCCATAACAGCCGCTTTGATCACACCTCTGACAAAGTCAGAGTGTATCTCCACCAATGCGATGGGAAGCGCTGTAGGTGCATCACTCTTACGAACTCCACAAAGTTTGACGGTCTCTCCTGTCTCTTGACCGGGTTTAACCAGGTTTCTGGCAACAATGCAATCGTAAGAAAGCCCCGTGTCAAATAAGCAAGAAGTTTGAGAACCGTTCAAAATAACAATACCTCGCGTTGAGGGTCTATCCCCAAGAGGTTGGGAATCACTGTCAATAATTCCGCCTTGCGAGACTGTTAATAAGCATCCGATGCGTTTAGGCTCGGTGTGCTCGGTCTGATCATATGTCCCGTGCTCGGGGGTTCTCCCTTTGCCACCTTGTCCTTTCTGGCTACGCTGCCATGTAGGGCGGTCGGGTTGATCAGACTGTTTGGGGTGGTTGGGGTACTTGTTCTTGTAGAACTTGGATTTTTCAGGAGGGGGGTTTTGAGGTCCAGTTTCTCTGTGGTTGTTTTGGTTAGAAGCCTGAGAAGATTGCTCTAGGTTATGTTTTCGAAAATGCTCCTCTGTCGGTTTCCGCTTTGTGGCCGGTAGTTCAGCCAGCGCATTGTGATAACGCTCAGACTTTTCCAAAATGTCTTCAAGTTTTTCTGCCCCCTGCTCAGCGAGAAATCTCCGGGTATCAGCAGACAAAGTGTTCTTTATTTGTTCAGTTAGAACAAGTTCCTCAAGACCTTCATAGGTAGAGGGGAGCTGCGAAAGCTCAAGGCACTTTGTTAGATATCCCTTAAGACGAGATGAGAACTGGTGAAAAGTTTCAGAATTCTCTTTCCGGCTGTTGCGAAACAGTTGCAAAAACTTGCGAGCGTTCATTTCAAAGCGCTCCAGTAACGCTTTCTTCAACACATCGTAGTCGTCTTGTTGGCTACTTTCCAGCTTAGAATAAACATCATAAGCAGAACCTTTTAGGGCCTGGGAAAGTTTCATATTCCAACGCGACCTCTCTAACCCGTACAGAGTTGCAATTTTCTCAAATTTTTCTAACCATGTGTCAATCTTCTCATTTGGACAAGGAAAAGATTCAAGAGTGAAAGACATAGCATTTAGTTGAAGAGATTGAGTGTTAGCAGGGTCAGTTAAGGAAGAATGAGGAGAAGACTCTCCATTGCTGGAGGTAGAGGCAGCACCACGACTTTGGAACTCAAGAGTTTTAAGCGCCAACTCGTGCTGTCTCTGTTCCCTCTCCTTCTCACGTTCCTCCTGCTGCATCCTGCGGATTTCCATTTCCTCATCCATCTTCTTCTGCTGTAAATCTGCGGCTGCTTTTTCCTTAGCTTCCGCTGCTTTCCTCTCCGCATCATATCTCTCAAGTTCGTCTCTGACAAATGCTTTCGCTTCTTCTCCTTCCAGTCCCTCCTCTCTCGCTTCGTCCCTGAGAAGTTGTCTAAGCTTTGCCCTCTCGGCCATATTATGTCAGTGACTGAGACACGTGGAGATAGAAAATAGGAAAAAGAATAACCTGGTTCCTACCACTTACGAGAAAAAAAAAATCCAAAAATCAAAAGATGATATCCTTAACCCTGGGATACCTCCTCCAAAATAAAATCTAACTATCGCTGCTATTATCGGCAATAAAGCACTCAATGCAAAACACGACTACGCCAAATAAATGGTAGTTAAGATTACAACTGAAAAATAAGTTGCTACAGTGGAAAAGCAAAAGAATATTGCAAAAATTAAAGAGAAAAATAATCCCTTAATTTTTAAAAATCCACTATAAGTTCGCCCCTGAAGTCAGATCGGGTAAGGGAGGGAATTAATCTGGACAAAAAGTCCGAAACACACTCCTTAACTTAGTTCAAACGCCGTTCTGCCTCAGTACCCAGTGAATGTTATACACTCACCACTTTACCAGCATTTAGTATTACAATCAGCAGTTAACATATATCCCGACAAAATCAACCTGTAACCAAAATGTATATTATTCAAAGATGCTGTGGAAAAAAAAAACTTATTAGTTTGTGTGGTCAGCACGCCCGTAAACAGATCGCTAGTCTAGGGGGTAATTATTTAAAGATATAACAACTCACAAGACATCACACTCTTACTCTATATCAGAATACAGAATCTTAAGTTCAAAATCCAGATAGACGAGTCCACGTTTGTCGTACTCGTCTTCCTCGTAGATTTCCGATAGGAGAATTAAGACTAGGTTTGGTCCCTTCTGAATAGGTTTGAATAGGTGATAGACTCAGTGAGAGTTAGTGAAAGGTAATAGAATTTCCACACACGTGAGATGATAGATTTGATATAGTGGCTGTCTCTGAAAGCGAAAAGAATTCTTCTCTCTCTCACCTATCTTCTACAACAGTTGTTACAGCGTCAGACAGACTACACCAATATACATATTACGTATATTTCTATCACTCACAGGCACGCACATACACGTGACGACAGGTAAACACACAGACGTGGGAAAACTATAACAATGATATATATATTATCTAGAACGAGCTGACCAAACACGATTATTAAGTTCAAGAGCGATTTTATTATCAGGAAAAATCGGCTCACAACATCAAAGAAAGTACATCAAGGAAAATACATATACACATAGTCATAAAAAATTCAAGGAAATGTTGCAAGGATGATAGCCCCGTTATAGTGTTAACTCTAGGTTTAGCCCGGCCCCGTTAAGAGAACAGATGATGGCGCCCGAGTCACAGATACATAGGGTTTGAGTCTAAGAGTTTTTCTTTGTTTTATCTCGTAATTATATGCACAGAGTTTGAAAAAAAATCTGATTTAACCTAAGACAAAAACACAAGAACTCTAGCCTTAGCAACAAATTATGCAGATTGAAAAAAAAATTAGGACAGCAACAGGGTGTCAAAGATAAAATAGTGAAAAATATCACTCAAACCAGCGTACACTCATTCATTCCGCCATGGCTTCTCATACTTGTACTCACGACTTTGCTTGCTGCCTCTTGGAACACATTGATTTTAGATTTTCACACAGACTCAAAAAAATGCAGTCTTCTGCCAAGAAGTCCCCAGTTCCAAAAGACGTATTTAACTTGGAGTCTCCGGGAACGACTACTTGGGTATGCAAATTTGTTCAAATGTCTGATTAAGTCACCTAACAATTATTCCAGGCGCGGGAGTTAGCAGAGCACAGTGTCAATAGCGTAGGTTTCTAAAAAATGATGAATGTCAGGTCGGTGCCTTCCCTCAGTATAGGATTCACTTTAGTCACACCACAGATTTGTCCACAAGATATAATCTAGTCGGGAAATGATTGTTAATATTCACGCCACCAGGCAGCAAATTATATAGAGTTTCTAGAAGAAATTAAGTGCTGGCTCCAAGGTCCAGTATTTATCATTACAGTCTTTGAAAACCCGTTATAGGGATATTAGTATTTCTGTCTAACTTGCACCGTCAGATCAGTGTTACTTGAGAAAACCCACGTGGTTCAAAATAAGGACTGTCTATTTCTTCACAAGTATGGAAACTACTACTAGGTGCTGGTAAAGTTAGGGTCACCCCAAAACTTTCACTGTGTGGAGGAAAAATAACACATATAATATAATAAACAGAATCTGTACTGGTTAAAACTTACATTTAAACTTGCAAGCAGAGAGCTTTGCTTATCATTTAAACTTCCCGTGACGTAAGTTATATTTAAAAATCAGCAATCCTCATAAATTAAGAACACGTGCGTATTCCGTCACCATTCATGAGGCTGGATTCTAGAGTTTATACGTTAGTTTAGAAAAATACACTCGACTGAGTATTAGCAGTTAAATTAAATTTATAAATAGCTACAATTGCCGTTATAAGCTAGAAATTTTAATTTTATTCTGCTTTCCACTGAATGCTTCCCTAGAAAATATAATAGCCTACCACTTTATTTCTCTTCTGCGCTAAAGAAATAGATTAAAATGAATTAAGCGATTTAACACTTTAACACTCACAAAATCTATATATCTATCATATTAATTACCTCAACCACAGAATTACAGGTAGTCGCACAACTTAAGAATAAAAATGCTGAAAATATTTCTGGAAGTCTAGAAGTTCGACAAATTGCCGAAACAAACTGAGATCTTCGCTAACAGCTATTCTGTTTTCGAGCGACCTATCTACTGTGGAGTCTATGAGCGAGAATGAAATTAAAGTTTCAAACTTGGCCAATATCTTAAAATCAGACAAAGGGCCCAAACTTACTTCGCCAAGCGAAATTATCTCCCCTACTCCCAACATTTACGTCCGCTTAACGCGTGTCGTAACTGTCACCTACTGACCACGATGTACGCGTGTCAGTTTCAAATCCCAGACAGCCTGACTCCATTTCAGGGCAGTTTTCACACTACAGCTGACCATGGCCCACCGTGAGCGCCGTGTCAGTTTGGGATTTTCCAGACAAATGTCTGGATAGTGACCGGTGCAGATGTAAAGTATCACACCTCACCAGGACTAATGCCGAGAAGAAGCTCGCGCGCTCGGTGAGAATGTAGACGATTTGCTACGTCCTGTGTTCAGCGAACCGACTTATCACGCCTTCTGACGCCCTGCAGCCCTGACATCTACGTAATATCGTCCTAGCGCGATTCTCAGTTTATGAGAAGGGAAAACAGGTAAAGTTTTCGAATTATATGAAAATAATATTCGCAAAACGAATTGATGAAAAATACAGGAAAAAAATGAAATACAGAGATAATAAAAGAGAGAATTTTTCGGGTGAAAGAATAGGAAGAAGTTGTAGGAAATTAAATGAATATAAACCCTACGTGACACCTAGCAACTATATAGCGAACAGTACAGTCAGCTGGACAAGGAAGTTAAACGCCAAACCCGAGCCAACAAAAGGCATTTCCTAGACGATCTTGCAAGACAGGCAGAAGAGGCAGCACTGAGAAATGAACAAAGCACAGTATACAAAATAACTAAAATCATCAAGGGAAAACGAGGTGCAAACAATATTACATTAGTAAGAGGTAAGCAAGGAAATCTCATCACGACAGCAGAGGGACAGGAAACAAATGGGCAGAGCATTTTAGAGAAACTCTGAACAAAGAACCACCAGAGACACAATTGAATGTTCCTGAGGCTGAAAACGATCTAGATGTTCCACGAATACAGACATTCCACGAAAAAAAAGAAGAAATCATCACAGCAATCAAAGGGTTAAAGAATGGAAAAGCTCCTGGCCATGATAACTTAAATGCAGAGCTATTTAAGACAGACCATGAGCTAGCAGCAGAACTATTAGAACCACTATTTGCACAAGTCTGGAAAACAGGGACAACACCAACGGAGTGGAACAAAGGAATAATTGTCAAATTGCCCAAGAAGGGAGATCTTGCAGACTGCAGTAATTGGAGAGGAATCACTCTTCTCTCAGTTCCCAGCAAAATACTAGGCAGGATACAGAGAATTTCAAAAGCAGTAGACCACAAACTGAGGAAAGCAGGATTTAGAAAGAACAGAAGATGTACAGATCAAATACTTACCCTCAGGAACATTATATAGCAGTGCTCAGAATGGCAGAGACAGCTTTACATTAATCTCGTTGATTTTGAAAAGGCTTTTGACAGTATACATAGGGACAGTTTATGGAAAATACTGAGGGCTTATGGAATTCTAAGATGTATAGTGTCAATCATAAAAAGCCTTTATGCCAACTTTACGTGTAGCGTTGGGCAGATCAACCTAACCTTTGAGGTGAAGACAGGAGTACGACAGGGATGCCCCTTATCAACGACTATTTTTAACAGTCATAGTCTGCGTGATGCGCCAGACAACAGAGGGCAGTCCAAGAGGAATAAGATGGACTACATTTTCTACATTGGAAGATCTGGAATTTGCAGATGACAGTATACTACTTGCACATTCACATCAACACATCCAGGAAAAAGGGATAGACTTAATAAGTATAGCCAGCAGGTGGGCCTGAACATCAATCTAAAGAAGACAGAGGTCATGACGCTCAATGTGAGCAACCCTGAGCCCATATCAGTAAGGAATCAGCAACTGGAACAGACAGACACTATCACATACCTAGGATGCATGGTAACACCAGACGGCGGAGCAAGCAAAGACATCAACAATAGAATGAACAAAGCAAGAACAGCCTTTTTTAGTCTAAACAACATCTGAAAGTCCTCTCAGTACAGCATGAACACAAAATTAAGACTATATGAGAGCTGTGTACTTTCTGTGCTTCTCTGTGGTGCGGAATGCTGTAGAGTAACAAATTGTCTTCTTTCCACACAACTTGCCTAAGAAAAATTCACCGAATCTTTTGGCCGAATACCATCACCAACCAAGAACTGCTTACTCGGAGCAAGCAAGAGGACATGCACACCATCATAGCTGGCAGACGCTGGAATTGGGTTGGCCATGTCCTCAGAAGAGACCCCGATGCCATCACAAGAACAGCTATACTATGGACCCCGGAAGGAAAACGAAAGAGAGGCCGACCAAAAACAACTTGGCGGAGGACTGTGGAGGCTGAGATGCAAAGAATGAACCAGAGTTTGGGGCACTGTACGTAGGATGAGTTATCTACCCTTCCAAGATGGAGGTGAAATTCTTTTCTCACCTTAGACGCCGAAAGAAAAACATCAGGAATGTGTATATTTCGATGGATAATACCATGTTATGTTAAATTATAGAATAACAGATACATCAGAGTATCTACTGGTGTAGATATTTTCCTATAACTGACCTCGAAACCCTCGAATCGGTCGGTTGGATAGGAGGGTTGATCAGAGAGTTAACAAGTCACTATCGTAAAACAAGCGATTGTTACCGAAACAGAACCAGGCTCGACAGTAAACATGACTCATTCTAATATCTTGGGGGCTAAGGAGATTTTCAAAATTGGATACTGGAATGTAAGAACTATGTATCAAGATGGAAAATTGGAAGAAGTAATTAAAGAAATGGATAATTATAAGTTGGACATATTGGGTGTCAGCGAGTGTAGATGGACGGGGAAGGGCATAAAATATTTTTCAGAAGAAAAAAAGCTACAATGGAAAGACAGTATTATTGTAAAGTTACCGAAGAAAGGTGATCTATCAGACTGTAATAACTGGCGTGGTATATCTCTATTATCAGTACCTGGAAAATTATTATGTTGCATGATGTTAGAAAGACTTAAATTGCATGCTGACGAAAAGATCAGAGAAGAACAAGCGGATTTCAGGCCGAAACGATCATGTATTGATCAAATATTCACGCTAAGAACAATTATAGAAGAATCAATGGAAATGCAATCGCCACTTATTATCACCTTCGTCGATTTTCAAAAAGCCTTTGATAGTCTACACCGCCCATCATTGTGGAAGATACTTACAATCTATGGTTTTCCAACAAAATATGTGAATATAATCAAAGCGCTATATGACAATGCAAGATGTTGTGTTAGAACAAATAAAGGGAATACAGAATGGTTTACAGTAGAAACAGGGGTGAAACAAGGCTGTATTATGTCACCACTACTTTTTGGAATAGCTATTGATTGGGTTATGAGAAACTATACCCACAATGAACAATTAGGTATAAAATGGACAAATGGAAAATTCCTGGGGGACCTGGATTTCGCAGATGATTTAGCATTCTTAAGTTCAACACCCAGACAATCCCAAGAAGCAGTAAATAATTTGTGTCATCTCTCGGTTAAAATAGGTCTCCAAATAAATGCCTCTAAAACTAAAGCTATGAACTTTTCTAATGAGACCTTTGATATCATCTTGAACGGGGAAAAACTACAGAAAGTTGAAAGTTTCAATTATTTAGGCAGTAAAATGACTCAGGATGGTGACACAACAAGAGAAATTCATACTAGAATTGCTTTGGCAGCTAGCGCCTTCAATAGATTATCTAACATTTGGAAATTACGATCATTGAATATACATACCAAGCAAAGTGGAATAAATTTGTTGCTGCCCTACAAGACGCCACCAGGCGTAATGGTTACTGACTGTTTTGACCGTCGGCGGCTAAGGATAAAAGAAGAAAAAAGAAAAGATATATATATATATATAATCCAGTGTCTGTCTGAGCACGTTCCCAAGATGGGAAAGCTGGTATACACTTACTATTGTTATTAATTGATTTCTTTTGAGCTCTCATGTATATACGTTTTTCGACACTTTTCTACCATGTTTGAATTTTGTATCACTGATTCCTGACAAAAGCTGAATATGCTGGATAAATGTTGTCTAGCATTACTTTAGTCACGCAATTTAATCTCAGTTTCATTCTGTGTAATTCCAAAGGCATTATTCCTAAAGCTACTTCCAGTGCCCCTATTGAGATAATATAAGAGTCAAGTGCTAACTAGGTTAACACAGTGACATCACTTACCACTTAACTTCTACAACAAACAAATTAGGCTAGTGAACAACGCTAAATAGTTATATTTCAGTGGACTCGCACACGAAAGCACGATATCGTATAACTTAATCACACCTATCCAAAACAAGATAAATAACATAAGCAGAATGAAACATGAACACAAATCGAATAAATACTCATTTGTACTCTGTACGTCATAGAAACCAATTTTACTTCTCTCACATTTCAAACTCGCCAACTTCAAACACTACTAACACAGCTAGAAAATATATGACAATCTCATAATCTCGCTATATGTTAAAAGGTTCAAAACAACAATGACAAATCTGCCTCCCCATGCACTGGCTGCATTAAGCATCCAACCTTGTCGTAGGAAAATATACACTTCTCAGCTCCAGTCTCATTCAACTGCTCTCTCAAAACACCCGACCCTTGTTACTTCACCTTTCACCCCTAACCAGCGTTCAGTTACGACTTCGTCCATAACACCCCAGTTACACATGTAAACCTCACAACACTACCCAATTGCTAGCCATACCATGCGTAAACATAACCAAACTCACTTCTCTTCAGACACCAGATAAACAAATCTAGCTCCGAACGGAGCATAGGTTAGTGACACTCATTCTTTTCATTTCGAATAATTTAGTGTCGCGGACGCCTGGCTGCTACTGTTTTGTAATTAAAGGTGTGTATGATGTAGGTAACAATCAAAATAACGATTCGTCATTAATGTTGGATCAGCCAGTACCTTCCAATAATGAAATTCATAACTTGCCCCCAACAAATGCCGATCTATTTAATGGCAGTAAAATTCCATGTTATATTTGTGTGTGTGTGTGTGTGTGTGTGCGTGCGTGCGTGCGTGCGTGCGTGCGTATGTATGTATATATATATATATATATATATATATATATATATATATATATATATATATATATATATATATATATATATATATATATATATATATATATATATGTCTCAGATTGGGATGCTGGAACGTCCGGACTATGTTGACTGGACTATCGGAAAACCTACAGGACATAGATGATGTCAGGAAGACAGCCATAATCAATGATGAGCTTAAACGATTTCAGGTGGATATAGCTGCACTTCAGGAAACACGCCTGGCAGGCTCTGGAATGGTGAGTGAGAAGGACTACACATTTTATTGGCAAGGGAAAGACCTTAATAAAACTAGAGAACACGGAGTAGGTTTTGCGGTTAAAAAATCGCTAACTAAAATGGTTGAACCAGGTGAGAATGGATAAGAACGCCTGTTAACGCTCCGCCTGCAAACTAGCACAGGTCCCATCACCCTTGTCAGTGTGTATGCTCCTACTCTGTACTCTGCCTCAGAAGCTAAAGATGAGTTCTATGAGAATCGTGCAGCTGTCATCAAAAGCATACCTAGGCAAGAACAGCTTGTTCTTCTTGGTGATTTTAACGCTAGAGTGGGTGCTGATAATGTTTGATGGCCTTCATGTCTGGGCAGATTTGGCAAGATGAATGAAAATGGACAACGGCTTTTAGAGTTGTGTGTCCTTCATAACCTCTGCGTGACTAACACCTACTTTCAGACAAAACCCCAGAATAAGATGTCATGGAGACACCCACGATTCAAGCACAGGCACCAACTGGATCTGATCCTCGGCAGAAGGCCACTTCTCAGGTCTGTGCTCTCCACGCGCTCATACTATAGTGCAGACTGTGATACAGATCACTCCTTGGTTTGCTGTAAAATAAGAGCACAACCAAGAAAAGTCTATCGTGTCAGACACGCATTGATACCAGCAAGATGTCAGACCCTGTCACGATCGCTCAATTTACTGCGACCTTCAAGAAAGTGCTCAGTAGCCCTCAGCATGGTGATACTGTTACAGAGAACTGGGAGCATCTACGGAACACCATTCAAAGTACTGCACTTGCCACCTTTGGTAAGAAAACAGCGAAGTCAAATGACTGGTTCGATGCTTCATCAGATGTGATGACACCTGTCATTGAAGCTAAGTGTGGGTCTAACACTACTCTGAGCTTTACGCTAAGAATATACCGTTCCGCCTGCAGCCCTTGATGCTGTCAAATGCCTGCCAACTATGGAGGAGATGGATGCCGAACCTACATTAGAGGAACTCAGCAAGGCCATTGATAGCTTGGCCTCTGGCAAAGCACCAGGCAGTGATGGGATTTCTCCTGATTTAATCAAATGCTGTAAGAGCACGCTGCACCCTGCATAGGATGGTGCGCCAGTGCTGGGAAGAGACAACTATTCCTCAAGACATGCGAGATACCAAGATTGTAACACTGTATAAAAATAAAGGAGACAGATGTGATTGCAATAACTAAGAGGCATCTCTCTCTTTAGTATTGTTGGTAAGGTTTTTGCCAGAGTTATCTTAATGCGACTACACAAGTTAGCTGAGCGCATATATCCAGAGTCACAGTGTGGATTCCGAGCTGGTATATACAACAAACATGATCTTTTCTCTCCGCCAGCTTCAGGAAAAATCAAGAGAGCAGAAAAGGCCATTATATATCGCCTTTATAGACCTCACAAAAGCATTTGACCTGGTTAGTAGGGATGGACTCTTTAAAATCCTCCTGAAAATAGGCTGCCCTTCTAAAATGCTGGAAATGATAAAGTCATTCCATGACGACATGAAGGGAACAGTCCAATATGCTGGAAGCACGTCACCGCCCTTTGACATACGAAGTGGCGTTAAACAAGGCTGTGTTCTGGCTCCGACCCTCTTCGGGATCTTCTTTGCCTTACTCTTGAAACATGCATTCAGAAATGCAACTGAAGAAATATGCCTTCACACTAGGTCAGATGGCCGTCTGTTTAATCTTTCAAGGCTGAAGGTAAAAACAAAAATCAGAAGGGTCACCATAAGGGACTTGGTGTTCGCTGATGACACTGCAGGATCTTCAGAGCTTGATGAATCGCTTCACTCAAGCATGCAAGGAATTTGGCCTCACAATAAGTCTTAAGAAAACGAATGTGCTGAGTCAGGATGCGGGTGCTGCACCAGTTATCACTATCGATAACTATGAATTGGCAGTGGTGCACCACTTCACATACCTGGGGTCTACCATCAATGACAAACTTTCACTGGACACAGAAATTGACAGCCGCATTGGCAAAGCTGCAGCTACCTTTGCCCGCCTCACATCGTGTGTTTGGGGAAACTCCAAACTCACATCGAAGACCAAGGCTGCGGTATATAACGCCGGCGTCACCAGCATTCGCCTATATGGCAGCGAGACTTGGACAACCCCATGGTAGAAGAGGAACGAATAAGTAAAGACTTGGACAACCTATGCAAAGCAAGAAAGAAGGCTCAATACCTTCCATCTACGGTGTCTACGCCACATCCTCGGCATCTCGTGGAAAGATACCTTGTAGTGACAAATGTCGAGGTGTTGTCACGTGCTGGCCTTCAAAGCATGTATACACTGCTTAGACAGCGCAGACTACGCTGGCTTGGCCATGTCCGCCGCATGGAAGATAGTCGCATCCCGAAAGATATCTTCTACGGGCAACTAGCAGATGGCAAAAGAACAGTTGGTCGACTGCAGCTGAGATTCAAAGATGTGTGCAAGAGAGATATGAGGGCACTGGACATAAATCCAGCAACGTGGGAGGATGAAGCTGCCGATCGCACCAAGTGGCGATGCTATTTACGGCGCCACCTCAGATTGGGCGAAAAGAAGCTTACACAACTAGCCGAAGAGATGAGAAAACGTCGAAAGTCATCAGGAAAATAAGCAGCTGAGGGCTGTCACCGCAGGGGCGCATTCCCATAGTCAATTATGACTGACGGGCTATGATTATTATATATATATATATATATATATATATATATATATATATATATATATATATATATATATATATATATATATATATATATATATATATATATATATATATATATATATATATATATATATATATATATATATATATATATATATATATATATAACCTCTGAAGGGTTATGATTAGGATATATATTGTTTACAATTCCAAATAATATGAACAACTGCCGATATGAGAAAGTGGCATCAAACTTGTCAAATCATTGTAAACAGGGCAAATCATAATTACCAATTATGCTTGTATGTTTTTAAAAAAAAAACCCAAACAACCAAAAACGAGATAAAACATAACAAAACCAATACATAATGAATATGTGACAAATGTTACTGTGGAACAATATATACAATTGGTCCAATCTCGTCTTAGTAAAATATCTTTATTTGGTGGTTGTATTATCTGGCAATTCCATGCTGGTTCATAGATTACTTATCATCAGACGTGTTCCATACCAATTCTTGAAGACTTGAGGATTCTATTGATTTGCTCATTTATACTTAAAAACGTAAAATTATAATGCTATTCAGCATTCATCCTTTATATAGGTTTCAGACACAAATATTCTCAAAGGCTTCTTGCACTATCTCTTAGCCGCAGTCTGTGACTGACGAGGTTCGGTGGTTCGATAATCCAACGTTCTTATCAGACGTTTATAAATCTCTAGGATTACTGTGAATTTATCTAGCTTCAAAGTATTGAACATATAATCTTATGCTACCGAAATATTTATAAAGCAGTCAGTTGTTCTCGACGTAAGTCGTAACACGCTCAAGATTTATGTATCACCAGTGTGAACATACATATGCCATTCCCTATCATGTGCGTCGCCTTTATTATCGTCACATTTTGATGCATGAAACTCGTTAAAATGTAATCTACAGTTTCATTCTTCTTCTTCGTTCGTCCTGAAAAGGACGTTGGTTGCGTTGTGTCCGTTTACAGCGAAGCTGTGATATTTGCGCCTTTCGGCCGACACACCCGACTTCAGCATTTTCATTCAATAAATGATAATCTCAACAGTGAGCATGTTTATTAATCCCCACAAGTTTCTACCGGTTTATCTTTACATTAATTCCAGTTTAGCAATTGGTCCAGAGATCTTATGTGAATTGTCATGTGTTAACTTTAGGTTTAGGTTTTTTAACCCCGCACTTGAAAACTGGTGTTTTATGTGTGCAAGGTATACCCGGTTCAACCCCATGTGGGTTATAATTTGGGTATATAGTGTTCATCATTCCATATAGTGTATTACTTTGTTGTTTGTGTTGGTTCTTCCAGACTGTAATTTATCTGCCGTTTGTTGTGGCAATATTTAATGTCTGTGGGGCCTGTATTGTTTCTTCTTCCATGATACCATTTTACTCTCTCTCGCTATTAACTTCTTTTTTCTGCTGGGCTTTTGTTGGTTTTGGATTGGTGGATTTTTTTTTGTATGTTTTTTTATTTTTTAAATATGTTCGTTTTTGTTTTGTGTTTTTCCTTGTCATTCTAATTTGTTCTAGTTGTTATATGTTGGTTCTTGTTTTGGTAATATACCATTTTATAATGTTGTGTAGCTCCCTGGGTAGGTCAACTTTCAGTACATTTTCCAGTGACAGGGATGTCGAATTTTGGGTTCTCAAGTATTCCATTAGTGGTTTTTAGGTCTCTCATCATATTAGTGAGTCCTCTGCAGCTCTCAACCAGCTTGTCTATATGTTTTCCAGTTTAGTTGTTGATCTAAAGTCATGCCTAAATATTTGGTTGTTTCAAATTTTTAATTTTGTGCCCTTGGATTGTTATGTCAATTGTTTTATTTTTTTATAAATCTACCTCTTTTGAATATCATTCCGAATGTCTTTTTAGCGTTTAGTTGAAGGCCCCACAGCCATCCATTCTGCGATCTTGTTAATTTGGGCTTGCAGATCTGTATATAATCTGGGAAGGATTTTCCCCGTCCTCCAAATAGCTGCATCATCTGCAAATTGTGACAGTTTGTTCTGTTGCTGAATTCCTCTCCTAAGTCATTAACCATAATAGAAAATAGGGAAGGAGATAATACTGAGCCTTGAGGGATGCCGATCTGTTGCTCGTATGCTCTGATTTGTCATTATTTAACCTATCTTGTTAATCTTATATAATATACCTTCTCTCCATTATTCATCGTATGCTCTTGCTACATCTAAGAATACGGCTGCTGTTTTTGCATTTCTTTTAAATCATGATATTGCCTCATGTTCTAGTCTGATAAGTTGGTCCATGTTCTAGTCTGATAAGTTGGTCCATGTTCTAGTCTGATAAGTTGGTCCATGTTCTAGCCTGATAAGTTGGTCCATGTATGTTCTAGTCTGATAAGCTGGTCCATGTTCTAGTCTGATAAATTGGTCCATGTTCTAGTCTGATAAGTTGGTCCTTGTTCTAGTCTGATAAGCTGCTCCATGTTCTAGTCTGATAAGTTGGTCCATGTTCTAGTCTGATAGGTTGGTCCATGTTCTAGTCTGATAAGCAGGTCCATGTTCTAGTCTGATAAGTTGGTCCATGTTCTAGTCTGATAAGCTGGTCCATCGTGCTTCTGTTTTCTCTAAACCCTGATTGGGTTGGGCTGTAAAGATTGTTCTTTTCCATGTGGAACTTTAATCTATCGTTCATCACAGTTTCCATTACTTTCCCTATGTGAGATGTCAAAGCTATTGGTCTGTAAGAGCTCGCATCATGGGCCTCTTTATCTGGTTTTAGTATTGGTATGACTATTGCTACTTTCCATGCCTTTGGTATTTTACCTGTTTTCCATATAATATTGAAAAGAGAGGTTATTACTTCTATGGTATATTTTGGTATCTTTTTTAGTATTTCGTAGCTTAGAATGTCGTGTCCTGATGCTGAGTTCGATTTCTCATTTATTGCCTTTTCTACTTCTTCTACTGTAATTTCGGAGTTTAGATAAGATTTCTTCCCTACATCATTTATCTCGTGTTTTCTTAGTTCTGTTATGAGTTTTTCTCTTCTTTCTATTTCTTTGTGTCCCAGGTTTTCCCTAGCACTTACATTATAGAAGTACTTTGCTAGGGTATTTGCTTTTTGTTTGTCTGATTCTGCCCGTTCTGGAATTTTGAAAGCAGGCATTATTGTTCGTTTTGGGTTCCCTTTAAGGGTTTTTAATCTTTTCCAAACCTCTGTAACTGAATGAGTGCTTGGATTGAGGGTTTGGGCAGAAGGTTTTCCAGCACGTTTCCTTTTCCTGTAATATTATTTTATTTGTTTCATTTCTTATTCTCTTATACTGTTCATAATTAACGTGGGTCCTATTTCTTCTATATTTTTTTTAAAAGGCTTGTTTTCTTTCTTCAGTTTTGTCTGTACATTTATTTGTCCACCAAGGAGATGGGTTTTTATTCCAGTGTTCTGTTTTCTCTTTTCTGTTATTCTGCTTTGGAGATATGTGTGGTGGCATATTGGAGTGTGGTATGTGTTTGGCTGCAATTTTTAGTATTTCTACTGTTAGATTATTCGCATAAGTATCTATATCTTCACTAATTATTTTGTCTAGTTTCATTCCTTCCATTTCAGTTCGGAAAGCTATCCAGTCAGCTTTTTTTATAGTGGAATATTGATTTTTCTACTCCTTTGTTTACTATATACTTTTGTTTGATTGTTATCTCTATGGGTATGTGATATGAGTTTGTATCATTCAATGTTTCCCTTTTACTTTGGCTAAGTCTACTGTTACTATGCTGATGTCTATTGACGAGTCGGGTTGATCTCCATTTGGGTTGATTCTTGTTGCTGATCCATCATTCAGTAATATTAGTTCTCTATGTTCTATGAAGTCCAGTAGTAGTTTCACTGATTTATCTATGTTGTTACCTCCCCATGCTTCGTGGTGTACATTAAAGTCCCCTACTTTTATAGTTTTGAACTGTATTCTTTATCTAATGACTTTGGTGTCCTGTTCTTGTATGTTGCTGCTGGTGCAGTATAAGTTAATTA
This sequence comes from Oreohelix idahoensis, assembly GCA_024509875.1. Classification (NCBI taxonomy): domain Eukaryota; kingdom Metazoa; phylum Mollusca; class Gastropoda; order Stylommatophora; family Oreohelicidae; genus Oreohelix; species Oreohelix idahoensis. The sequence goes on along the minus strand of JAMPIV010023165.1, from coordinate 166,616 downwards.
TTTTCAGTGCTTCTCTGTCACTATTTATAGTTACACTTATTCCTTCAAAGTTTTCTGAATTGAAAGTTTCCCAGTCTGTTATTTGGTACATTTTATGAACCAAGAATGCTACACCCCCTCCCCCCCACCCTTATTTTTTATTTGCTCTCTGTCATTTCTAAGAGTTATGTATGCTAGGTTGTTAAATTTGTTTGTGGGATTGAGGTGTGTTTCTTGAACAGCAAAAATTGCTTGCGTATTTTTGTACTGGCCCAATAACGGAGCGAGGTTCTTTTTAGCACTACGGCAATTCCATGCATTTAACAAGAATTCTCATTTCGTCATCCATTTCGATACATTGTTTGTTTGAAAATGCAGATCCCTTATATTTTTTTAACGGTTTTCCAATACGTCCATGCGGTCGCATTGCCTTTCAGCTTGTTTTCCATGTCTTGAAACTTTTCACCTAAGCAATTAACCATTATCATAAAAAGTGTAGGAGATAATACAGATCCTTGCAAGATTCCATTTTGATGTTCAAATAGTTCTGAATTTTCATTATTTACTTGTGCATTGTAATATATACCTTCTCGGAAGTTCTATATATACTATGTATATGCATCGTGTAAAACTTTTACTTTTTTTTAATAGGTTCTAGATACATCTAGAAAACATATGACAACCAGTGTTTATATATATATATATATACAGTACTTTGCAAAAAAAAAATGGCAGTCATATTGCTCAACTAAATATGCTGAAATTTAATTAAATATGCATGTTCTGCCCCAAATTTGCACTCCACTTAAGTGAGCAAACACTACCAAAAGTAAAAAAAAAATTAGCGTAGAGTACAGTCCCTTGATAATAGAGCAGACGACAATTTATAATGCTAGTGGCAGAAAATGGATACAAAGACAAAGTGTATGTTAATTTTACAGCTTTAGAATGAAGGAAATCAAACATGTTCCAACATTTCTAAAACCTTGAACATTCCTGAGCGGACTGTCTACAGAGTTGTGAGTAAATTAAAAGCAGGTAGTGGAATCGAGCGAAAAGAAGGTAGTGGGAGGCCAAGAATTTTGGACACAAAGGACCATCGGCGTCTCGACCAAATCGTTCGGGCTGGGCCAATGAAGAGTGTAGAAAACATACGGCAGCGCATGATCGAGTTGGGAAGCTCAGAGGTATCTAATGCTACTGTCAACCGGGAGCTACACAGGATGAATTACACAAAAAAGCGGGTAATTTCGTCGCCATTGCTCACAGAGACTCACAAACAGATGCACTTGAACTGATGCCACGAAAACAAAAAATTGTCATGGGACAATGTGATTTTTTCAGATGAATGTTCTGTTTGGTCTTATCCTGCTCAAATAAATATTTGGACGAAAGACTCTGTAACGCCTGTGTACCAGCGACCGAAACATACCCAGAAATTCCATCTTTGGGGAGGGGAGTCAGCAAGAGGTGCCACTCCACTGTGTGTTTTCACAGGAATTCTCACGAAAGAAAGGTACATCGACATACTAGAGGGACACCTTCTGCCATTTATGCAGGTCATGTATTCCGATGGGTGAACATTTCAACATGACAATGACCCAAAGCATACAGCTCATACCACCAAAGCATGGCTGCAAGAGAAGAATGTGATAGTGCTGAAGTGGCCCAGCAACAGTCCCGACCTAAACCCAATTGAAAAAGTTTGGGCACTACTCAAGAATCATTTTAAAAAGAATGGACTCAGAGACGTTGAACAATTGAAGAAGGAAGCTGAAAAATACTGGGACAGTCTGACTCACAATTACCTACAAACACTTGTGGGAAGTATGCCTCGCCGCATCCAGGCTTGCCTTGCTGGAGAAGGCAACATTATATTGTACTGAAACAACTGTTAATAGATAGGGGAGATACCAATCTTCCTCTGGACATACAGTTTTTATTATTATTTGCTTCTATGAGTGTGCTGCGTTGCGAAAATATGACTGCCATTTTTATTGCAAAGTACTGTATATATATATATATATATATATATATATATATATATATATATATATATATATATATATATATATATATATATATATATATATATATATATATATATATATATATAGATATATATATATATCGTTTAGTGATTTGGCAAACAAAGAATTTTAAGTAGACGATGATGTTACGGTAGATTAATTGGCATTGTCTGCTAGAGGTTAGCAGCATGCGATTTTAGGGGTTACAACGTTTAATGTAATGTAAAAGTATTATTAGCCTAGTGAACGCTGTGACGTTTCAGCGTTGGTAGTCACACGGTGACCAAGTAACGGGACCCTTTCTTGAATGACCGTCGAACGGAGAAGACGTGTCTTTATATTCTTATGGTGTCGGGCATGGAATGCCACACAGTTATATTGTATTTTATTATGGACATGGGTCAGTCCACTGTTATGATGAAGAAAGATGAAGTTACAGGTTAGTAATTGACTAAACCTTGTCGAGATGAATTAACAGTCCGTTTTTGTTAATACTAGTGCCAGACGCATAATCTCACTGTCGGTCGTTGGATTTACCAACCACGCGTGCATATAGTTATGTCGTTCTGCCTACAGTAATTCAGATGTACGAGACAAAGGACTGATATGCAAGATAGCTAATTCAACATAGGATTCTAAATTATATTTGTGATGTAATTCATGATCAACGTACGATGTCTACAGAATGTATAATAAATTGTTTGTTTGGACTCTAGACATGACTTATCCCGTCTATGAACATTTGGGAATTCAATTATGACTATCATGGTTTCAAAGTATTTAAACCCACATTCGCGTAATTAACATCGAAGGCACGATGCAAAAATGATGAACTGTAAACCCAGGTACCACGATTGACTATCAAACTTTCAACAATCCGTTGGGCTAATTTTTCGACCGCAACAGAAGTGGTTGGCCATCGCTGGGGATCGAAAGAAAAAGGAAAATTTTTCTTGTTTACATACTTTCACAAACTGTTTACGATTAAAAGAAAGTCACATGATTTGCATAAATATGACGTTAAACTCATGACTACGAAATGCCAATCTGACGTCACTACATCATGCGTAGATGCCGCGCTTCGAAAGTACAACCTTCAACGCATTCCAGGTTCGATGAAGATTTACATGATCAAGAAGACTAGACGATGAAATACGGTTATCAGCCAACAAGGAGCAAACAGTACTAGGCATGAATCTAGTCCGTTGATGAACTTGACATCGCCGGTGCCTTTTAAAGATAAGTCTAGACTTAGGACGATTGTCATTCATATAGCACAATACTAAGTCCATTTCTCTGTGCAGGCATGTCCACTCTATTTGTTATATGTCTATGTTTTATCTGTTTTTTCCGTTGATGTTGTCCCTTATTCGTGGGTATGGATGGGCGGCGGATTGAAATCAATTCTATGGCTCCTTGGATGCCACGAACTGATTTTAATTGTTCTTAAGGCCGTTAGTTAATTGCATTTTTACGAAGAACCCATCGATGGCTTTCCGATGATTTTTGTTCGTTCGTATTTGCAATTAATTGACCTTGCATGTTAGGTGTCTAGTCGTGTTATAACTGGGGTATTCTAGTGTATTTAGTTCTAATTTTTATTCAGTTCTGTAACAATGTGTGTAATCTATCGTGTTTTTCTGATCTGACTATTATTCAGTTTATATTTTTTTGTACAACCGTTAATGAGTCCATGTATACGTCATTAATTTTTGTGTACGCAGGTTAATTTTCTATTCAGTTCATTCTTTAATCTCTCACTTCCGGTTTATTCAACTTAGTTATAAATGCATTTTTATTGTGAAAATGTCTTTGTCGTATGGTAATACTGTTCTGTAATCCTTGGTTAACAAATTGTGTTGTTTGTCTTCATTTCATCCATTTATAAGATAATATTAATACTATAATTTATTCATTAAGAAGATTGTAGATTAATATGATTAAATTTTTATGAGTTTTAAGGAGGAATTAGGGACTTTGCACCAATTTGCAGTGGTGGTCCAAGAAATGGGCAATGCACTTTATAGCTCATGATTATGACATAATATACTATGATTAATTATTATAAATTTATAACATATTAAGACATATTAAACGTTAATTAGTACACTTTCTCAGTACTACAGGGTGAACTTAGTAACTATTAAGATTAAATAACCTAATTATTTAGGGATAATACCCATAATTATTGAATACTAATATTGAGTGCATGATATAATGTCAGCACCTTAGATAACTAACTATCATAACTATTTATGATAGATATTAGTGAGTATATATAATATTTTTACAAAATATTATAGATTGTTGCACTTATAAATAACAGTACAGGAATATTGCAATTTCTTGTAGTGATTATTCATTCATTGAGTAATTACAAATATCTACATAGACTTTATTAGTGATTACTAGACATAAGTAATTGAATACTTAAATAAATCAACTTCAAGAATGCTTACCTTGGATCATTTCATTAAAATTGGAAAAGATTGTAATAAAAAGGGAGATGCACTCCTGGAATTTGCGGAACAACAACTTGCAAAATATAAGGCAGAGATGGAAGAACTTGAAAGAAAAGAGGCTGAAAAGAAAGCTATTGCTAAGGCAGAGATGGAAGAACTTGAAAGAAAAGAGGCTGAAAAGAAAGCTATTGCTAAGGCAGAGATGGAAGAACTTGAAAGAAAAGAGGCGGAAAAGAAAGCAGAATTAAGACAAGAAGAAGAAAGAAAGGTGGCAAGAGATGAAATCCTACGGATTGAAGAAGAAAATAAATTGAAACGACAGGAAATCATACGACAGCAAGAAATGGAATTGCAACGGCTTAAATTGGAAACAGCAAAACTTCATTCGCAGGGTGCTGCAGCAAGCCAAAATGATAATGCTCAATCGGGATCTTCATCCAACCGACTTAAGGGCAATTATTACTTTAAGCTACCACCGTTCAAGTTACACGTAGACGATTTGTCATCATGGCTGGCGCCCTTTGAGGATATATGCAAGGTCAATAACCTTGACAAAACTGCATGGGCACTTAAACTCAAAGAATTTCTGGATGGCGAACCTGCAAGTGCAGCACAAAATATTGATCCGACATTAGCCACAGACTATGAGGCCATTAAGACTTTGTTATTACGTCGGTTCCACTTGAACGAAGAGGTATGTAGATTACGTTTCAAAAGTTTGTTGCCAGATAATAATAAAGACTTTACAGGTTTTATTGCTAACATACGCAATACTTTTAACAGATGGGTTGAACTGGCAGGTGTCAACAAATCTTACGACAAGTTAGTAGATTTGTTATTGAGGGATAAAGTGTTATCTTCTGTCAGCCCACCGTTCTTTGCTTATCTGCAAGAACGTAAACCAGAAACTATTGATGAGTTAGAAAAAATTTCATTAAATTACTGCACCGCTCATCCGAATGCTAACATTTCTGGCTCGTTGATAAGAGAACCTCTTCCTGTAGCCTCCAATATGGCATATCACAATAATAAAAAACCAAGAACACACAGTGTGGACAGAGGTAGGTTCAAGGGAAACTATGACATTAATTTTCATAAGGGACGTAATAGTTTTAACAATAACTTTAATAGAGGAAGACCACAAAATAGAAACTATTCACCTCAGTCCAAATACAACAATAATCCACGTAACTCAAGTTATAATCGGTCATATAATTATAATAATGGTAACAATTGGAATAACAGCGATAATTATAACTCGAGACATCGAGATAACAGTTACAATAGGGGACAACGGGATAATTCAACTGATTATTCTCGTCATCGTTCTCATTCTCGTAGATCGACAAATTATAATCATAATACAGGGGCAGCCGTTACTACTGCTACAACCTCTGGGGTTCAGAGTTCACCTACTAATAACAAAATACCGTCTTCATCTACATGTTATGCAATGAATTATAACGTGGCAAATAGTTGCCCAGAATGTAATCTTATATTTCAGAAGGCAAAAGAGACAGTTCTTAACTGCGGACACATTCTACCAGAAGTCAGTCTAGCAGTCAATGACGGAACAGGCTCGCTGATCTTCAACAGAGGAAAAGTTAATGGATCCGTCGTCTCAGTTTTAAGAGATTCGGGATCGACAACGATCGGAATCCGTCAGTCACTTGTTCATCCAAATTGTGCAACTGGAGAACATGTCAGGTGCATGACCTTTGGAGGAACCATAGAATGTTATCCAACTGCTATTATACATATTAATACACCTTTTTTCACAGGCAACGTTAAAGCATGCATGTTAAGAAACTCAATTGCCGACCTTATGGTGGGATGCATACACGGAAGTAAAGATTGCACACCAGAAGAGATTATTGAATGGGAAAAAAATAATCTATACATCTTAAATGCAGTAATAACCAGAGCACATACGAAACAATTAGAGACTATGGACACTGAAAACAAGGAAACAGACAAACATGAAAATATCGAGGTTCATTCTACTATTGACCGAGTATCCTTTGCTACAAAACAGGAAGACAGATCATTAACAAAATTTTTTGCACTGGTCAACAAAGTTGACAATCTTGCTATGAACAATAATAATAGTCATTGGTTTATTATTAAAAATGACATTTTATTAAGATGTTTTATGGATAAAACTCATGTAAGACAACAGGTCATGGTACCTTTTGCTTTTAGACGGTACATACTTCAACACGCACATGATTCTAAGTGCGCAGGTCACATGGGATATACTCGGACACGTTCTCGAGTATTATCTTCTTTTTTTGGCCGGGAGTGTCACGAGATATTTCACAGTACGTACGCTCCTGTACGATATGCCAGGAAGTGAAAGCACGAGGAGCCTTTCACACGGTGCCTATTCAGGCTTGTGACATATCTGTGAGACCCTTTGACAAGATGGCCATTGATATTATTGGCCCACTTTTACCATCAGCCAGAGGACATAGATTTATTCTCACGTGCATCGATTTATGCACACGATGGCCAGAAGCCATCCCATTGAAAACAACCACCACCACAGATGTAGCTGATGCACTACACCTGATCTTCTCTAGAGTAGGTTTTCCTAGGAAACTTTTATCAGATCATGGATCTCAATTTATATCTGAGACTATGACTGAAGTAATGAAGACTTGGAATATAGATAGAAATCTCAGTAGCATTTATCACCCAATGAGTAATGGTGCAGTAGAAAGACTTAACCGCACACTCAAACAAATGTTACATAAAGTTACAGTTAACCATCCACAGGACTGGGACAGAGTACTCCCAGCCGTGTTATTCGCTTATCGAGAGGTGCCACATGAACAAACTGGCTTCTCTCCATTTCAATTAGTCTTTGGCGCTCCATCAAGAGGTCCTATGGGACTAATAAAAGACTTATTGATTGACTCCGAGATGACTCAGGATACCCAGTCATCCTATGAGTATGTAATTAATCTCCGGAATAACATTATTGATGCCTGCAAAATGGCAACAGCTTCATCTGAGGCTGCTAAAGCGAAAGCTAGAACTTTCCAAAACAGTAATAGACGATTACGTCAATTATTTCCAGGAGATCAAGCTTATGTGTTATTGCCACATAACGATAATAAACTACTCATCTCGTGGAACGGTCCATACCAGGTTATCAATAAGATTTCTGATGTTGATTATGTCCTGGACATTAAGGGACATCACAAAATATTTCACATTAATATGCTCAAACAATTTCATACTCGACCTGAACATCTACAAGCTATTTTTCATGAACTAGATGACACTTTCGTACCTACATGTCACTATTCTAATTTGTCTGTTATCCAGGAAGAAGAATCTTCTTTTCCTGAGGTACAGTTAGCATTACCTGTACCTGTAGTACATCCTACTGAGTCTTGGCGGGGCGTAACCATCTCTTCGTCGGTTACACCGCAACAGCATCAACAGATTGCTGGACTTCTACAATCTTATCCAGATGTATTGACCGACGTTCCAGGTCGCACATCAGTCATTAGTCATGACATCACTCTTAACGATGATACTCCAATTCGGGTACATCCATATTCCGTTCCTCTACACTTTCTTACTAAAACTACTAAGGAACTTGAACAGATGTTATCTTTAGGAATTATTGAAACTAGTAATTCCCCATTTTCTTCTCCATTAGTTATTGTCCGAAAGAAGGACAATAACATTAGACTATGCGTCGACTATAGAAAATTAAATGCACAAACGATAGTTGATAGCGAACCACATCCACTTCTCGACGACTTACTGCCACGTCTATCGACCGCAACTATATTCACTAAGATAGACTTAACTAAAGGTTATTGGCAGATACCACTAACCGAAAAAGCTAAATACTACACAGCGTTTTCCACTCCGCAAGGTCTATACCAGTGGAATGTTATGCCTTTTGGGCTTGTTAACGCTCCAGCTACCTTTGTTCGCATGATGCGACACATTTTTTCAGGTAGACCAGACATTATTACATACATAGACGACATATGCTTATTTAGTTCATCTTTTGAGGAACATTTTTTGGGTCTTGAATACGTTTTGGACACATTAAGAAGGAACAACTTAACCGCTAAACCCACAAAATTACAAGTAGCGTTTCACGAAATAACTTTTTTGGGTCACATTATTGGAGCAGGATAAATCCGAACACTACCCAGTACAGTTTCTAAAATTTTAAACATTTCCGTTCCTCAAACGAAGAAACAGGTTAGAAGCTTGTTAGGACTAGTCCAATATTACAGCAGATTTGTACCTAACCTGTCATCTATCACGGCTGTCTTATCATCACTATTGAAAAAGGACATGCCAGTGAAGGTGACATGGACTAGTGAGTGTAATAATGTATTTCTTAATATTATTAACATTTTTTCAAACCCACCTATTTTGAGACTACCTGATTCTTCCAAAAAGTTTATTCTCCGCACAGATGCGAGTATGTACGGAATTGGCGCATGTTTGCTCCAATATCATGACGACATCCTCCATCCATCCTTGTACGTCTCACGGAAACTGAAACCACCAGAGATCAAATACTCCACTGTCGACCGCGAACTGTTAGCAGTGGTGTGGGCGATAACGAAATTGGAGAAGTTCCTGTTAGGGGCCCCATTCGTGGTCCAGACAGATCAAAAAGCCGTAGCATCACTACGACGGGCGAATCATAAAAGTCCAAAGCTCACCAGATTCGCTATTCTCCTTCAACCTTTTGACTTCTCAATCGAGTACATCACAGGATCAGATAACGTCTTGGCAGATACTCTGTCTCGAAATCCTACTGATGTCGAGTCCTGAACTATAGTAACGTCGCAGATACTTACTCAAGAGACATAGCACTATCATTGCTGTTCTATATAGACAGAAACAATTGCCTACAATACACGTATCTGCTTACTAAAGACATATTATATACGAAATGAACGAAATCAATTGACTCTATGTTCGTATTTACGCCAGGACTTTGCTTGATATCCATTCATGATATCACTATTGGAAACATTTTCGGGCATCAAGTGAAAATAATAGAAAATACTATCAAAGTAACTCAGTATGCGACATGAACTATTGTCAATAACGTCGATACTTATGAACTGAAACACATAAACATTTTTTTTCTAATCGGAATTCACAAGGATCAAGCCTACGGATGGATCATCATATCCAACTTTAATTAATTTTAATTAAGTCGTTAAAATAATGGAAATTAAAATGAAAGGTGAGATAAATATGAAAAAAAATGAAATGAAATTTGGAAAAAAATGAAAGAAAGAAAAAAATAAAAACTCACATGATTCTTAGATAATGTTATTGTATGTAACTATTATATTATATAGTTAATAATTAGGTTGATACATTACATACTACATTATTGTTTAAATTGGTTAATTTAGATAGGTATTAACAACTTAATACTAAACTTAATTAATGTCCAACACACATAACTAAGTTAAAATTATACATTACTTTCTTTCTCTACTTTATTCTTCATTTATTTATTTCTCTCTTTAACATATCCTTTTATTTTTCTTACATTAGATTTTCAACAACTTTATTCTTATTACACACTCAATATAATTAATTAGTTTAATTTTAACTCTTTAGATTAGTCTGACGTGACATTTCATTGCGACATATTTTAAGTTAATTAATTATTTAATTAGATATCAACATTAGCGATTCTCTTTTAGTTCATATAAAATTTATGTATAACATTTATGTATAATATGATCATTAATATATTAGATGACTGTTAGTAAGTCGACATGACCACGACACTGTTCTAGACAGAACATCGTAGGCCATATGCCGCATTGTTGTTAAATTTTTTGATATTGTTAAATTTTTTTTTGATATTCATTCAGATAGGTTTTTGAGAAAAAAAATCTATCTAATAGATTTTTTTTCCCCCGGTGGACAGGGAATTGTTACGGTAGATTAATTGGCATTGTCTGCTAGAGGTTAGCAGCATGCGATTTTAGGGGTTACAACGTTTAATGTAATGTAAAAGTATTATTAGCCTAGTGAACGCTGTGACGTTTCAGCGTTGGTAGTCACGCACGGTGACCAAGTAACGGGACCCTTTCTTGAATGACCGTCGAACGGAGAAGACGTGTCTTTATATTCTTATGGTGTCGGGCATGGAATGCTACACAGTTATATTGTATTTTATTATGGACATGGGTCAGTCCACTGTTATGATGAAGAAAGATGAAGTTACAGGTTAGTAATTGACTAAACCTTGTCGAGATGAATTAACAGTCCGTTTTTGTTAATACTAGTGCCAGACGCATAATCTCACTGTCGGTCGTTGGATTTACCAACCACGCGTGCATATAGTTATGTCGTTCTGCCTACAGTAATTCAGATGTACGAGACAAAGGACTGATATGCAAGATAGCTAATTCAACATAGGATTCTAAATTATATTTGTGATGTAATTCATGATCAACGTACGATGTCTACAGAATGTATAATAAATTGTTTGTTTGGACTCTAGACATGACTTATCCCGTCTATGAACATTTTGGAATTCAATTATGACTATCATGGTTTCAAAGTATTTAAACCCACATTCGCGTAATTAACATCGAAGGCACGATGCAAAAATGATGAACTGTAAACCCAGGTACCACGATTGACTATCAAACTTTCAACAATCCGTTGGGCTAATCTTTCGACCGCAACAGATGACCAAAGGAGAATGAATGGCCAGTTCTAACAACAAGTGAAGATCAACTATAAAATGAAATATTATGAGATAGATACAGAACTTATATCTATTTATAATGATAAACTTGAAAATGTCAAAGTTTGAACGACATAATCATCTGAGACAACTTCTTAATTTAAAACGACTTTCCTTTTTATTCACAGAAGACTTCATGAACAATATTCTGCTCCAAGCAATTAATAACTGATATCCAATGGTAATCGATTTGACTAAATTACATTGTCCATATAATTTTTTACTTATGGTGCTGATCTGCACCATACCATTGTCCTGTGCTCTCTGGCACACTTATTTCTCTGTCCGCTAAATATTTACTTTTAAATAATCTTTATAGATACTTTTCAATACTCCCTGAATACATATTTGTAAATAAGTTTACCAACCTTCTAATGCTTCGCGCATCTTGATACATTTTTCTTTAATACACATTTCTGGCCATCTTGGCAGTTTATCACTGTGGATTTATATATGCTGAATCCGTGGCTTTACCACAGTGAAATACTTATATATCTACATATACATTTACTTAGGTTCACAGTCGAACGCAGATTCCTTAAGAACACTTGTTGATGTGGATTATACCACACATTAATAAGTGGACTAGCCACATACGCTCCCAACAGTAGATACAGACTCTACTCTGCGTCATCCCCCGATACGTTACTTTGTCATAGATAACGACTCTAATGTTTGCATTTTGGTGAGGCTCAGCATGGTGAGCAGCAATCGCGTTAAATATAACTTTATCAAAATTACTTCGCCCCATGATGTGCTCTCAATATTGTCCCGCGAGTGTTTACCACGGGTGAACGCTTGGTAACTTATAATTTTAATCACTTAATAATAACATTTCACATTATGTGTCAAGTATATAAATGAATCAATAAATAATAATAATAATACTTAACTATATACAATAGTGTTAAGAAAAAGTTAATAGTGTTAAAAATCATCAGTGTTCATGTTTGATCTGGGCGATCATACGAGAGTTTGTTTATTTATTACTGGAAATCTGTTAATGTCCATAGCTGTTCATTTGAAATCGTCACTCAAATCGTATACATTTATATTCATCTGTTCAAAAAAGAGAGTTTTGTTCAATTTGTATCGAAATTCGAAAAGTCATTAGCTGTTCATTCCCAAAAATCACTGTAGAAGAAATCATCACTGTATTCAGCTGTTAGTTGCCAATCTGGAGAGAAGATCAGCAAGCCAGTTATCAGAACCGTTAATAGGTCTGATCTAGAAATGAAATTCTTGCAGGAGAACCCACCGGTGTAACTGTGGATTATTGAGTATCTTAGTCTTGAGTGCAGTTAGTGGTACGTGATCTGTCTCCAGTACAAATTTACTGCCCAGTAAGTACTTCGAAAGCTTTGAAATGGACCATACAATGGCGAGCAACTCACGCTCACCCGCCTAATAGCGTTTGTCCGCCTCGAGTAGACGTCTGCTCACGTACAAACATGGATGAGGTCTGTCGTCCAACATCTGCATCAGAAAGCCGGCAATGCCTGTACCCGTTGCATCTGTACGGAGGAGAAAATGTTTACTTGCATCAGGTATCGTTAAGATAGGATGCCTGGAAAAGCTGACCTAATCATATCTAACGATCGTTGGCAGTTTTCAGATCACTTCATTTTCAATGGAACCCCTTTGCAAGTCAAGGCAGACACGGAAGCAGATAGAGAAACAAAGTTAGGGATGAACTTGTGATAATAATTTACAAGACCTAACAGGCTTCTAATTTCTTTCTTGGTAGTTGGAATTTTAATATCTAGAATACGTTTTACTGTTTTATCATCTGAACATAACCTCTGATGGCTGGTATGGTGGCCCAAAAATGATATTTCTTGGTATGAGGAAGATGAGGGTTCACACCCATCCTTTTTCTTGGTATCCAATTTTCAGTTTAGAAGGACGTACTGTTAAACCATGAGTTTTTAGTAGAATCAGTAAAGATTTTAATCCCTTAATATGTTCGTTCCATGTCGAGTGAAACAAACAAATGTCATCAATATATGTGATGATGTCTTGTCTGTCGCCTAATAAACGGCGCATCTTGCGTACAAATGTCGCAGGTGCATTGACAAGACCAAAGCACATAAAATTCGGAATCCGTGGCTATACCACACTGAAATACTTATATTTAGGTTATATTTTATATTTAGAAATACTTAGGTTCACAGTCGAGCGCAGATTCCTTAAGAAAACTTTTTGAAGTGGATTATACCACACATTAATAAGTGGACTAGCCACATATGCGGACACGACTATGTGCTCCCAAGCGTAGACATAGATTCGACTCTACGCCATCCCCCGATACGTTACTTTGTCATAGATAACGACTCTAATTTTTGCATTTTGGTGAGGATCAGCATGGTGCGCAGCAATCCCGCTAAATATAACTTTATCAAGATTGCTTCGCCCCATGACGTGCTCTCAACACAGACAGATAGACAGACAGACAGATAGATAGATTGTTTTATTTTGTTATATTTTTTCACGTAAAACCTGTCTCTTATATATATATATATATAGTTTCTAGTATTTTACCCAAATGAGAAATTAAATAGACTGTATGAATGAGTGTCGAGTCCATTCCTTCCTAATTTCAGTGTTGGAATAATTACAGAGATGTTTCATTCCTATTGAATGTTTCCCGCTTTTCAAATCCTGCTAAATAGACATGTTATAATTCCTTAATAAGAGTTGGCAAGAAGACAAAGATGGCTGTATACCGCTCCACCTATGTTCCAGTCTTGACTTATAGATGCGAGTCTTGGGCAATGACAACAACCCACAGAAGCCAGCTCCAAACCTCAGAAATGAGATGTGTGAGGAAGGTGGTTGAAGTAACAAGAGATATGGTCCAAACGACGCGGCAACGCCTCAAAACCTAGCCACTGCAGACCCAAGTAGAATCGTCCCAACAACGATGGTTTGGCCATGTCTGCACAATGGGAGAAAATCGGTTACCACAACAAATATGGGAAACTAAGAGCCATGGATTCTGACCTCCAGGACGACACAGGGTCCGCTGGGAGGACAATGTTAGACAATCTCTGAAGGACCGAGGACTAGATTGGAACCATGCCAGGAGGAAGACAGCCGATATATAGTATGGCGCTCTCTGTAGCAAACCTCTACGCCCCAGGTTAGAAGAGGAATGACTAAGTAAGTAAGTAATTCCTTGGCATTTTTGATACCTTCTTCAATATTTCATAGCTTAATATTCCTTATTTGTTTGCCGTAGCTGATTGTTCCTTTTGTTTGTTTGTTTGTTTTTGTTTTTTTCATGCTCCACTTCCTCCACTGTTATCTCTGTATTTAAAACATCATAAATGTTCTGTATTTTCCAGTGTCTGTCTTTACTTTGGCTATCAGTATTTTCTGTTCTATTATTTTTCTCTCTCCAAAACGTTTCTTCCTAGTACTAATATAATCGTAGTATTTGACCACTAGATTTGCTTCTTGTCTCTATGTCTCTCTCTCTCTCTTTCTCTTTCTCTCTCTGTCTCTCTCTCTCTCTCTCTCTCTCTCTCTCTCTCTCTCTCTCTCTCTCTCTCTCTCTCTCTCTCTCGCTCTCTGTGTCATTTCTATTTTAGTTATGACGAGCTGTTAGTACCCGGCGTTGCCCGGTTTTCTAGTAACGGTTTATGAAACTTACATACGTAAGTTACACACATGGAAGTTACATAAGTTACAATTAACGTATTTGACTACATCGTGCCATATTTAATTATCGTTATTTTCTACATTTATTATTGCAACATTGTTCCAGTGCTTTTTGATAAACAATATTTTTGGTGTTGCCGCCTGGGGCAAAAATAAATAAATTTCTTGGTGTGCCCAACCCTGGAGCAAGCAACATATAGCTGTCCGTGGGAAAAGCACGGATTTTCTAAGTTTATATCTGCTACCTCAAATGACTGCCCTTGAGCCTTGTTTATTATCATTGCAAATGCAAGACGCACAGGATATTGCAGTCGCTTGAAATCAAACGGCATGTCAGTTGGGATCAGCGGAATGCGAGGAATGCTTCTTCTCCTGTGGCATAACCTGTTAATATTGTTGCTGCTATCACGTTTGACATGAGGTTCTTAACACATAAGCTGGTTCCATTACACAATTTGGGCGGATCAAGATTTCGCAGCAATATTATCAGTGCACCGATTTTAAAAATTAAGTTATGCGGTGGCATTCCCAATTGGTTCCAATACGTTCAGGAACTCAGTCGGATAAAATACAGCCTGCTGGCTGTCTATGACAGTGTCAATGGATTTGTATGTTGTGGCAATACCCGGCAGTTGATACTGTATTTGCAGATTAATGTTACTCACACTCTCATTTTTAGGTGCCATAATCGCTCGCCCACAAAGCCATTTATTGTTTCTGAAATTGTTGTGAATGTTCGGAAAAACACAGTTTTGTAAGCCTTGAACTGACATGACTAAATTGCAAAAATCCAATGGAAACGATATCAGATTAGTTGTTGGATTCATAGGAAATTTGCCATCACCAAGGCACAACAGTAGGTGAGCAAAGTTGTATGCGGATGTATCTCTAAGTAAATGAACGCGCATATTGGTGGTTAGTTCCATTTTCTGAATGGGTCTCCAAGGGTATGATGCTTTAAGGCAAGCATTTAGTTCGTCCGCCGGTGTTGATCGTGGAATAACTGGCAATGTTTGACGAAAATCACTAGAAAGTACTATTCCAGCCCCTCCTATTAGAAGAGTGTTTCCCGTAATATCTTGCAGAGTCAGATCAAGAGCTTCAAGAGCTCTCTTTATTGACATAGTACACTCATCCCATACAATGACTTTGCATTTTTTTTAGCACCCTTGCCTGTCCAGAGCCCTTGCTAATGTTACAAATCGGAGACTCTAAATATGCTAGATTTAGGGGTAGTTTTAGAGTTGAATGAGCTGTACGATCTCCTTCCAATAATGTAGATGCTATTACAGATGATGCAACTGCAAAAGCAATTATAACATATAAGGAGGATAGTGTGATTCGCTTGTATAGCTAGGCGGTGTTGTCGTACGGAAGGTCCGGGGTTCGAATCCTGGGTAAGCCACTCACGTCTGTTGTTTTTCTGTTGTCTAGTGTTCTACTTCTTTATTTCTTACGAGTGCCTGAAAACATACCTTTATGTTTGTCTAATATTTATTTTCTGCAAAAGCAATCTCATTTTGCTTCTGAATTTTAGCAAGAAGCAAATTAATAAGACTTTTTTTTTCCTGTCTCACCAGCTGCATAAAGAAAGAATAGTCCTCCATTTCCATTTTGATCAGGTCCAGAATAGCGTTGTATGCCAATCTTTGATCATCAACTAAGAGCGGTTCATTGGCTTCAACAAATCGTTCCAACTGATCAATGTGATAGTTTGTCCCTATCAAGTATAGCAGAAACTTTTCGTGCAGGCGCTTCTAGATCCAGTTCTTTAAGAGGTCTGCCATTCATGGATATGCATTTATTTTCTAGCAATATAAGTGCTTGGTTAAAAATTACATAAGAGTAATTTAAATCCCCGTGTGTTACCGGGGCCCGAAAGGGGAGCAAAGAATAGTAACACTGCACCCTACCACGCATGTCGTAAAAAGCGACTAAGGAGGGTTGGGCATGGGGCTGTTTACCCTATCCCGTAAAAACTTCGCACAGTGGGCTGATCACCTGCTTGCCAACCAATCTGATTACGGAAACAATGATAGATTGTTTGGTCTGTTTTTGTTCCACAAAGACGCCACTAGGCGTGGTGGAAACAGCGATAGATTGATCAATTTGTTGTTGCCCTAGGACGACACTGGGCGTACTGGCCACATACTGCTTTGCCGGTTGGTGGCTAAGGATGGAAGAAGAAGAAGAAGAAGAAGAAGAATTTAAATCCATAGTCAGATTATCTCTACGTACTTGTCTAAGAATTTCTTCACTCAAGCTGTATATTTCTCCCAGGGAATGTTTGGATCTGAGGGGCCGCAGGTTGTTATTATAATTGCAAATAGATTTCGTAGTTGAACTGGTAAACATGTGACAGAAGCTTCTGACAATGTGGTGTCCTAGTGTTGATCGTTCTCGTAAACCATACTTCTGGCATGCTTCCCTGTATGTATTACATTCTATTCCGTTCACTGTTTTTAAAGCTGCAAAAGACGTTGGCCCTCGGACTGTGTGAAGCAACAATCTTAAGTAAAAGCATTCAGCATTGTTTAGGTGTATGGTATACACACATCCAAATGCATCAGATGCACACACGCCATCAAATCCTAGAACTCGAGCACCTTGTTCCCTTCTGCAGAACATTTTGCTGGATGTATTCCAGGAATAGTATTTAGGAATTTATGGATACAGCAGTATTCGTGCAAATGGAACTTGCTGACACAAAAGAAAAAAAAGCAGTTAGTGTTGTTTTAGGTGGGTTCTCAGCTCTCTGTTTGACATTTTCATGCGTAAAATATACTCTCTGACCATTTTCTAGATGAACGCTGAGATGGACAACAGTTGCATATCGTTCATGAATAGGGCAACCGAGAATACGCCAAACTGTTTCATTACTGCTGATATATCTTCCCAGCTCATACTGTGTGATTTTATCAGTTGTACAACTGTATTTGTATTCGCAAGGCCAAAAACGGTCTGATCACTGACCTTGTTAACGTATTTACAAATATATTTGATGTATTTCACAGAATTGCAGTATTCCACATTTATGTGGGCTTGAAACATTTTTGAACGGAGGGGAGTATAAGGTACAACCCACCTATTGTCAACCTCAAATTCTCTATAGCGGTTGTTTGTCTTAATGTTGATGGTCTCAGTAAATCCCCCTCCTCCCAGTTTCCGTCTTCTGTAGAGTGGGTAGCTGTCATCTCCAGTCTGAGTTTCCTGCTTCAGCTCCCGGGAGTATTTTTTTTTTACATCTTCCTTCTTTCATGCAAGGAGAATTAGGACTGAGTGGTCCACAGGGTCCATGAATCATATTTTTAGTGATGATTTCAAAAAGCAGTGTGTCTTCTTGGGGATTGGGAAGCTCAGCTGAAATAACATTGTCAATCTGAGTTGGGCGAATTTTCTCCTTCAACCATATTAAAATGTGAGCGTGTGGAAGGCCTCTCTTCTGCCATTCAACTGAGTACATCCAACACAAAGTTTCACCATAAATGTGACTCTTTGTTATTGCATCAATAAGTTTTTAGAGTTTTTTGTTTAAAAACTCTAGCTGTTAAATCATGCCGATCACGTGAACCTTGACAAGACAGAAGTTGTTCTGTAATTTCAGACCAATGTGGATTACACGTGAACGTAATAAAGAGGTCAGGACGTCCGTAGGATCTGACATATGTCATTGCATCTTCAGTATATGCATGCATATGCCGTGGACTGCCTGTAAATTTAGCAGGTAATATAACCATTTGTCCAATGTCTGCAACATTTCCATCATTAACCACAGCATCCCGCAATTGAATATAATTGTCTGCTCTTAGTTTTTTTCTGGTTTAAACGGATGAATAGAAGACGTTCACTCTCAATTTTTGCATACATGTCAACAATAAACTGGTGGAAAAGCTGGCGGCATTTTAAAATGTGGTTTGGTGGGTCAACCTGTATCATTATTCGGTATGCGTGAAAGTTCATAGCAGAAACCTTCTTGGTGGTGATGGTAGTACCAGTTCTAGGATCAGTCTGCAATATTTGAAAGTGATATCCATCTTCACCTTGCCAAAAGATTAATGGATACTGAAGGGCATCATATGATCGGTGCGTTTCTGAAATACGTTTTAGATCATCGCCCCTTTTCTGATTAATTATATCACGCCGATCGAATTTATTACCAACCATAACGATTGCCACTTCATTTATTGTAGGAGCATTAAAACGTCCTTCATGTTCACCAGCAGGTCTTTTATCTGCTGGAATAATGACCTTATATTCATCAGTAGGCATTCTGTCCAATGCCGTCTTGAAGACGTTTACTAAATCATAATGCTGATGGAAAAATCGCTGGAGATTTAAAACAATGTTTTGTCTTGTACCAGGAATGTTCTCGCAACGTTGGTCAGCTTCCAGATGCTCATTGCCCATGAAGAAGATTTGCAAAAACTTTGCATTCTCATTAGGTAGGGGAAACAATAATCCAGCTTTGTGATAAATCTTACCTTGTACATTAAAAGTAGGTCATGTAGCCAGTTTTCTTCCACTCTTGCGCCAAAAGATGTCATTTGAAAGCAAGAATTGCATCTTCATAAATTATATAAAAAGTGTTTTGATTCTGGAGTAGTTCCAGATATATAAGAAAGCAGTGGCTCTGGAGGCTGATGTAAATCTGAAAGTTTGACTTGTCCATTTAAACAACACATTCCAGGTGCTTCAGTTTTAAATGTCATTGCTCCGCAATGATTACATATTGTATCCATTTTTCCTGTCACAACGTTTGGGTGAAACTGGTAATCGAAATTGGGATTATAACCAAATGCTGCCAATTTCAGATCAGAGTGTTTAAACGCTTCCATTAATTTGGCACATCTTATTCTATTATGTTTAAGTCGCTCTTCATGCTGTTGAGGGGTTTCCTCAGTCCTGGATTCGACAGTTCTAATTCGTTGTTTAGTAAGTCGCGCTTCATGCTGTTGGGGGCTTTCCTTAGCCCTGGATTCGGCCTCTCTAATTCGGTTTTTCCCCTTACATATCGGGTTGAAACATCAATTTCCGAAACTGAAAGAATCATAGGCTCTATGCTCTTCCGGGGCCCCTGTATTTCTATAGTTTACCCAATGTATTGGTGGGCCTTCACAAAAGATGGAGAAACTAGAGCTGAGTATTCTAAACCCGAATTGTGTGTTTACCAAAAGTTACGTGTTCACTAATGGGGGGATGGCTGGGGTTTTGTTCATACGTATGTCTGAAAGTCATGTTTCCCTGTCGACCTTGTCAATAGACATGCAACGCTATAAGGACCTGTTTTCGGCCTCTTACAGTCCGGTGTGAAGTGTGAGTAATTTTTGCATGATCTGCACCATCGGCCTCCAGTTCCCTGGGCTTTATTGCTCTGTTTCTGTCAACTGTGATCCTGTGGTTGTTGTTGTTGAGCCGTATTGTGTTGGTCGTACTTTTGGAGTACAAAGCTGAATGAGTCTTAGGACGTTAACTTTGCATCTGACCTGCCGCCTTTTATGAAGATGGATATAAATGATTTGCTCGTTCAAGCCCCCAGTTGATTTAATTCAGCGAAATTCCTTTTATTAGCACGATATAAATATGTATACATATTATTGAATATATACTGGAGGTTCTGGATCATGCATATACCTTTCTCTCTGTAATGATTAATTCAAATATGAATTTGTCAAAATCAACATATACAAATTTAATGCTCAATTACTTTGAAACAAATGTAAATAAACATGAAATGGTAATTATGAGAAATTATGGTTCATCATAGATCTCGGTTTGGGAATGAAAATATAGTCTTTCGATGTGGCCTGCTAAACTTATAACTTAGCTTTTAAATTGCTGAAATGTTGATGCTGCTGGTTTCGTCACTTCATCTCTGTGGCAAGGGCACGTCTCCAAAGGATTCTAGGTGTAACCGCTTCTGGTCAAGACAGCGATCTTCACCCCCGTGGGATGTAGGTTTCACTTGTCGATCTCAAGCTTCGAACCACAGACTAGTACAGCTGGTAGCGTGAGTAGAACCCCAAATGGTCTTTCCAATCCGTACCACCAACTTTAGAGGGAATAAAAGAACACATTACGCTGCTAAGTATTTGTTCTCCTGATTTAGATCAGGCGCCTTTCGCGCTGTCCGTCATAGATTTGTTTTCTTCAGAATTTGTACTCTCCCGGAATGTATATCATATAACTCAGGGGATTGGATAACAAAATCATCATTCTTTTTATTAATGTAATGAAACGATTTGACAGCTGCGAGTGGCCTGTGCCTGAAGGAACAACTTTAAACATACATACAACTCATTACAAATGATAATATACATATGATGTCATCATCATCAACTTCCTTTCTCCACTTGGGGTCTGGGATTACCTCTGCTTTTGGTTCTTCCATGAGAACTAGCATGAAGCAATCACTAGCGCTTGCTGTGGTTGTTCATAAATGTATTATTTTCACATGCTGAGTTTGCCAGCCTCGTATGAATCTTTAACACTCCTAGCTAATATAAACCACTAACATTCAAAGTATAAAAATATGTACAACTCACCCCAGTAACTAGGCAAATCTTAGATGTCTTGCTCAGGTAAATAGTCTTGGCAACTTAACACGTCTGGGATATTATCTCTTATTCTAGAACTCCTCTGTGACTTGTGAGTAGTTTCTGTAGGAGTCCAGTTCCGTATTAATATTGGCGAGTTTTCTTTTGCAGTGGATAAAAGATGCTCTAATACGTTTTTCCGTTCCTAAAAAATTCAGAATCCTGATTCTATACTTTTCTGTGGCAAGGTCCGAGCTGTCTACTTGTCACGATTTCTGGAATGCAGTGTCGTATGCTAGATGTTCTACATTATATCGTAGTTCTCGACCCACGCTTCCTCCTGGCGTTTTTTGAGTAACTCCCAAACTGCGCGGTTGTTTATTGGTGAACCAGAAGCCAGCCAAAATATTCAAAGTTCATATTATTAAAACTTTTCCTCATACAGTATTCTGTATGACTCAAGCGTTTGAAAATTTCAAAAAGTCATCCTCCGTATATGGAGTTGCTACATTCTTGGCAATGTTTACGTTACAACTTCTTACATTTTTCATGTTCAGTCGGAAGTAATTATGCAATCTTAAGCAAACACTTCGTGCTCGCATTTACCTGGAGTCAGTGTGGTATTATCACATTTTAGGGATTCAGTTAATCTCTCGGGGATGGGCGATATGCTTGTCTTTCCCTGTCATGCATCGAAGTGTGAAACGGGAACAGTGACAGTAGGGAAAAAAGGGGTACTAACCAAAGAATAGTGCACCTAATTCAGTACGCATAACAAATGTAGTTCAATACTGCCGGAGAAGAAAAGAGAGCGCAAAAAACGATGTCACATATAGTGACATAATAAAATGTACAAAATAAAATATAAAATTACTGTACTGTACAGTATTTTACTGTTATAAATTATCCATAAATAAATCAATAAAATTTACGACCGAACGTCTGGAAACGAAAATAATTAATGAAAAAATAATATAATAAGATTAATGGGACCCCCCCTCCCCCCACCCGCTTGTTCTTTCCTCAGTTTATGATCTACTGACAAACAAGCGGGATTCAGAAAGAACAGAAGATGTACTGAGGGCTTATGGAATTCCTAGCTGCACTGTTTCCATCATAAAAATCCTCTATTCTAACTTTACAAGCAGTGTTGGGTTAAGCAACCTAACTTTCGAAGTGAAGACAGGGGTACGAAAGGGGTGCCCCTTATCAACAACTTTATTTTTGACAGTCATAGACTTGGTGATGCGCCAGACAACATAGGACAGTCCAAGAGGAATTAGATGGACAACATTTTCTACACTGGATGACCTGGAATATACAGATGACATTGCACCACTCGCACATTCACATCAACACATCCAAAGAAAAAACCGATAGACTGAATAAGTATAGCCAGCAGGTGGGTCTGAACATCAATTTGAAGAAGACAGAGGTCATGACACTCAATGTGGGCAATCCTGAGCCAATAACAATTAAGAACCATAAGCTAGAACAGACAGGCACATTTACATACTTAGAATGCATAGTAACACCAGACGGCGGAACAAGCAAGGACAGCAACAACAGAATGAATAAAGCGAGAACAGCCTTTGCTAGTCTCAACAACATTTGGAGGTCTTCCCCGTACAGCACAAACACCAAATTAAGATTATATTAGAGCTGTGTACTTTCTGTGCTTCTCTATAGTGGGGAATGCTGGAGAGTAACAGAGAAGCAAATGTCGAAACTGTCCTCTTTCCACACAATCTGCCTTAGGAAAATTCACCGAATCTTTTGGCCGAATACCAACATCAACCAAGAATTATTTATTCGGAGTAACCAAGAGGACATGCACGCCATCATAGCTGGCAGACGCTGGAGTTGGGTTGGCCACGTCCTCAGAAGGGACCCTGATGCTATTACAAGAACCGCTATGATATGGACCCCCGAAGGAAAGCGAAAGAGAGGCCGACCAAAGACAACTTGACGGAGAACTGTAAAGGCTGAGATGCAAAGAATGAACCAGAGTTGGGGCACTGTACGAAGGATGGCCGCCGACCGAACAAAGTGGAAGCAATTTGTAGCTGCCCTACAAGACGCCATCAGGTGTGATGGCCACTGACTGCTTTGACATTCTGCGGCTAAGGATTAAAGAAGAAGAAGAAGACGAATGGGATGGCCGTCGTTAAGTACAAGTAGTTGTAAATTGAATACGTCCTAATTCATGGGCAGTGTGTGCATCGATTTTTAAAAAAATATTATCTATTTTTGTCTGTGTCTTTTTATTATCATCATTTATTAATGTGTTATCGACATCTACTTGTAAAGATACCCACCTGGATATGTTAAAGCAACTTTTCGGTCCCTTCGCTTAAACTGAAATTACTGTTATCACAATTAAACTCGTTGCAAACTGAAATTTGATGTGTTTAAAACGTTTAAAACAAATCAGGCACACAGAGACAAATGTGTGTTTGTTCTTCTTCGGGAACCATGTCTGGTGGCGAAGGCGATCATGTCTGTCCACAACTTCCTGTCCACAGTACTGTTTATCAATTCTGTTCTGAAATTTTTTTTTAATTAAAATTTTGCCTCGTTTTGGCGAGGCGCGTCCCGTTCAACCTAGCCGGTTATATTAGGGCTCATGTTCAAATATAAAAGACTCCTAGGTCTGGTACAAATTAATTCTTCTGAATTACTTCGTTCTAGCATGAGGAATAAACTTTTTTTTTTGCGCACTGTTTTCTTTCGGGATATCCTTATTACTCTTTTAGCTGTCCATAGTATTGTTAATATTCTACGGTAAATCTACATTTCTGTAACCTCCGTGGCTTTTCTTTAATGTTTACTAATTATCCATGAGACACTTCCGTAAGTCAAGATGGTTACTTCTAACACTGGAGTCATGAATCAAAGGAACTTTCAAAGTATCTATCTGGAGGATCAAATACAATCAGCAGAAAATATACTCCAAGAATCTCAGCTTCACGAAAAAGTGCACCAACAGCATGGCATATCCCGGCATAATTAAATTAGAAACCGTCTACACGAGAGTAGTCCGTGACATTTTGTTAATAGTGCCAGGTTGTCAACACAATGTTTTTAAAAATCACATAAAAACATATGGCAATATGGTGGCGGAATGAAGATAGTTATCAAAACTCAATCATCATTATGTCTATTTTTTTTTAAGTATTGATAATTATCAGTGCTTTTTTTCTCTATTTTTTTTCAAGCGTCGGCGACTTTCGCCATGATGCGGCCCAAGGACAGCAGACTTGTGGATCTAATTGTTGTGTGCTTGTTGCTTCTCAGTGCTTTTTCTGATTCCTCCGTTGCGATAAAAGCATCATCCTCAACTGCAGTCGCAGCAACTTCTGACGCCAATGACGAAACATCTGCCAAGACCACAAGTGTACTGTCTGGCACTTCTGGTGCTACATCCTCAGATGCCATAACTCTAGAAATTTCTGATACAGACACCACAAATACACCAGTTTCTGATACAGACACCACAAATACACCAATATCTGATACAGACACCACAAACTCGCCAGTATCTGATACAGACACCACAAACTCGCCAGTATCTGATACAGACACCACAAACTCGCCAGTATCTGATACAGACACCACAAACTCGCCAGTATCTGATACAGACACCACAAACTCGCCAGTATCTGATACAGACACCACAAACTCGCCAGTATCTGATACAGACACCACAAACTCGCCAGTATCTGATACAAACACCACAAACTCGCCAGTATCTGATACAGACACCACAAACTCGCCAGTATCTGATACAGACACCACAAACTCGCCAGTATCTGATACAGACACCACAAACTCGCCAGTATCTGATACAGACACCACAAACTCGCCAGTATCTGATACAGACACCACAAACTCGCCAGTATCTGATACAGACACCACAAACTCGCCAGTATCTGATACAGACACCACAAACTCGCCAGTAGCTGATACAGACACCACAAACACATTTTCTAGTATAGACACAACAAACACAACATTTTCTAATACAAATACCACAACATATTTTAAAACCTCACCTGAAGTTACACCAGAAATCATAGATACATCACCGACTCAGATGTCTCACAAAACGTCATCACAGAGAAGCGATGCAGCATCTTCTTTGTTCACCAAGCCAAACACCCGGCCTAGTTTTGCGCAATCTGTGCCAACGGAGTATAAAATTACGCCAAGTAAGTATGATTCGTGTTCTTATAACTAACGTTTAGTAGAGTGTAGTGATAAGAAGATGATACAATTTTGTTAAGATAACTAAAACGTAACAAGAACTAGAAGAACTAGTGAAGCAAGTAAGCAGCATGTGCCGAGAATATGGATTAGAGACAACGACTACTTTGAGAATGAACAAAGCAATCGGTAAACCAACGTTAAAGATTAGATTAAATGTGAAATTTAAGATGTGATTCAAAAGGTAGTTTGGAGTCTTTTTAATGCAATGTTAGCTTTTACTTTCATAAATGATTGCTAGCGTAAAACAGAAGGAGTGAATTGGTTTTACAAGATCACCAATGTGGAAGTGACGAGAAAAAAACCAGACAAGTGCCAGTGGGACCAGAGATGGAAAGAGAGACCCTGACTTTGATTAGAAAAACATTGATGAAACCTGATGACAGCATTACACGACAGTACTTATTCTAAAGGGGGGGGGGGGCGGAGTGGATAAGGGGTATGGCGTCCGCCTCTAATTCTAAAAGTACAGGGTTTGCTCCTTGCTCCCAGTACAAGGTTGTGATAAACGAGCGCAAAAGCCTTATCGCTCTATCTTTTCCTACATCTCTTATTTTATTTTCTCCCACATTGTGCTCTTTCATTCCACATTGACTCTTTCATCGTTGTTCTAGTAATCTTTTAATCACGACTAGAATGTAAACTGTAATCTTTATTACTCGCGACTGGTATCTAGAGAACCACATTTGTTCTTTCATCGATGGTAAAGAAATTATTTTGATTCAGTTTCCCACCTAGTTAAACACATCTGGTTTTATCCTAATCTTGTGAAACCCCAGCTTGGTCATAAACAATTTCTTTTGATACGGAATTCCCTGGGTAAACTTCAGGAGACATACCACCTTTGACTATTGTTAACTATGAGGAAGACGCGGTTGACACAAAAGATTAGTCTAAGCCGTTGTTTAAACAAAAGACGGACACGCGCGATACAATGGCCACGCAAACAATGGACTCCGGGAGTGTGATATCAAAGGCCACTGACGCGGAACAACCACGTTTGCTTCAAAATGGGATACAATAGTCCGGCACGACAAAGGGACTCGTTAAGAATGACAGACATTTCCATCCAAGAGACAAAGGACAGCCAGATGTATGACAGTTAGAGGACAGGTAAGATTTTTTTAGCCGACCAATCAGCAAACACCGGGCGGTCTGACAAAGACTGAAAGGTAACGCGAACGACAGTTGGTCGCGAATTGCCCAACCCACTTTTCGACTGACAGGGGACAAGAGAGACCCAAGGTCTAGGTCGCAAGATGGAAGACTGATAATTGGTTGAGGGGAGGAGATAGACGATCTCGGACACATTGGCTAAACCAGCGATATAATTTACCCGGCAGCTCATTGGAGATCAGTGCAGTTCTCAACATTGTGGTGTAGTGAATATCCCAGAGCATAGCCTGCAATTAGTTCAGTGTGAATAAAATAATTCATTGTGGTGTATTGTGTTCTTAAAGGATTTTGCGAAGGGAAAAGAAGGTTAGTAGATCTTTTACATATTATTAATACTTTTTATTATTCTTTAGTTACTTATCTTAGCCGTCTAGCTAAATGCGCGAAAGCTAGTTTTTCAATTAATTCTTCTAGTACATGATTAAATAAAATCAGCAGATTTTCCTCTAAGATGATAGACTGATACGAAGTAATTAGCAGTTCATACTTCACCTTCATCTAACTTGTAAAATCATCATCATAGTCTTTATTGCGCACATACTCTCGTGTACAATATATTTAACATCATAAGAATTGAACTCATAGAGGTCAATAGTGAGGAGTAGTATAAATGAAAGTCAACCAGTGATATTAAGTATGAAAACTTACGAATACTTTTGTGTGTCTTCAGTCCATCAGAAGTATGAGTCTGCACGCTACGTGTCTGACGTCTAATCAGAAAAAAGTTATCAAAACGGACATTTAGCTAGCAGAATCCGCCATAACATCCTTCATTCCTCAATTAAAAAGGAATATTTCTCGCCCACGATTAATACGGTGGACGCAGCATTTTTCGTCACCTTATATTACGTGCGCACATGTTCAATACATATTTAAATCAAGTTCAAATCACTCGAAAGCTTACTACAGGAGTCAAGCTAAAGTTCATAGTTGATTACTAATATCAAGTTCAGCTCCATCAAAAGCTTACTACATGAGTCAATCTAAAGCTCACAGTTGATTGCTTATTCAAATATCAAGTTGAAATCACTCGAAAGCTTACTACATGAATCTGGGGACAAAATTAAAATGATAAATGATCTTAACTACAGTCTAATTTGGAGGGGCATCAACTGTAGCCACTACTCTCTATTACACTGCTATTTCTAATGTCACTTCTACTAACACTGCCTAAAGACTATCTGCACAGCTTCTACTCTGTCGGCAACATACACCACTAAATCACACTCTGAACTGCTACACTAGTAGACTGTCATAAATCTAAGGCTCAGAGGCTACCCTCTAAGGATAAAATGAGACTCTACTGGTCCCCGATAGATTTACTCTCTCTATCTCTACTTCTCCTGCCTTGCTTCTCTCGTTGTGTTTTCAGAAACCGGGAATGTTATCCCTTTCTCCTGGTTCTGACTCCTGCACTGATAACTTCTGTCAATAAGGACTAGATACTTGACTTCAGCTGTCGATGCTTTACTGGTGGAAAAACTGCTTTTCACCTGCCCGATTACACCTCATTGGGTTTGGGCCGTCGGTATTATTATGACCGATTTTTATAAACGACACACCAGGCCACGTGCCTTGGTTCGGTGTATGTATATGAGCTTAGAGCTCGGGATTTTAAGAAAATACGTTCACTGAAGACTGCGTCACTGCCATCGACCTGCTCTTCCTCACTCCCTCTCTCTCTCTGGGCCAATGTAATTGGAGCCGATACCCACCGCGGTACCAATGCTCTTACGGCTTTGGCGTTTCCTCGACTATTCTATCCTGAGAAGACTGACTACCTTTGCCAGCTGTCAGGAACAAAATTTAATGGCACCCCAAGCTACGGTCCGTGACCAAATGCTGTGGACAAAAAAGAAAGGCCACTATATATACAACAAATCCAAATACTCTCATATCTAGCACGAAACATGAAACCACCCCAAACAAAGACGGCTCCACTCTAACCCCCTCCTCCTATACACGACGATACATAAATATTTACTACCCCCGGGTCAACTACCCACGACTTCAACGATGTCTATCTAGTAAAATCCAGACGCGCTGACCTAATTTTAGTTATGCACAGCTTGCCCAGGCGTCAAAACATTACAACATTTAGAGAAATCTCCCGTGCTAGGCCTACTATAACTCTGCAAGCGGTCTCAATACCTTTCACTCGATTACAAAACATCCTAGGAAAAGATGAACTCCCGTCTCATCTCACCACCTTACCAAATTAGCACACCTACTTAATCCCCAAATTCAATAAAAATGCACAACAAATAAATGCACACCCATGATTAAAATTTCACCAATACAGTCATCTCCATGTACATACATATATAGATAGACTATATTCTCTAGGACTAATTAGATCTCATTTCCAGAAAAATTAAATACTACTCTCCATAATATTTCATTACACCACCAAGTAAATGCACAATAAAATACCTTACGTACCACCAAGCGTATTTACACTGCAATTATTATAGATCAACAGATAAGGAAATATTTAATCCCCCCCTCTCTCTCCAACTACCGTCTTGAATTAATACTGAATTTAATAACAGTAACCACGTGATTAAAACTACAAAAATCCGCTCCCGTATATATTCTGAAATTATCATAAATCAAAGATGCGTGTATTTCTACAGACCTCTATTAAATCTTACCGAGCACACATACTTAATATCTCAACCTCTTTAATCACTCATAGTCACTGTTATCATCGTAGAGATAATTTTATACGCCACTAACATAAATACCTTCTCGAAGATCGTAATTGATGGCTCTACACGTTACATTAGTTTTAAATAATTTCCCAAAGGGACATATACGAGATCGGGCTAAGACTATTAGAGAAACTAACTTTAAGTACCACGCTACTTTAAATTATAGACATACCAATTACTGCGTTTCTCCGCTAGAAGCAGACAATAATCCTTGGATGCACGGCCAGAACTTTCTGCAGACCCAAAGATCGCGATAATTCTAGGGAAAGGAAGACTGGTGCCATTCAGTACTAACCTTCAGTAATCCCTATAGAAAAAACCCGCAATTACTTTACCTACAGAACAAGACTAAACACCACTAATTACAGAGAGAAGAAGAAATGGTCAAACTCATGTAATTACTAAGAGAAGAAGACTGGTGCAACTCTTATAGTTACAAAGAGAAGACTAAATGGGGCCTGTTGAAAACTAAATCACAGTAACTCCTCACAGAAGATCATTCTTGTAGTACGTGAGTGACATAATTAATATAATAAAAACTGTGTGGAAAATGTCTTCGACATTGTTCTAAGTACAAGACTGTACAGAGACGCTTGAGACCGTCTTCTTGATGCCATTACTGCTTGACCATATTCTCAATATATATAATTGGAGCTGTCAAGATATTAAATAAATCGTTTTGTGAATCGTTTAACGTGGCCTTGGAGTGTCATTTATGCTTTTGAAGAATACGGCTCTTCTGGTGGGTGACGAACGGACATTCCCTTAACTGTGTCTGATTCTAATGTAAAGGAAGAATCATTGCCACACCACATATTACATATACATGCCCAAAAGTCTAAGAAGAGAACCCGTATCATATATCCTCCCTCCCTCCGATCTCCTGCGAAGTGAGATCGGATGCCCAGCCTTCTCGGATAAGGGGGGGGGGGGGGGGACAAGAGGTACCGTGTGCAAGTTGCGCACGTTAAAAATCCCTCGGCAGTTGGAAATCGTAAAGAGTAGGACAAACGACCGCTGCCCTGGCAAAATTAAAAATTTCGGAAACTTACCCACTACAAAAATATGATAAGAATGTGTGATTCTTGTTTACACACGTTGGGATCTTCGCCGGTGATACGGAGTGCACTATACCGGTACTGAGATCTTCCTTGAGTGATCTAAGGGAGAAGATATGAGCACTTATGGAGTTGCCCGTGTGCAGTGAAGACGGTCCTTTAAAAACAAGACCAAACCAAACCTTATTCTGGATTTCTCACACGTAGAGAAGCCGAAAAACGTGTAACAAAAATAAGTGGAGGCAGATCTGAAAAGGGAAAGAACAAGCGGAAATAATTTCAATGTAGGATATAGAATAACATGCTTGGCATTGGTTTGGCATAGCTTGGCATGCATGTGTTGAAGGCACATGCTCCAAAATGAGCTGTCGGGAAATGATGATGATTTGCGTTACAGAAGAAAGTCTAGAATCCCATGGACACTAGAACTTTATTGTTGATCAGAATCGACATCACTGCATTCCGGGAAAACTCATAGGGGCTCAGTACTGTTATTGTTGATCATAATTGACGTCACTGCATTCCGGGAAAACTCATAGGTGCTCAGTACTGTTATTGTTGATCAGAACTGACGTCACTGCATTCCGGGAAAACTCTTAGGTGCTCAGTAATGTTATTGTTGAACAGAATGGACGTCACTGCATTCCGGGAAAACTCATAGGGGCTCAGTATTGTTATTGTTGATCAGAATTGACGTCACTGCATTCCGGAAAAACTCGTAGGGGCTCAGTACTGTTATTGTTGATCAGAATTGACGTCACTGCATTCCGGGAAAACTCTTAGGTGCTCAGTACTGTTATTGTTGATCAGAATCGACGTCACTGCATTCCGGGAAAACTCTTAGGTGCTCAGTACTGTTATTGTTGATCAGAATTGACGTCACTGCATTCCGGGAAAACTCATAGGTGCTCAGTACTGTTATTGTTGATCAGAACTGACGTCACTGCATTCCGGGAAAACTCTTAGGTGCTCAGTAATGTTATTGTTGGACAGAATTGACGTCACTGCATTCCGGGAAAACTCATAGGGGCTCAGTACTGTTATTGTTGATCAGAATTGACGTCACTGCATTCCGGAAAAACTCGTAGGGGCTCAGTACTGTTATTGTTGATCAGAATTGACGTCACTGCATTTCGGGAAAACTCTTAGGTGCTCAGTAATGTTATTGTTGATCAGAATTGACGTCACTGTATTCCGGGAAAACTCGTAGGGGCTCAGTACTGTTATTGTTGATCAGAATCGACATCACTGTATTCCGGGAAAACTCATAGGTGCTCAGTACTGTTATTGTTGATCAGAATCGACGTCACTGCATTCCGGGAAAACTCTTAGGTGCTCAGTACTGTTATTGTTGATCAGAATTGACGTCACTGCATTCCGGGAAAACTCTTAGGTGCTCAGTACTGTTATTGTTGATCAGAATTGACGTCACTGCATTCCGGGAAAACTCATAGGGGCTCAGTACTGTTATTGTTGATCAGAATCGACGTCACTGCATTCCGGGAAAACTCTTAGGTGCTCAGTAATGTTATTGTTGATCAGAATTGACGTCACTGCATTCCGGGAAAACTCATAGGGGCTACGTACTGTTATTTTTTATCAGAATTGACGTCACTGCATTCCGGGAAAACTCGTAGGGGCTCAGTACTGTTATTTATTATCAGAATTGACGTCACTGCATTCCGGGAAAACTCATAGGGGCTAAGTACTGTTATTTATTATCAGAATTGACGTCACTGCATTCCGGGAAAACTCTTAGGTGCTCAGTACTGTTATTGTTGATCAGAATTGACGTCACTGCATTCCAGGAAAACTCATAGGGGCTCAGTATTGTTATTGTTGATCAGAATTGTCGTCACTGCATTCCGGAAAAACTCGTAGGGGCTCAGTACTGTTATTGTTGATCAGAATTGACGTCACTGCATTCCGGGAAAACTCTTAGGTGCTCAGTAATGTTATTGTTGATCAGAACTGACGTCACTGCATTCCGGGAAAACTCATAGGTGCTCAGTACTGTTATTGTTGATCAGAATCGACGTCACTGCATTCCGGGAAAACTCTTAGGTGCTCAGTACTGTTATTGTTGATCAGAATTGACGTCACTGCATTCCGGGAAAACTCATAGGTGCTCAGTACTGTTATTGTTGATCAGAATTGACGTCACTGCATTCCGGGAAAACTCATAGGGCTCAGTACTGTTATTGTTGATCAGAATCGACGTCACTGCATTCCGGGAAAACTCTTAGGTGCTCAGTACTGTTATTGTTGATCAGAATTGACGTCACTGCATTCCGGGAAAACTCATAGGTGCTCAGTACTGTTATTGTTGATCAGAATCGACGTCACTGCATTCCGGGAAAACTCTTAGGTGCTCAGTACTGTT
Organism: Oreohelix idahoensis; assembly: GCA_024509875.1. Taxonomy (NCBI): domain Eukaryota; kingdom Metazoa; phylum Mollusca; class Gastropoda; order Stylommatophora; family Oreohelicidae; genus Oreohelix; species Oreohelix idahoensis. Next base: position 133,583 of record JAMPIV010023165.1, on the reverse strand, counting down.
ATTGTTGATCAGAATTGACGTCACTGCATTCCGGGAAAACTCATAGGTGCTCAGTACTGTTATTGTTGATCAGAATCGACGTCACTGCATTCCAGGAAAACTCTTAGGTGCTCAGTACTGTTATTGTTGATCAGAATCGACATCACTGCATTCCGGAAAAACTCGTGGGGGCTCAGTACTGTTATTGTTGATCAGAATTGACGTCACTGCATTCCGGGAAAACTCTTAGGTGCTCAGTAATGTTATTGTTGATCAGAATTGACGTCACTGCATTCCGGGAAAACTCTTAGGTGCTCAGTAATGTTATTGTTGATCAGAATTGACGTCACTGCATTCCGGGAAAACTCGTAGGGGCTCAGTACTGTTATTGTTGATCAGAATTGACGTCACTGCATTCCGGGAAAACTCTTAGGTGCTCAGTAATGTTATTGTTGATCAGAATTGACGTCACTGCATTCCGGGAAAACTCTTAGGTGCTCAGTAATGTTATTGTTGATCAGAATTGACGTCACTGCATTCCGGGAAAACTCGTAGGGGCTCAGTACTGTTATTGTTGATCAGAATCGACATCACTGTATTCCGGGAAAACTCATAGGTGCTCAGTATTGTTATTGTTGATCAGAATTGACGTCACTGCATTCCGGGAAAACTCATAGGTGCTCAGTACTGTTATTGTTGATCAGAATTGACGTCACTGCATTCCGGGAAAACTCTTAGGTGCTCAGTAATGTTATTGTTGATTAGAATGGACGTCACTGCATTCCGGGAAAACTCAAAGGGGCTCAGTACTGTTATTGTTGATCAGAATTGACGTCACTGCATCCCAGAAAAATCCATAGGTGCTAAGTCTCCCTCAGAAAATTTCAAAGTGTATGAATGCTAATTGTTCTTTTGCCAGATGCATCACCTCAAACCCCTGCTAGTCTTACGTTTGAAGCCAAATTCCAACAGTCTTATCCTTGTTGATTCGTCTACTGCAGGGTCATTCTCTAATAAGCGATCATTAATTGTCATTAGTATGTCTCTCTTATTCATATCTAGTGTCCCCACTATGGAAGGCTAGTCACTGGAATGTCCAACGCTGTGTGGTCTCGGTTAGAAAAGAGCACATTTTTTCTGAACTTTTTGCATAACATTAATGCATTCTTCTTCTTACCCCGTGTAGGTCCCTCGCCCCCCCGGGGGGGGGGGGGGTAGGGAGGAGAGAGGGAGCCTATAAGGATACGAAGAAAGAAGAGTACTACTGATACCTCTGGGATATCGTAAGATGCGACTGACATGAAGTTGTGCATGTACCTGGCAACTATGCCATGCATAATTAATTTGTTATAGAAACCACTATTGAAATTTCACATGAATACTTAGGTGCATAGGCCTCGCGCAAGGGAACTTCCAGCAGTAGTGCTTCGTGAGGATCGAAAAGGATTCTTGGGCTTCTTTCTGTCCTAGCCAAGACTGCTTTGTAACGGTAGCTGTATTGGTTGTACTTACAAATGCAAGTAAGTTAAAATGATGGAGCAACAAAGAGATAAGAAACTGGACAGTCGACGACATGGCGCGGGACAACAGCAAGAATCGAAATGACAACGAACACAGAACAATCAGCTGTAGAGAAGAATGGTTGAATGCACCTGTCTGTGGTAAAGTGGGATGATATAAATATTTATAGGGGACTTAGTGTACTGACTGAGATCAGCTGTGAAGGTATCTGTATCTAATAGTGTGGTGTATTACAGATGACCTTACTTGCTACCACATTTATACCTCAGTCAGACCTATTCTGGAATATTGTGATGACTACGTTGAATGTCTAGGGTTATGATAATGATGAAGTGTATGTTCACAACAACCAACAGACAGATACACAATTTAATTTAATCCACAATACTTTACAACACTGTGACACTCACATACATAGAACACTCTATAAGACTATCTTAAATGAGTCAAGTGTTAAAGTTTAAAAATATATATGTATTAATTCCTTCAAATATTAGATATCCTGATTCAACTACAAAGTGAACCAGGAATCACAATCAAATGTAATCACAAGTTGTATGTACACAATTTATAGATAGAATCTTTGTATTGACATATAATATTATTGCAATATGTGTGTAAGTTGTGCTGTAGTACTCTGAGGTAATACTGGCTTTTCAAGCTAGGTGGTTGTGTGTCATCATGACTTCAAGTGTTTGTTTCTCGTGGACATAATATTGGGAAAGTTCACAGTTTCTTTTTATTTGAAACAAATAAATGTCCCTCTAGATTTAAGGTAAAGTCACTGTTATAGGGGGTAAACACAAGATTGAGCTGCTCTGGCCACAGAATCTTAACTTCTGTGTGGGCGGCAGGAAACAGTCTCCACTGCTCGCTTGCTTCACCATGTTCTTGAGACACCACACAGGTCGATATATTGACTAAGGAGTCTGCTACCAGCCTCTGGATTCATCAAAACTCAGACCAGGTGCTGCTTTTAATATGTTAGTACCACTGTCCCTGAAACAAGAAGGTTGTACCTCCTACTTCAGAACTAATTTATAATCTATTTCCACACTGAGCACAATACATAACAAACACCGAGTTCAGCGCGGTAGGCCAACTGTTAGCTTCTCATGTAATAACATTCACCAGTATTCCTCTCCTTAATGATTACAACGCCTCTGCAATTTCAGCTGTAATTCCTTCTATACAATAAGATAGGTGTCAAAGTACTATTGGCAATCCCATGCAGTTATACTACTCTCCGACAAGTTTTGTTCAGGTTGGAGCAATATCTAGGCTTTGCCTCATGTTTGCTACTGAACCACACACATATACAGACATAAATTATCAATTCACATTCAATTTTCATCTAAAAGATATCAAATATTTCTAGCTTACCACAATTCATGGAAATAATACACAAAATACGTTGACTGGCAATGAGTTATGGCACAATTCCGATCTGCCTCTGTCCCAGGCTTTCATAAGAAAAATATGAGCTGGATCTCAACGCACTTGCTTCTCAGTAAGTTTATTTTAAAAATGTGGCACTGAACAGACGCTCCTAATTGACTATATCAAATGGTCTAACCAATAGGACCATGTTTACAAAAGCATTTGAAAAAATTTACCCTTCCTACGTTTCCCTTAGCAACCCAAAGATAGTATTTGCAGTCAACTAATCATGTTTAGGCTTACATATAATTCTAGCCAATCAAAACGGATCTAACTTGTTGGCCTATTTCCCGTACAATAGTGGTTTTAAAACATGCCACTGAGCAGATATGATTTGGTGCTGTCAGACAACCTCACTATTTTATTTTGGCTATAATTTGTTAATTCCTAGACTATTTGCGTAACACTTAACATATTCTTTGTCAGCAAGTCCTAAGGAACCCAAATATATAAATTTAATGGAGCTAAGTGGCTGCGTTCAAAATATGTATTTTCTTCTACCTCCTGTTTACTTCGATACGAAGGGTGTCATCTGTACTGTCAGGATTTCAGACGTAAAACAGTATAATGTCATGTTTCCTAATAAGCATTAAACATGTTTTTTAAAACCTAACCGTGTATTGGTAGTGTTTTTTATCACTGTCCATTTGAAAAAAAAGGTAGTGCTTCATGCCTTTCGCGTTGGGGGTGGCATTAATATTAATCGCGAGACTGTGGTAGTATTGAATGCGTTCCTCCTTCTCGCTCTCTCTCTTCTAAGGCCGTCTGTCTTTTAGTTACGCAGTGTATAAAATGAAATTAATGCTAGTATTTTATCTAGGTCATTAAGCAGTGTGCGTATCTCAAGGTTTTCTAAGAAACACAGTACCGGTTTTATTTTTTAGAAACGCGTGTATGCTGCTGTAGGCTTTACTATCAAACGTGAAAGCGTTACACTATGCAGACGAATTAGAAAAAGGGGGATTTTTGTACGCCATTGTGACAGCACTGGTCTTTTACCATTCTTCTTTCCTTTTATTGAATTAATTCGTTAGGCTTTACATTTACCTTTTAATTTAGATATGTGGATTTAGAATGTTTCACGACACTGTCCCACATGCTGAATATTATCATCATCATTAACTTCATTTTCCTTTTACTCTCATTACGCTGTGTGGAATCACTTACGCCGCTGGTCGCGCTGGAAGCCTGCATCAAGCATGCACATGCTCTTGCTGAAATAGTTTCAGAGGCAATGTGTTTTACATACTGAGGTTGCAAGTACCCATACACAACCTCTATTTAGTCGCCTTGTACGACATACCTGATATGCATAAGTCCTATTCTTTCTTCGTATCTTCAGATTAATCATGCAACATCACATGGGATGGATATATATATAGGCATACCTCGGTGATATTGCGGGTTCGGTTCCAGACCACCGCAATAAGCTAATATCGCAATATATCGGGTCACACCCATTTATTTTTTGGCTTCCCAGTGCATATAAAAGCCTAAAATCATGTTTACATTATGTCTATTAAGTGCGCAATAGCGCTAGGTCTTAAAAAAACAGTGTACTGTAAAATTACAAGTACTTTATTGCTAAACAAAATGCTAATCTTCATCATCTGAGCCTTCAGCGAATCGTAATCTTTTTGCTGGTGGAGAGCCAAAATCTGTTGGAAGAAGAAGTCACGTTCTAATAAATAAACATGAATAATTTGAAAAAAGCGCAACATCTGCGAAGCGCAATAAAGCGAAGCACAATAAAACGAGGCATGCCTGTGTGTGTGTGTGTGCGTGTGTGTGCGTGTGTGTGTGTGTGTGTGTGTGTGTGTGTGTGTGTGTGTGTGTGTGTGTGTGTGTATATATATATATATATATATATATATATATATATATATATATATATATATATATATATATATATATATATATATATATAACACATACATATATGTGTGTGTGTTTATGTGTGTTTTAATTATGTCTAATTTTTGTTTTCCAGACATATCAATTGACTTCAAGCTGAAATATAATGATGAACCATTTCCCATTGATTTCAATGACTCAGAAAGCGATTCATACAAGAAGGCTGTGGACTATTATAGAAATAAGGTCAGTGAGAGCAGAACAGATAAATTGATGAAAGTACCATATTTGATGCAATAGACATTAACAATCAATTAAGCATTAATGTATATGTTATCAGACATAAAGGTCTTTTATATTTAGACACGCGCCCTAATACAACTGACTAGATTGAAAAGTGACGCGCTTCGCCTAATCGAGGTAAAATTTAAAAAAAAAAAAAAATTCCACAATCAAGTTGATGCACGAAGTGGATGAGAGTAGTAGATAAGGAACGGAAGCTGGGCAAGAGTAATAAATTGGTGTAAACTTGATGCGTAGGAGTAGCAAAATATTCTTCTTCTTCTTCGTGAGCGATCATGTCTATCCACAACATCCTACCTCTAGTTAATTCATTAATTCACTTTTCTGTTCTCCCCTACTTTATGGAGCATACATCCACTACTACAGCTGGTCTCCGTTGTAGGAAGACCGCAGTCAAAGATCTCCGTCTTCTTACAGTTGTGGTTTATGTATCTATTAGTGTTACGGGATAAGGTTGCCAGTCCCATGCACAGACCCATATTAGTGGCCTGTAAGAAACATATACTGACATCTAAACAGTTATCTCACAAATTAAAACTGAGAATCATAAAGTGTTATATATATTCTGCATTTCTGTATGGTGCAGAAACATGGACGATGAATAAGCATTTGGAAGAAAGAATTGAGGCTCTTGAAATGTGGATATATAGAAGAATGGGGCGTATCTCATGGAAAGAGATGAAAACAAATAAGGAGGTCCTAGAAAATCTAGATATGAAAAGAGAACTAATGAGAGAGGTCAAAGTTCGGCAGCTAAAATACTTTGGCCACATAAAAAGGCATAACACCTTGCAGAAGACCATAACAGAAGGGAGAGTTGAAGGCAAACGTGCAAGGGGAAGACAGCGCTATAAGTGGGAAGATAACATCAAGAGATGGACAGGAAAGAGTCTATCATAGTTGTGACGGAGTTACTGTGATTTAGTCTTCAATAGGCCCCATTTCGTTTTCTCGTCGTAACTATTGAGTTTGCCATTTTTGTCTTCCCTCTATTAAAGATTGGGAAGTACTCTTTTGCTCTCTGAATAATAGGGGTGTTTAGATTTGTTCTGTAGGTAAAGTAATTGCAGGTTTTTTTCTATAGGGATTAACGTAAGTTAGTACTGAATGGCACCAGTCGGCCTTTTTCCAATTATCGCGATCTTGAAAATTCCATTTTTTGCGTTGTTAAATTTATCGCGGTCATTTTTCGTGGGGAAGGGGAGATGACCCCTACCCAGGTAATGTCCAACTTTCTGCTCACGCTAGCGGACGACGTTAGGTAACGTTACGTAGCCGGAAATACGCGCGCATTTAAAGTAAGCACGAATACACTGGTTCTAAATTTAGAGATGAGCGCCTGGAAAATTTTAGAGTATCTTTAATTCTATTGGTTGTAGGGAGACGCCTTGCCTCAAGTAGGTCGGGGGTCAGAGCAGGAAAATCTAAGATAAAGTAGCGCTTTTCGATTTAGCGGTCTCTTCCTGGAGAAATCCTGGGCCGTGTATCCAAGCATATTGTCGGCTTCTAACACTGAACGCAATATTTGGTATGTCAGTAATTTAAAGTAGCGTGGTAATTAAATCTAGTTCTCTAATAGAGCCTTAGTCCGTTCTAATTTAATTTATTTTTGAACTTTATAACTTGTAACGCCATCATTTATTTCTACAGTGTCTATGAGTGATAAAGAGATATTACGTAGGTGTGCTCCGTAGATTTAATAGAAAGTCTGTAGACATACACACATCCTAGATTTATATTAATTTACAGAATATTCTGAAGCACGTGTATTTTATTTCATTGAGAGATTAATTCTGATAAGTCTCCTAATAAAATACGGGAACGGATTTTTTCGGGAAAATTTAATCACGTGGTTTATCGGGATTTATTCGAGTAGGAATTCTGGATGGATAGAGTAGATAATTAAGTATTTTTCTATCGGGGGAGTTAAAATATAATTGCAGGGAAACCACGTGGGGTAGAGGTGAAAGGAAAATTATGGTGCCTTAAGTGGTTGTGTAATTAAATATTATGCAGAGTAGTATTTGATTTGTGTGTTATGGAATTTAATGAGTTCTAGGAAATATAGTCTATAGAGATAGATATATTTCTGTGTATAGAGATGTAATATAAATGTAATGGTGAATTTTAATCATTGATGTGCAGTTAATTGTTGTGCATTTTTATCATAAGGGGGAAACGATGATAAGGTCCTGTGACCGCTTACAGAGTTAAAGTAGGCCTAAGTACGGGAGGTTCCCCTACCTGTTTTTAATGTTTTAAGGCCTGAGGCAAGCTGTGTATAATTAGTATTGATCAGTGAGTCTGGGATTTACTAGACAGGCAGGGAGTTGATGGGAATAGCTGACCCAGGGTCAGGAAATATTTATGTATTGTCGTGCACAAGATGAAAGGGGAAATGGTGAAGCAGTCTGTGTTTTGGGTGTTTACATGTTGTGCTAAGATATGAGCGTGACTGAAGCATCCACTGTTTACGTTTTATATGCAAGTTTATTATATGGAAGTATTTTGGTATTGTAGTACAGAGTGGCATGTCTTTTGTGTCCACAGCAGTGGTCACGGCCCGAAGAGCGGGAGTTGCCAATAACTCTTGTTCCTGACAGCTGGCAAAGGTAGCCAGTCTTCGCAGGAGAGAAAAACGCCAGAGGCGTAAGAGCTTGTACCGTGGTGGGGTATCGGCTCTGATTATTGTGGCCCCAGAGAGAGGGAGCGAGGAAGAGCAGGTCGAGACAGCGACGCAGTCTTCAGTGAAAAGGGTTTTCTTAAGACCCGGAGCTCTAAGCTCATATACACACCCATCGAACCCAAGCAAGCGGGTTGGTGTGTCGTTTTTTTAGCTTCGGTAACAATACCGAAGGGCCTAAACCCAAATGAGGGGTAACATAGCAAGGGAGAATCAGCTTTCTTTTCGCCAAATAGAGAAGCCTCTACAGTCTACGGCAAGTGCCTAGTCATCAGAAGTACGAGTCAGAACCAGGAAGAAAGGGATATCATTTCCCGGTTGCTGAAATGAAACGAGAGCAGCAAGGCAGGAGAAGTGGAGAGAGATGGTGAAAAATAGATCAGGGACCTGCAGAGTCTCATATTATTCTTAGAGGATAGCCTCTGAGCCTTAGAGTTAGAAAAAGTCTATTACATAGCAGTGCAGAGTGTGACTTAGTGGCGTATACCGTTGACAGAGTTAGCAGCTGTGCAGATAGTCTTCGGCAGTACCAGCAGAACCTTGACATTAGAAAAAGTAAATTATAGAGCGTGGCTACAGTTGACGCCCCACCAAATTAGACTGTAGTTAAGATCACTTATCATTTTTTTTAAATTTTGTCCCCAGCAGGGTGTATGAAGGAGTGGAAGTGGTTGGAGTTTTAATTTGGTGTGCTTATAATCAAATTGATTTTCTTTGTTTTCCAGGTCGGTGCAACCTTGCACGATATATGCTTTTCTTTTGTTTGTTACTATGTTATGAAAATTCTGTTGATTTGTATAATAAACTTATTTAATGTTCACTGGATCAGCTTCGTCACTGTATAGTCCTTAACTGTTGTCTGTACAGTGGTGTCTGTAGTGTTAGTTTAACCTTATCTCCTTTAGTCTGTTAAAGGTAGCCAGAGGTGGTGAGTTTATAGCATTTATTGACGTCACGATTTGGCGAGGAAGATTTAATTTCGGTTATCCTCCTCGGGCCAATAGACTCACCTTACTACATTCACTGTCATTTCTCAAAAATTAATCTATTATCTCAGTCTTTTCTCACACTAGGGTTTTGTCCTACACTTGGGCATAACTCTAACTTAAATCCAACTCGTGACAATAGTGCACCACCAAGACAAGAGACAGAAGACGTTGGAGATCCATTACAGCCAACCTTCGTTGTGGAGATGGCAACTGATGATGATGATGAGGAGGGAGGGCGCATTAATACTTAATTTTGACTTTCCAGATTTCGACCTCTAGGGGATGTTCATGACTTTTCCCCCATGATATGATGTAAAACTGTTCAGTATATTCTCTCTTTACAGTCCTATATCCCTTCTTCATTTAATCTTTACCGTTGTAAGGTATTGTAGATTTCTTCTTCTCATAATTTGTCCAAATAAAGTGGATTGCTTCCTTCTGATGTGTGTAATAAGCTTAGTCATTGACCTTATTCAAGACATCCTCATTACTTTTTTTTAGTTGCCCGTAGAATTCTCAACGTTCTTCTATAAAACCACATATGTGTGACCTCCAAGGTTCTTCTTGCCTGCTTACTGATTGTCCACGACTCGCTCCCCTATGTAAAGATTGGTTCTGTGGAACAAAACAAGAAACAAAAAAATGTGTTAAAATCTAAACTGGTATGGCAGTCATTTTTAAGAAGGCGAGCATTAAATAAGGGCATGAACACACAAGCAAGCACACAAAAGCGCATATATAGTACATAGAAATGAATACGTATACTCAAACAGATTGGCGTATTGAGAAATACAGTGGCGTAAATAGCACCTGGATAGACGGGCATGTCCAGATGGCCCCAGCATCGAGTGGGCCCGGTTTGTAGTGATCAGAAGGGACCCTCGCTTTTGTATTTATATTTTTAGTTTCCTTCGTTTCTATGATAAACGTCATAACATGTCTCAGCATTTGGAGACAAACATGAAAAGAATTTTCTTTTTTAAAAGACATGAAACGATCTTGAGCAGATGGCATAGGACAGGCAGACCTGGCACAAATTTGTTGTAATGCCTATGTTCCTTGAGGAGCTAAAGTATGATGATGATGATGGTGATAATGATTATGATGATGATGTAGAGGAAGAGACGGTTAATGATGGTGATGATGAAGTAAGCAGTTACATCTTTGAAACAAATATGCAGTGTATTTATGTTAGTTGTTGGTCCCACTGTGTAAGGAGGGTCCCACTTAATTTATATCAGGGGGCCCCTTACATTATAGTTACGTCACTGGAGAAATGCGTTACTATAGTAATGTTTGAACAGCCAGAATTATTCAAATAGATAAACCATATTATTCTGACCTTACAATAAACAAGACATTAAGATCAGACCAGATCAGGTGCCATTCTCGTATTGAAGATCAGCTGAAGACAATCTTCAACGTTTTATGCCTGCTTGTGCCTTAATGGTACACTGTGACAGACTTTCCTGTGTATCTTTTACTGTTAACTTCCCACGTATATCCGCGTTTTCCTTGAGCATGTTTGCCTTCAACCTTTCCTTCCATTACGGTTTTCAGCAAGGAGCTTTGTCTTTTTATATGACAAAAATATTTTGGACCTTAAAATTCGCTTTTATTTTAGAAAGCAAATTAGAAGGAAAATATTTTACTCAAATTCACAAATGTGTCGTTAACTTTTTCAACTGACTAGTCATTCTCCCGGTTAAAGTCAGATGAAATCTTCCTACTGATTTGTTAATAGCGCGCGCCTTATCGTGTATTATTACACTGCAAACTAAAGTAAGAGAAATTTGGTCATGTTTGCTGAAAGTTTATTAGAGTAACCATATCTGTGTCTGTTACTCAGAAACATGTGCACATTATCTTCATCAGTTGCCATTTCTACGTCGAAGGTCGGCTGCCATAGATCACCAACGTCTGCTGTCTCTTGTCTTGATGGTACACTGTGATAGACTATCCCCTGTCCATCTCTTGATGTTATCTTCCCACTTATAACGTTGTCTACATCTTGCAAGTTTGTCTTAAATTCTTCCTTCTATTATGGTCTTCTATTAGGTGTTATGTCCTCGATTATGGGCAAAAAAATTTTGTATCTCTTTTTCTTCCTGTGTTTTCTAGGACCTCTTTGTTTTCTTCTCTTTCGACGAGATATGCCCTATTCTTCTATATATCCACATCTGATGGGCCTCAATTCTTTCTTCCAATTGCTTGTTCATTGTTTGTGTTTCTACACCATACAGAAACAAAGAATATAAATATGTATAGCATTTGATGTTTCTTGGTTTGAATTTGTGAGATAATTGTTTAGATGCCAGTATCTGCCTCATGTTATTGAAGGTAGTTTTGGCCATTACTATTCTCTTCTCGATTTCTGTTTCACATCTGCTATCTAAATATGTGCTACCAAGCTTGAAACTTAATAAATAATTTTCTGTCTTTCCCGCAGCTGATACAAATATATCGTTATCATGTTACTGGGTTCCAGGAAATCATTGTAACAAAATTATGGTAAGTAGTGGAACTATCTCCCCACATTCATCCAAACATTAATTACATATTATAGTCATCATCATTCTATTTCCTTTCCGCTCCCTATGGAGCATAGAGCCACCACGGCAGCTTCCCCCTCCCCTTTATAGCAGAAATCCTGCTCAAAACATTCACATGCTCTTGCAGCAGTAGATTTGGTAGCAACTTGTTTTAAATGATGAGGTTGCCACCCCCATGCACATATTACATTAATCTCAATGTCATCATTCATCATTCTCTTTTAACGCTCCTAACGGAACATGGAGAGACAGCTGAGGTTGACCAACTTCCAGGAAGCCTGTGCCAAATCATGTGCAGATGTTGTTTATGTATAATTTAATTGACAGTATGAGATTGCCTGCCCCATGCGCGGTCTCACTTTAGTCTCATCTTACGACATGCCTGAGGGAGAAGTTGTCATATTCTTTCTTTGTCCCTTCAGACATCCTCCAGAAATCATACAGGGTGGTATTTCAGTATCGACTTTGTAAAAACAAAAGTTATGTGGTTCAGTTTAATTCTGCTTCAGGTCTTCTGAAGCGTCTAGGGCAGGCAAGCCACTTTAAAAGCTTTGTAGCTGTCATAGACTTGAAGGGAGGCATCAAAGAAGAGTTGGCTACCCGAAGAGCAGCAGCTGGGAGACTTTTTCATGCCATAAAGCAAGGATTCTTCAACAAAAGAGAAATTGGCAAGAAGACGAAAATGGCCGTATACCGATCCACCTATGTACGAGTCTTGACATATGGATGCGAGTCATGGGCAATGACTACAACCCACAAAAGCCAGCTCAAACTCTCAGAAATGAGGTATCTGAGGAAGGTGGTTGAAGTAACGAGAACAGACATGGTCCGCAACCAGACGATACGTCAGGGCCTCAAAACTCAGCCCCAGCAGACCCATGAGGAACATTTCTAATACGATGGTTTGGCCATGTCTGCAGAATGGAAGAAGATCGGCTACCATGGCAAGTATGGGGAACCAAGAGCCAGGGATCCAGACCTCCAGAACCATCTAGAGTTCGATGGAAGGACAACATTAGACAATCTCTGAAGGATGGAGGACTAGATTGGAACCCGGCCAGGAAGAAGACAGCCTATAGGATAGTATGGCGCTCTCTCTGGCAAACCTCTACACCCCAGGATAAAAGAGGAACGACTAAGTAAGTAAGTAGTTCAGCTTTTACATAATTAACATAATTTCATTGCATTGAAAAGTATTTACGAATAAACATAAATCGAGTCTAACATAAAATATAAGAATCTTAAATTCAGATGTCAAGGGCTGTCATACTGCATCGTTCTTAAACATAGACAACAGTAAAAACGACCAAGTGAGATATAAACTTTCATAAATGGGTTATTGCGTGCAATACCATCTAACATCTCCTTTTCGTTCCTCGTGATGAATGGAACCACCACCCCTTGAGGAAGCCTACAGCAAAGCCCAAACTCTAGCAGGACTGATTTCTGTGGCCACTTGTTTTACAAGATAAAGCTGCCAGCCCCGCGCACAACCTCATATTATTTGCCTTTTACGACATGCCTGAAGGAACAGTAGGATATTCTTTCTTTGTCTCCTGAGAGACTCACAGAAACAACACGGAGTGTTGACCCATATAAAAGAAGCATTGAGAGAGATATCATAGTAGTCACGATCTTGTTCGTAATTTTCCGTAACTCGCGTTATTTGGAATTTTCGTAAATTGCAGTAACGTAAATCACAATAGCCCTGTATGATTAGCTTGTGAATTTGCTTCTACTGTGTGTGAATACATAAAAATTTTATTTTGCATCCGTGTGTTATTTCACTATCCTATACATAAAATCTCAGCTTTTTTTTGTCAGTGCGTAACGCTAAGGGATGCAACTTTGATTGAAAGTTAGACATTGATTGTATTGTTTCCCTTATATCTACTCCCAAAAATAGTAACATTTACCAAAGAAGAATGTGCAAATGACGGTGTGTACAAAAATACTTATAGAATGTGTGATCCCGTATACACACATTGGGATCCTCGCTGCTGCTACGTAGTTCGTGTACTCTGGTGATGCACAGTGGTTTTTTAAAATACTTTTGAATAAGTAAAATTGCCGTTAGGTATTGGTGCTTTTGAATTTAATTCCCGTCTTATGACGGACTTTTACACTAGTTAGGAGTATATAGGGCCGAAACACTTGTTGGACGGGGGACCTCTTCTGATGATCAAATTGCTTCCTGTTGTATCGCTCTGTAAAGAGTTTCCTATCTTATATAGATTCGTAGCAGTTTAGTCTGGTTTTGATTTTGATCCATGCACTCGGTTCAACCCCATGTGGATTATAGTTATAGCATATAGTGTTCTTTAAATTATATAGCATATTACATTGGATGTTTTTCTTGTCTTGGTTCTTATAGGCTGCAATTTCTCTACCGTTTGCTGTGGCGTTGCTCAATGTCTGTAATGTTTATGATGTATCCCTTTCCGTGTTTCTAGGTTAATCTCTCTTTATCCTGTTTTGTTTTCAGAGGTTTGTAGGTTTTGTTTTACCGTATCTTTTCCAATCTTTCGTGTTGTAATTGACAATTATCTTAAATGTATCTATGGGACATTTGTAAATTTTTTTTTTAGTATTTGCATTTTATTTTACTTCCCCTTCTGATGTCGTGGGGGTAGATTTATTTTTAAGTTGTAATCTCCCTTTATCGTTCTCAAGAAGTCTTGTGGTTGTATGTTAATTCTTGTTTTCGTAATATACAATTGTATTATGTTGTGTAGATCCCTGGGTAGGTCAATTTTTTATCCAGGGAGCTACACAATTATATTCTTTTTACATTCTAAACAGGAAAGGGAGTGTTGGTGTGGACTATACGGCTGTGATATCCTTGGGAACTTCTGTGGAAAAGTTGCAAGAAGAACTAAAAAACAGCGTATACCCCGCCTTAGAGGTTTCCGATGTCAACAAAACATTCCTTGCCCAGACATTTAGTGACAGTGTAAAACAAGGTAATGGTGTGCAATGTAGACACGCCACATCTGTGAACACTTTTCAAACAACATTGCTGGCACTAGATGTTTTAATTTAGACCAATCATGAATATTTGTTGATTTTGGCCCATACACCGGAAAATGGGTTTTCTAATGCATGGAGTACCTAGTTCAACCCCATATTGGTTATAATGTGGGTATATAAAGTTCTTTATTCTGCATAGCACGATATATTTATTGTTCTCTACACGCTGCTTAAATTTACGATGTGTTCTATTATGGTATTTCAAAATGGTTATAGTATTCTTGAAAGTCTCCCATCCATGATTTTTATTAAATCTCACTTTACGCTGGTTAACAGAGATGGACCCTCCAAAATCTTCCTGGAAATGGGCATTACGGAAACAGTCTAACATGCTGGAAACACATCACTCCCCTCTAACATAAGCAGTGGCGTCAAATAACGCTGTATACTGGCTTCGGCCCTCTTCGGGATGCAACAGAAGGAATATGCCTCCACACTAGGTCAGATGGCAGACTGTTTAACCCCCCAAGCTTGCAGCCAAAAATAAAGGCCAGAAGGATCACTAAAAGAGACTTGTCGTTTTCCGATGGCGTTGCAATCGTCACTCAAATTCAACAGCAATCTCAGAGCTTGATGAATCGCTTCACCCAAGCATCCAAGGATACAATAAGTCCAAAGAAAACAAATGGGAGGACGGGGATGCAGATCGCATCAAGTAACCATGCTCCCCACAACGCCATCTCAGACTCAACGAAAAGAAGCCCGTACAACAAATGGAAGAGAAAAAAACAGGCCAAAAGAAACATCAGGATAAAACAAAATTAGCAGCTGAGGCTATCACCTCAAGGGCGCATCATGCCCATAGACAGCTATGTCTGCAGGAGGCTTCTAACACTTTACGCTATATTGTTGGCGAAAGGGACTTGTGGGCTTCAGCATCTTTCTTTAGTTGGTGTTATGCATCCGTTTACATATCTTATATTTTAATTAACGTACTGATATACTAGATGTTGTAAAAGCACGGACATATCAGATTAGATCAGCTGACAACTACGCTTCCAGTGTCAGCTACAAGAGAGAGTGAGAGAGAGAGAATATGTCTTAATAGTAAAGTGATAGGACCGTAGGTAATAAAATATTTACTTTCCTGCCCGTCTCTAAATTAGGGGGTCAGAGTGGATAAGAGATTTGGCGTCCGTCTGTAATTCTAAAGGCATCGGGTTCGGTTCCGAGTACGGGGAATATAAATGAAGGATTTTTTTTTTTTCAGAACCAGTGGGTCTTAATAATGTCACACTCTCCCCCACGCCCGCTTTAATATCATGGGAAGTGAGATCAAGATTTGCATACATAAAAGACGTAACTGACAATATTCAACAAATAGCACACAATGCTTCCTTTGCAGATGACTTAGCGTTGTGGATCTCTGAAGAACGTATCACTACTGCAAACATTCTGATGCAGCAAGCACTAACATCACTGGAAGAGTGGGCCAAAACATGGCTCATGAAGATTAATGAAGAGAAAACAACGTACACTGTATTTTCCCTCTCAACTAGACCTCAGAGCTTCAAACTAGTACTAAACGGAGTAAATCTTCATTTAAATGAAAATCCGAACTACCTAGGCATTATTTTTGATCGCCGTCTGACTTGGAAAAAACAGGTTGACAGAAATCGAATGAGAGCAAGACAAAGAATGGCAATTATGAAAAAACTTGCTGGAACAACTTGGGGTGCAGATGAGAAAGTGCTTAAGACGTTGTACACAGGGCGAGTGAGGCCAGTTCTTGAATATGGCATAGCAGCATGGGCAACAGCAGCTAAGACAAACTTCGATAAAATTAGCAGACTCCAAAATCAAGCAATGAGAATTATAACGGGAGGCATGAAGTCAACACCTATAAAAGAACTCGAAAAGATTACATGCCTCCAGCCAATGACAGATAGAAGAGACTGCAGGGCTCAACATCATCATCATCAGTTGCCATCTCCACAACGGAGGTTGGCTGTAATGGATCTCCAACGTCTTCTGTCTCTTGTCTTGGTGGTACACTCTGATAGACTCTTTCCCGTCCATCTCTTGATGTTATCTTCCCACTTATAGCGCTGTCTTCCCCTTGCACGTTTACCTTCAACTCTCCCTTCTGTTATGGTCTTCTGCAAGGTGTTATGCCTTTTTATGTGGCCAAAGTATTTTAGCTGCCGAACTTTGACCTCTCTCATTAGTTCTCTTTTCATACCTAGATTTTCTAGGACCTCCTTATTTGTTTTCATCTCTTTCCATGAGATACGCCCCATTCTTCTATATATCCACATTTCAAGAGCCTCAATTCTTTCTTCCAAATGCTTATTCATCGTCCATGTTTCTGCACCATACAGAAATGCAGAATATATATAACACTTTATGATTCTCAGTTTTAATTTATGAGATAACTGTTTGGATGTCAGTATATGTTTCATGTTGTTGAATGTAGCTTTGGCCATTCCTATTCTCTTCTTGATTTCTGTTTCACATCTGCCATCTTCTGTTATTATATGACCAAGATATACGTAGCTCTTGACTTGTTCCAGGATTTTCCCATTTACGCTTATCTTTAATGTGGGTTTATCGTCTGTTTTGCTAATTATCATAGTTTTAGTTTTCTCAATATTAATGTCGAGTCCATATTCATGACTTATACTGTTCACTTGCTTCACTAGTTCTTGTAACTCCTGTTCGCTTTCAGCTAACAACACGGTATCATCTGCATATCTAAGGTTGTTTATTGATCTTCCACTGATGTTCAGTCCTGGTATTTCCTGTATCTGTTTGAAAATTTTTTCGGTGTATAAATTAAATAGGCAGGGGGACAGCACACAACCTTGTCTGACACCTCTTTTTATGTCTATGTATGGTGAATAATTCCTTCCCGATCTTACTGTGGCAGTTTGCTCCCAATAAAGGTTACTGAGTATTCTTATATCTTTTCCATCAATACCTATGTCTTTGAGGCATTCAATTATTTTCTCATGATGGATTCTGTCAAAAGCCTTCTTACAGTCAATGAAGCACATATACATACTTTTTTGGACCTCTGTATATTTTTCTGCTAATCTTCTTAGGCAAAATATTGCCTCTCTTGTTCCACTGTTCCGTCTAAAACCAAACTGTTCTTCTTGGATTTTCGCTGTCTACTTTACTTTTTTCTTATTCTTTCCTGTATGATTTTGAGCAGTATCTTAATTGCATGACTCATCAGGCTGATTGTTCTGAAGTCTGAACATTCTGTTGCATTTGGTTTTTTGGGCAATGTTATAAAAACTGATGTCTTCATGTCGTGTGGTAAATATCCTGTATTGTATATATCATTGCATATTTCTGTGATTGTATCTATACCAAAGCTCTCCAGAGCTTCTATCATTTCAATGTTTATGTTATCCATGCCTGCTGATCTTCCTTTTTGTATCATATGAATGGCATTCTCTACTTCTGATCTGAGAATGTGTGGGCCTTCATTAGAATCTGGTGATGGTTTTTTTTTTTGGTACCTCTGTTGTCCTCGAATAGTTTTTTTTACGTATTCTGCCCATCTGTTTGATATGTCTTTCTCATCAAGTAATATTACACCATTTTTGTTCTTGATACAGCTTCCTCCTTGTGCAAACCGCGACCGATTTGATAATTTCTTTATTTCTTCATGCATATCTCTTGTCATGTGCTTCGCTTCCAAGTCTTCTATTTCCTTACATTTTGTTTCTATCCACCGTTCTTTTGCTTCTCTACACATAGTACGTATGTCATTGTCTATTGTTTTATATTCTGGAGTATTTTTTTTTTTCTTTCTTTCTTTCTGCCATTTTATTCAAGATGTCATCTGTCATCCAAATTTGATTTTTCTTAGACTCCTTTTTAGGTAAATTTGCATTTGCTGATTGTATGCTTGTTTTTAAGCATTCCCATTTTGCGGTTGCTTTTTCTTCTGGTTTTTCTCTTCTATACTGCTCCATGCTTTCTGTCAATAACTGTTGGTATTTATTTTTGACTTCGATTAAATATTTCTGTTTTATATCTGGTTGTTTCAGCGCTGATATTTCTATCTGGGGTTCCTCCTGTCTTCTGTTTCCTGCTCTTTTCAGCTTTATATTTGTATTTACTTTGATGACAACTGGATTGTGATCTGAATTTATGTCGGCGCCAGGATGTGTCTTTGCACTTGTGACACTGTTCTTAAATCTATGTTTTATCATGATATAGTCGATTTGATTTCGTGTTACATCTCCTGGGCTTTTCCATGTGTATAATTTCCTTGGGTGATGTTCAAAAAAGGTGTTACATATGACCAGCTGGTTTTCTTCACAGAACTGGATAAGTCTGTCTCCTCTATCATTTCTTGTCCCTAATCCATACTGTCCTACTATTTTCTTGTATTTTCCTTTTCCTACTTTTGCATTCATATCACCCATTACTATCAACACATCTGTAGATTTGACTGGTTTAAGTGTGTGTTGTAGCTCTTCATAGTATTCTTCTATTTCTTCCTCGCTGTAATCTTTAGTTGGTGCATAAGTTTGTAAGATTGATATGTCGAATGGCTTTGCTCTCATCTTTAGTAACATCATTCTGTCATTGTGTGTCCAGTATCCACATACGTATTTTTCTAACTCCTTCTTTATCAACATTCCTACCCCTCTTTCGTGTTTTTCTCCTCCTGAGTGTATAAGCGTGTACTGGTCTCTTGTTATGTAGCCTGTATCCAAAAGTCTTGCCTCTGCAACTCCCAGTATATCGAGTTTCATGTCGGTTGCCTCTAATATAAGATTGTCCAGCTTTCCTTCTCCGTTTAAAGTTCTAACATTCCATGTTCCTATTTTTAGGCTTCTCCTACTAGTTTTTAGGTGGTCTTTCTCAGAATGCTCCCTTTCAACAGAATTTAAGGAACACTCGTCATTATGTACTTCCTTACTCATTAGAGGAGTTGCCTCTTCCCTGTTAATTTGTATAGTAGATTCTTCCCCAGGGGACAGAGAGTTCTCTACATATCGGTTCTTATCTTGTTGTTGTGATTCCATTACTTTCTGTAGGAAGTACGTGGTAAGGCCCCAATCTCTTCCACGGTGGCTAGCCATTGTCTTTTTCTATGTCCGACATGCCTCTAGTGCGCCACACACTTTGCTGTTTCGCTTTGCGAGCCGTTGATCTTCTCAGATTCCTCCGCCTCACTCACCGTCTCAGTCTTTGTGTACTAGGGATGGACATTCCCTTGAGTAAGATTGCTCCTACTCCACCCATGTAGTTTAGCCAGTCAGCCAAGACTGTTGCCCGGGATGTGGCCACCGCCGTACACAAGCGGTATTCTAGGAGCCATACATGAGCTAGACAAAGAGAGGAGAACCAAATAGGATCCTGACTATCCTAAAAAGGACATGGCTGTCTCTCACCGTGAGGTACTATCCCTCTCTCTTTATCCTACATCCCCAACAACAGGCCGAAAAATTCAAAAGACTAACAGACAACCCAATGTGCCATAGAATAAATGCTCTTAGAAGGCAAAGACTCAAACGAAGTAATTTTGTAGAATCAACCAAACCACAAATGAGAGCAGTATCCATAGATGAAATATCCACTGTTAAACCCATCTACACTGCACACAAGCTTCCAGTTTGGAAAAAAAATCGTTTCCCTAAAATGATAGAAAACATTCCTGGAATTGAAAGTAAAAAGAGCCAAACTGCAACAGATAGAAAATCCATAACGACAAAATACATATAGAAACATTATCCACGCAACACCTGGACCCATGCATACACAGATGGATCAGCAACAAATGCAACAGAAAATGGAGGTGGGGGTGTCTTTCTGACCTTAAGCACTGGTGCAGAAAAAAGGCTGTCAGTGGCGACAGGACGATTCTCCAGCAACTTCAGAGCAGAGGCAGAGGCCTTGAAAACTGCAGCAGAGGTTATATTGACAGAAGAAACGGCAGAGAGACAAGTTGCTTTCTTTACTGATGCACAGTCAGTAATTGCAACGTTGAAAAGACAAAATAATACAGACCTAGATGATCTCAGAGTAGTTCTCCACAAACTTTGTCGACGATTCAAAAGTGTTGTGATCCAGTGGATCCCATCTCATTGTAACATCGCCGGCAATAAAGAGGCTGACAGAATGACAAAAGAAGGTTCACATCTACCTCAGCCTGATGCAAGCATAACTTTTGAGGAGGCAAAGGGTTTTATCAGAATCAGTTACAGAAACAAATGGAATGTAGAACATCCAGGGCACACACAGAATGATGCTTACTACCAGCTCCACAGAAGAGAACAAGTGGTAATCTTCAGACTCAGCACTGGCCACAACAGATTGAGATACCATCTATTCAAAAAGCTAAAGATAGGAACTACCGATCAGTGTAACTGTGGCACTGATAAAATGACTGCTGAACATCTGCTTCAAAGTTGCCCCTTATATGTGGTACAGAGAAAGTGCATATGGCCGACGCCAGCTCCTTTCGTGGAAAAGCTTTACAGGGATTCAAATAGCCTCAAACTGACTACTGCTTTCTTTGAGAACATTCAAGTGGACGTCTGAGAGTGTACGAAGAAGATCAAGATGCCTAACCTTCTTGGATAAGAGCGAAACAAAAATAGGAGGTCCCGTGTGCAAGTTGCGCGCATTAAAAATCCCTTGGCAGCTGACAATCGTAAAGAGTAGGCCATACGGCCGCTGCTCTGGCAAAATTTACAAAATTAGGAAAACCTACTCACCACAATAGTATTATAGAATGTGTGATTCCTGTATACACACACTGGGATCGTCGCCGATGCTACGGAGTTCGTGCACTGTGCTGAGATCTCAGTGTATATAGACAGAAATCACAGTCTATAAATATTTTTTGTGGTGGGTAGGTTTCCTAATTTGTAAATTTTGCCAGGGCAGCCTTATCGAAAATGTTGTGGCAAAAAATTCAGAAAAACATTTATTTTTTTTTTAACGCGAAAAGAAGGCACATACTCACATTTCTACCTTGTCCTGAAAACTCGGAGGCGTTCTTCCAAATTCATGATTCTTAGAAAATTCAGATATTCTGCCAATTTTTTAGTCGGTCAGACAGAAAGATTTCAAGGTTTTACGCTGATTTAAAAAAAAAAAAAAAAATCAAGAATTGAGCTTTCTTGATTTGTTTTGGTTCTATTAGTTAGTTGCTTATCCTTTACAGGACGTGGCAATCAACCCCAGCTTTTATTGGCTGTTTGTGATTTTTCTAGGCAATTTTTTCATTCAGTAGTTTGCCATTGCTTTCTGAACGGTACGGCGCTTATATCATTGTTAAAAATCCACACAAAGCGATCTGCTACCAAACCGCCCGCAGCAGGTTTCGAACCTGGTATATCTGGATTATGAAACTGCGTTCATATCCATTAGGCCACAGACGCCGACAGTTTGGTTCTATAGGCAAGAGTAATGAATAAGTTATCTAATGTAACTTTGGCATTTCCGCGTTAAATCAACATAGTTATATCCCTTATTATTATTATTATTATCATAGGGAGCCGCGGTAGCATAGTTGTTAGTGCACTGGCTTCCTAGCTCAGTGGTCTATGGTTCGATCCCCAGATAAGGTGGGATTTTTTTAGGCCGCAAACGGCTCCTAGGTCGACCCAGCCCCAACTGGGTACCAAAGCAACTTCTGGGAAGGTTAAGGCGGCCGGCGTGATGCTGGCCACATCACCCCTAGTGTGCCGATGGTCAAGAAAATATCAGCCTTGCATCTGGTTTATTTATTTGTTTGTTTGTTTCTTGTGTGTGTGTGTGTGGATGTTGTCCGTTTTTCACTTCTTATTCAACACACTGTAACTAATTTGGAAAAATAAGTTACCCTACGTACTTGAACCCGGCTGGAGTTTAGCGAAAACAAGGTAATACTTCATACGAAGACAAAAGACAAGAGTATAATTTACACTACGGCCACAATGCTTTCGTCAGGGTCAAACGAATAAAAAATATAAAACAAAGAAAGCCAGCATTAAGTTAAAAAAAATTGAAAACATGAGAGAGAAAAAAAACACACACACACGAATACACCTCTGCTTCCACACTACTGAATTCGGGTGGGCAATCCATTTGTTTAAAGTCAAGTTAATAAAGGTAAAGGATTCCGTTACACACACAAGAAACAAACAAACAAACAAATAAACCAGTATGCTCAATCAAAAATTAATAAATAACACACAATTTCATCAAGTTTATTCAAACCATAAATATTTTGACGAGGTACTCAGTTACAAATGCCTCAGACGCAAATTATGAAACATGTTTTTAAAACTGAACAAAAAAGTGAAAATTGAATGCGAAATTTGACAATCGATTTGTCTGACATGTTGCAACATTATGCAACAAGGTGACTATTATTTGGTCTGCCAACCTCATCATGTAAAAAAAAAGTCACTGTAATGGGCGCAAAGGAAAATGATGATGATGATGACGACGACAACGATGGTGATGATGATGATGTTGCTGATGATGAAAGAGGTAAGTCGTGCATGAGGCTGGCAACCTCATCATGTAAATAAATTGTCACAGAAACCACTGCTAGAGCAGGTAAATGCTTAGTGCAGGCTTCTTGCAAGGGGACCAGTGGCAGTGGTAGCTACTTGTTCTGTAAGGTGTGCAAAGGAAATAATGATGATGTTGATGATGATGAAAAAAGTAAATCGTGCCAGTACTTTTTCTCTGTTCAGCAATCTCATATTCGCAAAGTCAATAAGTTCTTCGAAATTACAGCCCCGTTATTCTTAAAAAAAAAAATCCTTTTTTTAAATTTTATTATTTGAGCCAAATATCGCAAATTCAAATTCACCACACATTTATGATAACTTCGCCATTTGTCATCATTAGCAACGCCCCCCCCCCCCCCCTCCCAATTCTTGTTAGTCTATTTCTCTATAGTGTCTTTAACAAGGAACTACACGTTTGCTTCACGCATAAAATTTATTTATTCTGTTATTTAATTCAATGTTCTTTCATGTAATGAAATGCATGTATTTTGTATTCTTTTATTTTGTGCAGCCGCTAAATCAGTGAATGCCGTCTGCCAGAGAAGTTCACCAAACATGTGCCAACAGGGCTACGTTTGTAGGCTAGACACAAATTCTGGGCCCTTTTGCGAACCCTTGTGTACAGATGTTGAAGCTAATAGTAAGTGCCACAATGGTGGGACATGCGTTCGTGATGCCGTGGACAATTTTATCTGCAGGTTTGCATTAAAATGTTTTAATTGCTTTTATAATAATTTTACCTATTCCCTATTACGTGACATTGCCGGTACCAAGCTGTATTGCTCGAAACGAACCACCGTGGGCCGTGTCTTCCATTTCGCCCGCCATCGGTATCTATCCCGCGGCCTATTCAGTCGGCTACGTCGTTATGGGTTAGAATTAGAGGGGTTTAGTTTTAGACATGCTAAACCTTACTCAAAAACGCTAATCCTATAGAGTTCATGTGCTAGGTTTAGCATTTCTAATTCTAAACAAACTATAATCCTAACGACACGGCTGAGTCAACTGGCCACCGAAAAGATAACTATCCGGGGTAGATTTTTCGCTCGTCCTAACTTTTTTCGTCTGCAATGTTAATTCATCATGCATCATCAAGTACCATGCTTATAGCACGTTTCACTAGCTTTGCCCAACTTCAAAATGCTATATCTCAGCGAATATATAACGCATATAAGTGAATTTTTGTGTGAATTTGAAATGGTATAGACCCTATGAATTAAATTTTTCATTAAAATGCGGCCATTGGTTTCAGTTTTCGCTTCTTTGCGATATAATATCAAAATCCTACTTGCCAACACACATCACACACACACATTGAAATGTCTACAGTAAATTATACGACCTCATTTGCACGTGATTGATTTATCAAACAATTGGCATGATTTTTGCGTGAAATTGCACTTCTTGAACACAAAACAGTTTATATCCGGTGTTACGCACACATTGTCAATCATGTGTCTACAGAAAGTATTGTGTGGTTAAGTAGGAAAAATGAGTCTGCGAGTACATTTGACATTACAGCAAATCACAAATAGGATTTTAAAGTATTTCTGCAATGAAGCTACTCGAGGAAAACTACATCATTCTAATTTCTATTTCAAACCCACAAAAGAGGACTATTCACGCCTTGGGGATAAGCAAACGATCATTGCACCGCTGGATAGCGACATCTGAAATTTCTAATTCCAGTGTTTTGCACACGAAAATTAGGCCAAGAGTGGTGGATAATTTTGACAGAGAATTGATCCGCAGAGAAATTTGCAATATGTTTCACAATAATGAGGCAGTGACTTTAAGGAAATTGAAAATTTTGTTAAGAAAGAAGAATGACATTGATATTTCCAAATCTACGCTATGGACAGGGCCGGCTCTACCGACGGTGCATCACGTGCATTTGCACGGGGCGCAAGCTTTGGGGGGCGGCAAAAAATCTTTTTTCTTATTTTTACAATCCCGCTAAAATATTCCGCCTGGGAGCCGCGCTGGTGTAATGGTTACCACACTGCGCTAGCGATCAGGTGTTCAAGGTTTAAGCCTGGGCGCGAGCATTTGTAGGAGTGTCATCGACCGGGATTTTGGCTGAATAACCTGAACGGCTCCTGAAATAAACCCTCTGTGGATGGTGTCACGGAATGTTCGAAGGTTTCGTCTAGATTATTTTCGTCTGTTCTTTAGCTGTTTTTCATGTCTTCCCTCATAGTTCTGCCATACGATCCTAATGCTATCTTCTCCTACAAAGGCACTAAAAGGTATTTCTTTAGAGACGTCAGTACAATTTATTCGCTTGGTCGAAACCACAGTGGTTCCCAGAGGCTTATATTTCCGTGTTCAGTGGTCAACTGAAGACCGCCACGATAAATCTTCCGGCATGGCTGAACGAGAGAGGGAATTAATTAACTTGGCGTGGGAATCAGGAATTTTTTTTTTTATCGACCGTTCTATGTTGGCGGCTCGAATGTTTTAGTTGTTTTCGAGTGTGCATTCAATGAAGTTGATTTTGCTCAGTGTTAGTGTGCTATGTGTTACAGTGATAAATAAGTTTTTTTAAACGTTTTATGGAAATTAGTACAGTGCTTCAGCCTCCATTCATTACTAAATAATACATTTTATTGTAGGGTTTATTAAAACAGTTTTAATATTCAAATAGATATAATGTCCGATAACAGAAAAAAACTATCAGGTGCCGAATATCTGAAACGGGAACTGGAAAAAGAACGCGATATTCAAAAACATAGCGGGGCTTTACATAAATATCTAAAAACTGAAACAGCTGATGTAGGACAGAAGAAAATAAGCAAATCTACCGAAACAAATGATTCTGAGCTCATGGCAAGTACTTCTAACTCGGACCCCAATAATGTAGATATTACTAACAATGTCGAAAATGAGACTGATTTGACCGTTTCCAATTCCAGAGATTTAAGTGATGAACTTGAGAGGTACACTGATCCGGCAAGATGGAATCCTTCTTTAAGCAATACCGAAAGACTGGAAATCGTAAAAAAGGCCTGCCAGAGAGACCAAAAAATGAGTTCGTTTTTCCGCACAGCTCTAATGGTCGGAAATTTTCACTAAATTTTTACACTAGGGAGCTAAGCAATGGAGAACATATTAATCGATCATGGTTAGTGTATTCAAAAGAAAAAGATTCTGTATTTTGTTTCTGCTGTAAGTTGTTTTCCTGTAATAAAATGTCACTCACTACTGATGGTTATAATGATTGGGGTCATTTATATGTGTATCTTAATGAACACGAAAAATTTAAAAACCACTTGGAGTCCCATACAAAGTGGATTGAATTATCGTCCAGGCTTAAATCAGTACAGACAATTGATTCAATGCCTACTTACTTACTTAGTCGTTCCCCTTCTACCGTGAGGTGTAGAGTTATGATTCAATGCAACAAAAGTGATTAAATTTAGAAGTTCGACACCGGAGGAGCATAATAGAACGCCTAATTGCTATTGTCCAGTTCTTAAGCCAACAATGCTTGCCATTTCGTGGAACATCTGATAAATTATATGACCCTAACAATGGAGTTGAACTGATTGCCAGATTTGTTAGTGCTATGTGTGAACATTTAATGAGAGCAGCTCGTGGATCGACCCAACATTACCTTGGGAAAAACATTCAAAATGAATTGATTGCTCTTCTCTCTGGAACCATAAAAAAAGAAATAATTTCTATGGTGGAGAAAGCTAAATATTATAGCATAGTTGCAGACTGTACTCCCGATGTAAGTCACATTGAACAATTAACACTAATTGTAAGATTTGTTAATACGAATCCAGATGATATCAACATTCATGAGCATTTTCTTGATTTCATTGCTGTAGAAGCCACTACAGGCTCAGCGTTAACCGAATGCATTCTAAGAAAATTGTCAGACATGGATATTCCAATCGCAAACATGCGTGGCCAGGGGTATGACAATGCATGAAATATGAAAGGAAAACATTCAGGAGTTCAACAACGTATAAGGGACTTGAACCCGAGAGCTTTTTATATCCGTTGCTGTTCTCATTCTCACAACTTGGTGGTCAGTGATGCCGCGATGTCATCTAGAGAAGGGGTTTTATTTTTTGAAACCGTTCAGAAATTGTATGTGTTTTTCTCAGTGTCAACACTGCGTTGGGAAATCCTTAAGAAACATATTACAACTCTAACGCCCAAGCCACTAAGTACAACTCGCTGGGAATCTAAAATCGAGGTCATTCGTCCTTTAAGATATTATATTGAGGAATGTTATGATGCATTGATAGAAATTGCTGATGACGAGTCAGTAGACAAAATGGCGAGACATGAAGCTGAAACCCTTGCCCTAAAACTCAGAGATTTTAAATTTTTATGTTGTCTGGTTATATGGCACTATGTTTTAAACAAAGTTAATGTTTCTAGTAAACTGTTGCAAAGCATAAAAATGGAATTGACTAGTGCCATAACAACTTTGAGAAATGTTCTCCAAAGCCTTAAGAATCTCAGAAATGATGAATCATTTCAAAATTTTCTTGTTGATTGATAAAGTCTCTACGGTGTTGTTTGCTCCACTGTAGTGTACACAAACCAGTGCTACAATCTGTGTTGTTGTGTTGCTTGTGGTTTGAGTATGGAATGTCAACTCGACCTACGCAGTGGTGTGTAGACATAGATTGTGAGTATAATATGCGAATGATAAGAAGAGTTCGTGGTGTTGACAAATGGTCTTTTTCTCACACTCATGTATGGCTGGAAGTCATCGACACCAACGACTGTGTACCTTTGCTACAGTTTAATTGGACGTACACACTCGACAGCACGAATAGTGACAAATCACAGGTTGGCATAATACATCATAGTACAGTGGATAAATGGTCTTGCAATAATACATGGGCACTCATGTAGAATAGTAGTACAATGGACTGTCAGTAGACAAGCACTCAGTATTGCCCATATATATATATATATCATCTGAGTTTACTGACAAAGCACGTCAGATTATCAACAATATTCAAGATGGCTTCTAGACCTAACCTCGTCTAGCGAAGATTCCTTGAACTAATATTCAGCACATATTTTCCATATAATCATATTGAACCGCTAGTACTGGGTTCTCATGTGTAGCAGTGATCTCTGGACTCATCAAGCGATAATACGGGATATCCCTTTCTCTTCTTGAAAGTCAAAAATATTTGGATACAAGACGGCTTCTCTCGTGAGCTGTCACTCACGTTTGGATACAACTGAATCAAAGTTAATCATTCATTAAATGTTCTCGTTGCTCTGTCGATTCTCTCATAATACAATTGATTTCATCATACAATATATATAGTGCTGCTAGGAATGAATGTCGTTTTCATCTAGATAATTATTTCCTCAGACGTACAAATCGTGTCTATCGAGAAACGGTGGCTTAGCCAGAGTTCATAATAAGTATCTTTTGTTACCTTGGTATCAGAAATATGATTCTGCCATTCCTTGGCAATACGAATAAACACTGGGGTAAAGCATACACGATAGGTCTAGACGACTATCACTTTCCCCATAAATACTGAGATCACTTTTTCCGGCGACAAGCCGCTATAGAAAAACACAGCCCCCATCAGGGCGAAGCCAAATCACACCTCTCTAGCGACACATCCGCCGAACAGCCCTTTGACCTTTCTATCGACAAAAGACCATATAGTTCGACTTAGACATGCAAAGATATTCAGATATAAGACAGACTCGTCCTACCCAGACAAACAATACACATAAATTCAGGCCATAGATACACTGAAGCAAGAACAATCTATTCCTACCCAAACAAAGAATAAATCGCAGTAAAACTGGATTCATCCGCGGAGTTCGAACGAAAGTCCTTTCAAGGGAAGTAACTCAATAATGACTTTTCCTTAAGCACTAAAAAGTATCTATTTTGTTTACAAAATATTTGCGAACATAACAAGCATACAAATGTATTATATTGTAAGATATCAAAGACTGCACGTAACAGTCTTACCACACCTCCCGGGGGAAAAAAATGGAACTTTTTTTTTTTTTTTTGAAATACATCTAGGAGCAACGTACAATAGGCTCACAACGCATGAATAATGCGCAGATGAAAATATCAGGAATAAATATAACGCCTAATATGAGGCTAAGTCGACTTATGGAGCGACTGGTGAGAATGTATCTCAAAAACTAAGAGAAATTATTTCCCTACAAGTAAATTTTTCCAGGAAGGTGTCATCAAAGTATAATACAATTCTGGCAATTACACAATGCCTAAAAAATTTCATAACATAATTTCGTATTAGATATCTTAAATTTATGATTTATGAACAAAAATCATCAAAGCACAGCGGTGAATAAACATCAATGAACCGCTAAGTAGTGATACAATCATTATATTATTAAATTACAAATGTGTATCTATCTTGATATAGAAAGGAACTATTATAAACTAGACATATCAAGAAGTCTAAGACCTAATAGTTATGTGGAATCATGTGGGCATCTTGACAGAATGTCTGCCATCACATTATCTGATCCACGAATAGCTCGCACAGAGAAATGAAAAGGTTGAAGAGCAATTGCATATCGAGTAGACCTCGAGCTCTTCAAATTCTTACTCTGTATAGCAGTAAGAGCTTTTTGGTCGGTTTCTACTATGAAATGTGCGCCTAGAAGGAATCTCTGTAGTTTGAGGATCGACCAAACCATAGCTAATAGCTCACGGTCTAAAACCGAATAATTCCTTTCTGCCGCATTAAGTTTCCTGGAAATATACATTACAGGGTGCAGAGTTCCAGAGTACTCTTGCATTAGTGCCGCTCCAATCCTAGTGGATGAAGCATCACTACGAAGAACAAATGTCTTATCTTTAGTAGGTAACACTAAAATAGGTGGTGTTGAAAACAATGTTTTAATCTTATCCAAAGAGCATTGGCATTCCTGAGACCAGTGGACCATATTAGGCGAACCTTTCTTTAAAAGTGTAGAAAGAGGTGCCATGATAGAGGATAGATTCTGAATGAATCTGCCATAAAATTGAATAAGACCTAACAGACTTCTCACCTGTTTTTTAGTCTTAGGGATAGAGATGTTAAGTATCTTACTAGTATTATGGTCCTCTGTCTTTAGGAAACCATGACCAACTCGGTGCCCTAGGAAAGAAATTTTGCTAAAACCAATATAGGCTTTAGAGGGTTTCGCTGTCAGGTTGTGCTCGCGCAAAGTAGACAGCAATTCATCTAACCCTGAATAGTGATCTTCCCAAGTATCGCTGAAAAGACAGATGTCGTCTAGATATGCAATGACATCTGACCGATAAGATAGGATTCGGCGCATCATGCGTTACGAATGTAGCTGGTGCGTTCATAAGACCGAAAGGCATAAAATTCCATTGGAACAAACCTCTAGGTGTTGAAAAAGCCGTGAGAGGTTTGGCGCGTTCAGATAAAGGAACTTGCCAATATCCTTTAGACAAATCAAGTTTAGTGAAAAAAATGAGATTTGGAGAGTCGAGTAAGTAGCTCTTCCAGTAAAGGCATAGGTTCGGCATCGAACTTCGTTACTTGATTCAATTTGCGATAGTCGACGCAAAGACGTATGTTATTGTCTTTTTTCCGAACAATAACCATCGGCGAAGAATATGCAGAGGTGGATGGTTCGATTATTTTCAAATCTATCATCTCATCCAACTCTTTCTCGACTTGTGCTTGAAAATGTATAGGTATAGGATAAGGTCTAACCCTAATAGGAGTATGGTCAGTTAGAACAATGTCATGTTCAATGACATGAGTTTGTCCAGGGATGTCAGTGAGTACATCCTGAAATGTTTGCAACATAGTTGAAACTTGTCGCTGTTCTCCTAGAGACAAATCAGGAGAGACAGTAACGTTCTTCCATGATTCACTAGAATGAAGTGGGATCATTGGAAGAGGAAGATTTACATCTGAAAAACTTGTTTCCTCATCCTGTATCACGGACAGTGATGAGTAATGACCATGTTGTACTGGAGAATTGTCCGTTGCTTGGAAAATGGGTTGCAAATAATCCGGACGTTCATGGAATTCAGTAAGCATATTGATGTGGAAGGTTTTATGCTTCCCATCAATATCGACAATATAGTCGACATCGGAAATTTTCGATATTATATCGTACGGACCTTTCCAAGAAATAAGTAGCCTAGTCTGTTTTCCCTAAAAGGTAGTAATACAAATGCTTTGTCCCCAGGACAAAGTTGTCGTAAGCATCTCTTCTTATTGGCAAATTGCCTTGCCTTCTGTTTCGCAAATTCAGAAGAAGAAGTTGCTAATTTGCATGCTTCGATAATCTTTTGTCTCAACGCGATGACATATTCGTAGGATGACTTTGTGTCATCGTCAATATTGTCAGCTGTTATGAGATCATGAAGCAACGACATAGGGCCACGCGGACGCGCGCCAAAGACGAGTTCAAAGGGGGAAAATCCTGTATGTTCATTGGGGACCTCTCTGTAAGCGAAGAGGGCCGCAGGTAAAACTCTGTCCCAGTCTTGAGGATGATCCTCAGTTATCTTCCCTAGTAAGTTTTTAAGTGTTCTATTAAGGCCTTCGACCATCCCATTTGACATTGGATGATAGATACTACTTAAAGATCTATCTATCTGCAGAGTAGACATTACTTGAGACATGGTATCTGATATTAGTTGGGTGCCATGGTCTGACAATATCTCTCCGGGGAACCCCAGACGAGAAAATATAAGCCAAAGAGCATCTGCAATATCAGCAGTAGTAATGCTCTTCAGAGGAATAGCCTCTGGCCAACGTGTGCACATATCAACACACGTCAAGATAAACTGATGTCCTCTGGCAGACTTGATCTTAAATGGACCAATAATGTCTATGGCCATTTTCTGAAACGGCCGAATCGGAATGTCCGCCGCCTGAATGGGTGCAGCATGCCGTGGACCTTTGGATTTAACTTCCTGACATACTTTACAAGATCGACAATAAATCCGTATGTCCTTGTTTACCAATGGCCAAAAGAAAGCCGCAAGGACTCTTGACTTAGTACGGGAAAAACCCATGTGTCCAGCACACTGAGAGTCGTGAGCGTGCTGCAAAATTTTAACTCTCAAATTCTTGGGAACCAGGATTTGAGAATGACTTGACGTAATGGAGTCTTGAACCATACGTACAAGTACGCCATTCTTCTTTGTAATCCACGATTTACGACTTGTGTCTTTATTCGGATCACCTTTAGTTGCAAGAATGAAGAATTTCTTCAGAGTGGGGTCATCTTCTTGCTGTTTTATAAACGAGTCACGAGAAATTACCAAGGGATCATCTTGGTTATGCACTTCATTATCTTCAGTAGATGAAGTTTGAGGCATATTAAGAGCCTGAGCTCTAGTGACAACAGCGTTAGCAATATGCATGTTTTGCCTTTCCCACGCGGAAATTTGTTGCGGAGTGCATTCTTTGACTCCATGAATGCGACCGATGATGAGGTCAGCGATCGGATTCGGAAGAAGACATGCGTGTACATCTCCTGTAAAGAAAGGAGTAGCAATCCTAATGATAGCAGTAGAGTATTTCTCTAATGTGCCGCCAAATGTTACACATTTGACTACTTGTCCAGTGGCACGGGAAGGATCTACGAGTGACTGCCTAACACCAATTGTGGTGCACCCAGAATCAAATAGCACGGAGACTGGATTGTTATTTACTAAACCCTTATGTAAGACAAGAGAACCTCTTCCATCATGCGCGACTGATGCAGGAAGAGCAGGAAGAGGATGGCCGCAGCTTAAAGTAGACACTGTGGTTGGCTCAAATAATGTTTTGCATTGGGGGCACTGAGATGCTCTCCCAAAATCAAAAGCGGCACATGCCATATTATTAGCGTCATTATTGTCTTTACTCTGTTTATAGGCTTCATGGGACTCTTGTTGTGCAGAGTTTGCCTGAAAATGTGGTTTATGTCTTCTGTTTTGAGATCTACCTCGGTTATTATTACCTCTGTAGTTATTGTTACCTCTATTGTAACCCCTATTTGGGTTTGAGTCATAGTTCTCTTGGTTACCATTATCATATTCATTATAATGAGTATCTCTGTAATTGCGATCTTGTTGACTCCAAGACGGATACCTCGGATAGTTTCTATAATTACTTCCTCTATGGAAATTACTATAATTGTGACCACCCCTGTGTCGAGAGCTATCAGCTCGTCTCCAGTTCTTTGAAGAAGAACCCTGAAATGATTGGTTACCTTGGTTTTGATAACTATTATGGTTACCTTTTTTATCAAATCTGTTTTGAGGTCCCTGAAATCTGTGTGAATAATTGGGATTGTATGGTGTTGCTGAAGCAACTGGCATACTCTCCTTAATCTTAGTGTTGCCAAAAGTCACGTCGGGGTGTGCAGTGACATATTGGGAACAATATTCTTCCATTTCCTTTAGAGATTTGGGTTTACGCTCATGTATAAATTCAAGGAATGGTTTGTTAACACATGACATAATCTTATCTCTGAGCAACAAATCCATAAGTCCTTCATACGTTTTTTTCTGTTTTAGAAAGCTCAATCCAACGATCAACTGTGAGACGTGCCTTTGCAATGAATTCTGAGAATTCTACACCTGTCTCAGGCACCATCGTCTTAAACAAAAGGCGATAGCCTTCCTCACTTAGCTGGTATTTTTTTTTTATCAAAGCCGCCCTAATGACATCATAATTATCCTTATCTGCTTCTCCTACAAGGCATAATCTAGTCAGAGATTCACCTTTCAAGTTTTCTGCTAATTGATTAGCGTATTGTGATTTATCCACATTATGTGTACGACAAGAACGTTCAAATCTATCCAGCCAGAATGTAATATCGTCACTGGACTGATTGAACGGTGGAACCTTAACCTTGTAAGTAGAAGGTTTACCATTACCACTAGATGCCTGATTAACATTACTCATACTTGTCAATCTCAATTTCTCTAACTCAAATTCATGTTCTCTTATTGCTTTTTTCTCTTCCGCTTCTAATCTTTTTTGTTCAGCTTCCCTGTCTCATCTTTTTTGTTCAGCTTCACTGTCTAATCTTTTTTGTTCAGCTTCACTGTCTAATCTTTTTTGTTCAGCAGCAGCTTCTCTTTCTAATTTTTTTTGTTCAGCTTCAAATCTCCTTTCCTCCACCTGCATCTGCAATTTCTTTTGTTCAGCAGCAGCAGTAGCTTCTCTGTCTAGTCTTCTCTCTTCAGCTGCTAATCTTCTCTCTTCAGCTGCTAATGTCTTGTCATATTGAGCAACTGCCCATTCTTCTAATTGTTGACCAGTCTTATCAAGGGCTTTCCCTTGTATAATGAAGTATTCTAATGTAGACATGATGTCTAACAATAATACTAATCACTTGAAACAATAATAATACCACAAGTTCTTAATGACTTGATTAATCAGTACACTATCCCAATATCTGTGGGTCACAAGCCTTAATAAGGTCTTGTATAACAGTACTAATAATCAAGTACTGGTTTATACCATAATCCAAGTGCAGTGCACAAGCAATAGTGTCTTATGAAATATACCTATATAAAACATATGTCAACCAACAGAATACATAAAGTACAAATAAGAATGACAATACGAAAACGTTTGCAGAAATCAAATAAATCAAATAGGGAAATCAATGAAAGTAATCACTGAATCTGCAAAGGAATAACAACACAAATGACGTCACAGTATATGAATATAAATTGTGAATAGAACTGAAAGATAGAAAAGGGTAGACCAACAAACTACAAACAATTCAAAACAAAACTAAAGAACAAAGAAATATTACAAAAATAACAATAATTACAGTCTTCACAGCTAACACAAATAGCAACTAGTTGTTGCAAGCAAATTTCCAATTAAGGAAATTGCACCTAAAGAAAACGCCCACAACGGACCCTCTATGACGTGGGATATTCTGTTGTGAGGACACCGCCCAATCTAAACACAACCCGCTGACATATAAACTAACATACTATACAAACAAATAACATGTAAACATAAATATATAAATTATGTGTATGATAGTATGTGTTGCAAAAATAGGCTCAGTTTTACAATAATGGCAAAGTTATTCTTGTAAAAATAAATAAACTGCCACTTTATTAAATTACAAATTCTGGCCTTAAATATTAAAGTTCATATATAGAAAACAAGAAGATCCATCGATGAAAATAGGACTTCTTAGTTCAATAATACTGTCTTCCTGTTAATATTGACAAGAATTGATCCAACTGTTCTGTGAAACTCTGTAATGTCTAATGTAAAAATGTCAACAACGCTGACCTACATACTGCATTCACTTGACAGGTCACGTGACGAAGTGTTGACAAAGAGCAAACTAATACTGCAAGTGTGTCGTATCAGCCACAGGAAACGGTCTGGTATCGGTAGTCTGTTGACTTCTTAACTTCTGCGAGGTCAAACCCAGAAAGCTGGTCCACCAGTTGATAAATCCTCCTTTTCCAATTAATGATGTCCACCAGTTGATAAAGTCTATGGTGTTGTTTGCTCCACTGTAGTGTACACAAACCAGTGCTACAATCTGTGTTGTTGTGTTGCTTGTGGTTTGAGTATGGAATGTCAACTCGACCTACGCAGTGGTGTGTAGACATAGATTGTGAGTATAATATGCGAATGATAAGAAGAGTTCGTGGTGTTGACAAATGGTCTTTTTCTCACACTCATGTATGGCTGGAAGTCATCGACACCAACGACTGTGTACCTTTGCTACAGTTTAATTGGACGTACACACTCGACAGCACGAATAGTGACAAATCACAGGTTGGCATAATACATCATAGTACAGTGGATAAATGGTCTTGCAATAATACATGGGCACTCATGTAGAATAGTAGTACAATGGACTGTCAGTAGACAAGCACTCAGTATGGCCCATATATATATATCATCTGAGTTTACTGACAAAGCACGTCAGATTATCAACAATATTCAAGATGGCTTCTAGACCTAACCTCGTCTAGCGAAGATTCCTTGAACTAATATTCAGCACATATTTTCCATATAATCATATTGAACCGCTAGTACTGGGTTCTCATGTGTAGCAGTGATCTCTGGACTCATCAAGCGATAATACGGGATATCCCTTTCTCTTCTTGAAAGTCAAAAATATTTGGATACAAGATGGCTTCTCTCGTGAGCTGTCACTCACGTTTGGATACAACTGAATCAAAGTTAATCATTCATTAAATGTTCTCGTTGCTCTGTCGATTCTCTCATAATACAATTGATTTCATCATACAATATATATAGTGCTGCTAGGAATGAATGTCGTTTTCATCTAGATAATTATTTCCTCAGACGTACAAATCGTGTCTATCGAGAAACGGTGGCTTAGCCAGAGTTCATAATAAGTATCTTTTGTTACCTTGGTATCAGAAATATGATTCTGCCATTCCTTGGCAATACAAATAAACACTGGGGTAAAGCATACACGATAGGTCTAGACGACTATCACTTTCCCCATAAATACTGAGATCACTTTTTCCGGCGACAAGCCGCTATAGAAAAACACAGCCCCCATCAGGGCGAAGCCAAATCACACCTCTCTAGCGACACATCCGCCGAACAGCCCTTTGACCTTTCTATCGACAAAAGACCATATAGTTCGACTTAGACATGCAAAGATATTCAGATATAAGACAGACTCGTCCTACCCAGACAAACAATACACATAAATTCAGGCCATAGATACACTGAAGCAAGAACAATCTATTCCTACCCAAACAAAGAATAAATCGCAGTAAAACTGGATTCATCCGCGGAGTTCGAACGAAAGTCCTTTCAAGGGAAGTAACTCAATAATGACTTTTCCTTAAGCACTAAAAAGTATCTATTTTGTTTACAAAATATTTGCGAACATAACAAGCATACAAATGTATTATATTGTAAGATATCAAAGACTGCACGTAACATTGATGCTACAACACTAGCTGAGAAAGTTGAAGCTGATCCTGATTTGATACCAACGTTGGAATGTACTAGAGTGCGTCGGCAGAAAAAGCAACACAACTATGAAGCAAGAGATGAACTTATTTTGGATCCCAAAACTAAATTCAAAAATTGTTTATTATTGATGTTGCAACCAATTCTATTGAAGAAAGGTTCGAGCAAATGGAACATCACAGTTCACATTTTTCCTTTTTATATCTTCTTCTTCTTTGATCGTTAGCCGCCGACCGTCAAAGCAGTCAGTGGCCATCACGCCTAGTGGCGTCTTGTAGGGCAACAACAAATTGATTCCACTTTGCTCGGTCGGTGGCCATCCTTCGTACAGTGCCCCAACTCTTGTTCATTCTCTGCACCTCAGCCTCCACAGTCCTCCGCCAGGTTGTTTTTGGTCGACCTCTCTTTCGTTTTCCTTCAGGGGTCCAAAGCATAGCTGTTCTTGTGATGGCATCGGGGTCTCTTCTGAGGACATGGCCAACCCAGCTCCAGCGTCTGCCAGCTATGATGGTGTGCATGTCCTCTTGCTTGCTCCGAGTTAGCAGATCTTGGTTGATGATAGTATTCGGCCAAAAGATTCAGTGAATTTTTCTTAGGCATGTTGTGTGAAAAGAGGACAATTTCGACATTTCCTTCTCTGTAACTCTCCAGCATTCTGCCCCATAGAGAAGCACAGAAAGCACACAGCTCTGATATAATCTTAATTTTGTGCTTGTGCTGTATTGAGAGGACTTCCAGATGTTATTTAGGCTAAAAAAAAAGGCTGTTCTTGCCTTATTCATTCTGATGTTGATGTCTTTGCCTGTTCCGCCGTCTGGTGTTACTATGCATCCTAGGTATGTGAAGGTGTCTGTCTGTACCAGTTGCTGATTCCTTACTGATATGGGCTCAGGGTTGCTCACATTGAGCGTCATGACCTCTGACGTCTTTAAATTGATGTTCAAGCCCACCTGCTGGTAAGTCTATCCGTTTTTTCCTGGATGTGTTGATGTGAATGTGCTAGTAGTGCAATGTCATCTGCATATTCCAGATCTTCCAATGTAGAAAATGTAGTCCATCTTATTCCTCTTGGACTGCCCTCTGTTGTCTGGCGCATCACCCAGTCTATGACTGTTAAAAATAGAGTGGTTGATAAGGGGCATCCCTGTCATACTCCTGTCTTCACCTCAAAGGTTAGGTTGCTCTGCCCAACACTACACGTAAAGTTGGCATAGAGGCTTTTTATGATTGACACTATGCAGCTTGGAATTCCATAAGCCCTCAGTATTTTCCATAAACTGTCCCTATGTATGCTGTCAAAAGCCTTTTCAAAATCAACGAAGTTAATGTACAGCTGTCTTTGCCATTCTGAGCACTGCTCTATAATGTTCCTGAGAGTGAATATATGATCTACACATCTTCTGTTCTTTCTAAATCCTGCTTGTTCTTTCCTCAGTTTGTGGTCTACTGCTTTTGAAATTCTCTGTATAATTATCCTGCCTAGTATTTTGCTGGGAACTGAGAGAAGAGTGATTCCTCTCCAATTATTGCAGTCTGCAAGATCTCCCTTCTTGGGCAGTTTGACAATTATTCCTTTGTTCCACTCTGATGGTGTTGTCCCCGTTTTCCACACTTGTGCAAATAGTGGTTCTAATAGTTCTGCTGCTAGCTCAGGGTCTGTCTTAAATAGCTCTGCATTTAAGTTATCACGGCCAGGAGCTTTTCCGTTCTTTAACCCTTTGATTGCTGTGATGATTTCTTCTTTTCGTGGAATGTCTGTATTTACATCTAGATCGTTTTCAGCCTCAGGAACATTCAATTGTGTCTCTGGTGGTTCCCTGTTCAGAGTTTCTCTGAAGTGCTCTGCCCATCTTGTTTCCTGTCCCTCTGCTGTCGTGATGATATCTCTTACTAATGTAATATTGTTTGCACCTCGTTTTCCGCTGATGAATTTAGTTATTTTGTATACTGTGCTTTGTTCATTTCTCAGTGCTGCCTCTTCTGCCTGTCTTGCAAGATTATCTAGGAAATTCCTTTTGTTGGCTCGGGTTTGGCGTTTAACTTCCTTGTCCAGCTGACTGTACTGTTCGCTATATAGTTGCTTTAACCTGGGGGACTTCGCTTCTGTTTTCTTTCTTTTCATTTCCTTTGTCAGTGTTATGGTGTTTAATGTTTCTGGTGTTATCCAGTCTTGCTCCTTCCTTTCCTGGAATCCCAAGCATGATTTGCTGCTTTCCTTATATATTGTTGAAATGGTGTTGAATTTCTGGTCTATATCATCAGTCAATGTCTTTTCCGGACTTTTGGCAAATTGATATCGTTTCTTTATGTCAGCCGCAAAAGCTTTTCTGGTAAGGGGGTCCTTCAATTTGCTGATGTCAAACCTTTTCTGTGTAGTTACAATTGGTCCAGCCCTTCTTAGTTTCACTTTCAGTTTTGCTACTACTAAATGGTGATCACTTCCCACATCTGCACCTCTTCTTACCTTCACATCGTGTAATGCATGTCTCCATCTACCGTTAATCATGATGTGGTCTATCTGGTTTCTGTCCCGACCATTTGGTGATTCCCGTGTTAATTTGTGAATTTCTTTATGTGGGAAAAATGTTCCTCCAATGACCAGGTTGTTAATACTATAGAAACTTATTAATTTATCCTCATTTTCGTTTGCCGAATTTCCCCATTACTCTTTCATTTTACGTATTGTGTGTACCAACTTTCGCATTGAGGTCTCCCATTACTATAATAAGATCATATCTAGGTATATCCTTTTTATATAACATCCCTAAATTGAAATCTGAGACGACAAATGAGCTCTTAAACAAATGTAAAAACCTAGAAGGCGTTTTAACACATCAAGAAAATAGAGACATTGATGCCATTGAGCTATGTGATGAACTGAAAGTAGTATCCAAATTAGTACCAGAAAATACACCGCCAATTGAAGTTCTTCATTATATTATTGAAAATAACATTGCTCCTAATGTCGCTATAGCCTTAAAATT
Organism: Oreohelix idahoensis; assembly: GCA_024509875.1. Taxonomy (NCBI): domain Eukaryota; kingdom Metazoa; phylum Mollusca; class Gastropoda; order Stylommatophora; family Oreohelicidae; genus Oreohelix; species Oreohelix idahoensis. The sequence continues at coordinate 93,819 of JAMPIV010023165.1, read as the reverse complement.
ATTACTAACTTTGCCTGTAACGGTAGCAAGTGGTGAGCGTAGTTTTTCCAAACTGAAGCTTATTAAAACTTATTTACGCACAACAATGGCCGAAACTAGATTGGAAGGACTTGCCGTGATTTCAATTGAACATGAAATCGGTCAAAAATTAGACTACGCAGACCTTATTTCTGCTTTTGCAAATATGAAAGCAAGATAAGTGTCTTTTTTAAGCAGTACATACTTCAAACAATATAAATTCAAATAATGTGAAAATAGTGCTAAAAACTATAACATGTACATACTATAGTTAAGTGTTTGTGACTCAACAGTTCATCGTTCCACATGAGAAGAGCATCCCCTATATGTAAGTAATGTAACTACATTTATTTCATATAATTGTCTCTAATAAAGTCAATGGTTTATTTTATGACTATACAGTATTTTCATCAATTTATCAATACATTATTATTAATGGTACTATTTAAAATTAGGCTAATGGTCATGAAATTAATGTTGAAGCTTGTTTAACATAACGGTTTTAAAAATTTCAAACGTTAATTTGAGGTTGGGCTGGGGCGGCAAGGTATGGTATTGCACGGGGCGGCAAAATTCCTAGGGCCGGCCCTGGCTATGGGGGACTATTAGGAGTTTGGGATTCACTTTTAGAAATTATGTTGGTGGTAGAAACCTTATTTGTGAGAAGCCTCATATAGTTGCAATGAGAAGCAAATATTTACGCGAGATCAGAGAAATGAGAAGAGATTGTTATGATTTTGTGTATTTAGATGAAACTTGGATCAATGCGCACCACAGTAATGAACGAGAATGGCAATCATCTGATGGGACAACTAAGAGACTAGTACCAAGCAGCAAAGGACAGCGCCTAATAATTGCACATGCAGGAAGCAGCCATCATGGGCTTCTAAATAATACTGAACTCATATTTGTTTCAAAATCCACAGATAATAGGGATTATCATACAGAGATGAATGGCAAGATATTTCAAGATTGGATTGTGAATCATGTACTTCCTTCATTGGATAGACCATCGTGTTTAATAATGGACAATGCTTCATATCACAACGTTGTGGCACCAGAAGATAAAGTTCCTAATTCATCAAGTACTGGCTGACCAAAAACAACATTCAATTCAATGAAACGTCCTTGAAGCCTGAATTACTTGGAATTGTAAAAAAGACACAGCATACAAAGATATTTCACATAGACAAGGCAATCCATGAACATGGTCACAGATGTTTAAGATTGCCTCCTTACCATTCTCACTTAAACCCAATAGAATTAGTCTGGGCTAAAATTAAGGAACAGGTAGCAACAGAAAATAGAACGTTCAAATTAAAATATGTTTAAATACTTACAAAAGCCGCCATCTCCAATATAGCCAGGGATTATTGAAAGAAATGTGAGAACCATGTGTTACAAGAGGAAGAGGAATATTGGACGAATGATGGTTTGTCCTTCATTCAGCCGAGATTGATTATCAATTTCTCAGAGACATCTGATTATGATTCGGATGAAGTTTAATTTCTTTAAAGATGACCTTACCGTTATTTACAAGCACAGTAGAGGAGCAACGTTCCATTATGATATTTATGAACCGCAAAGTGGTGATACCTATTGAAATAATTAGATCAATGAAGGTCCAGTTTGGTAGCGCACTAAATGTCAATGACAAACAATGTCACAAGTATCTCGCATGCAGATCATTTAAGAAATCATCTTCAACAGGTATTCATATGCAAACGTGATGGCCACATTATTGTAATAGTAGACACGCCTATACGTAATCAATTCACAGAATCTGTGACTGAAGTGGTAAAAATTTTTTTCTCGATACACAATAATTAGTATGCCGACAAAGATCAAAGGATTTCATTCGTTTATGGGAACTAGACAAGATGCACAGATATAAAGTATATATTTGTTGGGTCTAACCCAATATAACATCGTATGCAAAAAATGGCATTAATACGTTGAACGGTTAATCAGATAATTACATTTGTGTGAGGTCAAAGCTATAACATGTCTCTCTACAACTTCCTGTATCCAGTACAATTTATCAATTCTATTGTTGACCTCTTTTCATGCCACGATGTCAAACTGTCCAGTATTTGCTCTCTTCCTCTGTCTCTTTTTCCTTCTATCTGACCTGTTGTTAGGATATATTCCAGCTTTCCTCAGGATTGGTTCTATATAACACTGAAGAACACTCTTTCTTACTTCCATTGGCAAAAGAGTGTTGCATAAAATACTCTTCATTTTATAGAATGCTGTTTTTGCCTGAGCTATTCTGCTCTTCACTTCTGAGATGCATCTTCCATCCATTGTTATTAATGTTCCCAGGTATTTGAATTTATTGACTTGTTTTAAAACTGTTCCATTTTCTTTGGTAGAACATTCTGGGGAAGCCATTTTCTTTGAGACAACCATTACTTCTGTCTTTTTGTTATTAAGGCGGAGGCCTTTATATTCACTTTCTGTCATTATTGTATCAACCATTTCCTGCAGCTCCGTTTCATTTTTTTGTTATTAAGACTGTATCATCAGCATATCTCAAGTTGTTTGTATTATGTCCAGCAAATGATATACCTGGCATGCCCTCTAGGGACGTAATTATTTTTTCACAGTACAGATTGAACAGATCCGGTGACAGCACTTTGCCTGACTCTCTTTTTTACTTGCTGAAACGTTCCTATTTGGCTGCTAATTAAAAAAAAAACAACTCACCATGCACTGTTGCCATTAGCACATCCGACGTTTCGAGCATGCGAAAAAAATAGGTCAACCCGTATGGGAACGCACATAAACAAAGATGTTGACTAACATTAACCCTAACCTTACCCCTGTCCCCACCTTTTTGATAAAAAATAAATTCAATCTAAAAAAAAAAACCACAAAACAACATCGCACATAAGAAATAACGAACAATAAATTTAACAATTATAAACTCGTAATCGAATTCTTACTAAAAGATAGGCATCTGGTCTAATTTAGGCTAAAGATGACCACCAGCTACGTGAAGTGGGCACATATTATGAGACATCCCATCCCCCAGCCCCCCCCCCCCCCCCCCCCCAGTGGGCCCTGGAAAGTGCTGGTCGAATGGAACCCTCCTCTTTATATAAAAAATGTAATGGTAGCCCCATAGCAAATACTGCTGCAAGGGAGTGAAGTGTAAAAGACTTCATCATACTAGGTTCAGCTTTTTATTTATTTTTTTTTATTTGAGGTGGGGGTGACAACTATAACTCTCTAACCACACCATGCAACTTACTAATTGACTCTTGTTCAACTGCACTTCCACCTCACTGGCCATGTGCCACATGATGCTGATATTAACTCATTCTTTCAAAACGTAACCCTCGTTCAGCTACAAAAAGATCTCAATAACTCAAATATAAATCATTTTTCATCATCATCTCAACCCATAACCCATCATGGGTCGTAGGGGTGCCATGGTGGAAGCATCAGCAGACAGGGTCCTCCACTGCTCTCTATCCTCAGCAATGTGTACAAGTGTGGAAAAACCGTGTCCTGCCCATTCTTTGATGTTATCAGCCCAGGATTTTCTTTGCCTTCCTCTTCTCCATTTACCTTCGACTGTTTCCTGGAGGATCGTTTTTTAAAGGGAGTCATGATGAGTTACATGCCCAAACCAGGCAAGCTTTCGACGTTTCACTACTGACAAAAGTGGTTCTTGGTGGCCTGCATAAGTGTTTATTTTCTCTCTAACATAGACATTTGTTTTGTGCTCTTTGTAGCAAATGTGCAAAATTCTTCTATAACATTTATACTCGAAAGCCTGAATCCTTCGCTCCATATCTGCAGTGAGTGTCCAGCCCTCACACCCATACAAGAGAATAGATAATACAAGTGATTTGTATAATTTGTTCTTCACAGGAAAACTGATGTTACTTTTCCAGATCACATTCAGCCTTGTCATGGCAGCTGAGGCCATCTCAAGTCTTGTCTTGATTTCTTTACTTGATCTTCCATCACTACATATAGTGGACCCCAGATATTTAAAGGTGTTAACTTCTTGTAACGTTTGCCCATTTAACGTAATGTTGGTCGGAACATGTTTCTTATGGCTATTCACCAATATCTTGCTTGTTTCTATATTAATTTCCATCCCATACATTCTTGTTACTTTCTCCAGTCTAGAGGTAAGGTCTTGAAGTTCTGATTCTGTTCCAGCTATAAGATCGATATCATCAGCAAAATGTAGATTGCAAAGAGGTCGGCCTCCAAAGTAAACCATTTTTACTTTACACAAATTTACTAACAAAGTTTTCTAAGCTTACGCTTACTCATATGTCATAATAATGCTAGCAGGCCAATGCTTATATACGGGTAACGATAACCAAATAGTACTAGAAGACTCTAAGAAGACGGCGAGTATCTGCCTGAATGGTGAGAGGGCACCTGTCAGCGTACAGGGAAAATAGGATACTCTCGTAAAATCAGTAACCTGAGATTTTGCCTCGAGTAATAGCGGGCGTACGTTAAAAAAAAGTACTAAAGAAACACTCCTACAAGATAAAGAAACATGCAGTTATCTTGGCAGCCATATAGACAGAACTGAAGGATCAGACAGTGATATCAATATAAGACTATAAAATGTCAGAGAAGCTTTCATTGCACTGCGAAATAAATGGTGATCAAAAGAAATCAAATCCAACACAATCAAAATCTGAAACTCAAAGGAGATACATTCTTCTTCTTCTTCACCCTTCAGCTTCCCAAGAAGAATAGGCTTTCAATAAACTTATGCCAAGTCTTCCTGTCCTGTGCCATCAGCTCAACATCTTTCCATGTCTGCTTCATGTCCGTCGCCAGTTCTCTTTTCCATGTGTTCCTTGGTCTCCCTCTACCTCTCTTTCCCTGGGGATTCCAGAACAAGGACTGCCTTGTAATGCTATCAACAGGTTTCCTTTATGTGTGTCCTATCCATCACCAGCTTCTTCTTCTCATCTTTTGTTTCACTGGCACTAGTCTGGTTCTTATCATCAGTTCCACATTAGTGATCTTTATTTTTGTTACTTTAATTTGTCTGAGATTTGCTGTTCTGTTTCCAAATATGTGACCTGAACGATTTTTGCAAACATTTTTCCACCAAAATTATTCCTCTGCCCTATAGATGCCCCTTGGATGACAAGTATGTTTATGGCGGTACGTACTGTGAGGCCAAGGCCGAGAAACTTGCACTGAGCAAAGACTCCATCATCGCCATTGCTTCTGGGACAGGAGGTGGCATTATTCTAATTCTTCTCATCATTATTGTTGTTGTTTCTCGGAGGAAAGGATTGAGAAAACGATCAAACAAAAACAAAACACAAGATAACGCTTCAGAGTAAGTTTAATCATAACTGCTTATTGTTTATTTGTGCTTCATTAGCTATCTGTCATTCTGTAACAGTTACTTTTCATAGATATCAGTGCAGTGCAATAACTGCAACCATATTTTATATGGAGAATGAACATTCTGGCAAAAAATATCAACAGTAAAGAAGACTACTTGTAGAATACTTGAAAGCATAAAACTCATCATCACCATCATTGTAAACAGTACCACAAGTTGACCTACCCAGGGAGCTATGCAACATAATAAAAGTGTAATTTACCGAATTACTTATATTCCAGAGGATGTTCAGTCTTAATCACTTGGATACCTTCACATGTTGGCATAGAGGAAAATGAAAAGGCAGATAAAGAGCCAAGAAAGGTAGATCTGATAAAAATCTAATAAATGTAGGGATGGGTAAATCAGAGATTAAGAGCTTAATTAAAGATTTAATAACAGATGAATGGAAAGCAGAATGGGATAAAAATCTGAAAGGAAGACATGCATATAAGTTGTTCAAGGCTCCAACAAGAAAATGTCAGATATCTAGGGAATTCAAAATTCCCAGTAATAAGAAACTTCTCAGACTACAGCTGGGAAAAGGCTATTTTGGAATAGAAGAACCTATTCTGTGCAGGATGTCTTCAAGACAATAATATAGAGCATTTCTTGTTAAAATGTAAGAGGTATGAACAAATGAGAATACCAATATTAGAATATTTGCAGGCATCAAATTTACCTATAAATATAGAAGTGGTGTTAAGAATAGACAGACCTCGGGAACTGCATAATTTAGTCAAACAATATTTAACAAGAACAAAAGTTAATACGATAGTAATTGGGAATGTGAAGGTCTGATGCTGATCTTACGATACATATGACTTTTACAAGGTGAAAGTTAATTAAATATATGTTAAAGTCAGTTTTATAACTGGAACCACCAGGTCTTTACACCCCTCCCCCTTAATACTATTCTTGTTTGGAGTTTCTGTTTGATTTTGTTCAGTTATATCTTGTTTTTGTTTATTTGGGTTTTTGTTTTTTTAACATGCAAGTGTAACTGGTAATTGTGATTTGCCCTATTTACAATGATTTGACAGGTGTGATGCCACTTTCCCATATCCTCAGTTATTCATATTATTTAGAAGTGAAAACAATAAATAAATAAAAAAAATTATAATTTACCGAAACAAAAATTTCAACCATAGCAATTGAGAATGATTAAGGATGAACCAAATTACATTAACATAGTATTACAACACAAGTTCAGAACCAGAAGTAAGATAAATTACCCAATCTAAACAAAACAGCGCTTGCCCAATATAAATACTTGAGACAATTTCGTACACAATACATAAGAAGGAAAAATACAATAACTCAAAGTATACAAATCCCTCAATACACACATTTTGGGGAAGACGATAATGAGAGTAAATGCAGAAAATGATAACATGGAACTTGAAGAAAATCCCTACAAGATGTAGAATCATGCACATATCTTAGCAGCAATTTAGACACAGTTGGAGTGATATCAAAATAACAATACAAGAGTCGACATGCCTGATGGAGCATTTCTTCTATTCTTTATGAATCTCATCAGAAACTTTGGAAACTACAAGAGGCTATTTGTGTTTTGGATTCTTATTTGACTTCAGGTACTGGGGTTCCAGAACAAGGACTTCCATGTGATGGTAGAAATTGCTTCCTCGTTGATTCAGCATTGGTTGAACTTCTACTGCCCCCTGTAGTTCCGAGGGTCTCTGAAGTGAGGAGGGCTACTACAATGGGACCAGCTGCAGTGGTTGGTCCATGCTCCAAATGGAGCACAAAGGAAAATGAATGACGATTATTGAACTTATGTAGGGACCCAAGACGCATCAAAAGTGAGGAATGCAATAAGCGACTCATAGCTTGACTGCCTGCGTCAGGGTCAGCGAACAGAGCTGACCAAGACCCTACTCCACCTCCACATGGTGGTCCTGGAAACAACTGCATCATTGCAGTCTGGCTGAGGAGTAGGGATCGAAGAGTGAAGGCAAACCCGGTTCCAAAAAATGCCATGCGGAAGTCGGATGTGTCGGCCGAAAGGCGCAAATACCGCAGCTTCGCTGTAAACGGACACAGCGCAACCAACATCCTTTTCAGGACGAACAAGGAAGAAGAAGAAGAGGAACTTATGTTAATGTTGTTTTCTCTTTCAGACAGTCATACAAGTCAACAAGAGATTCAGAGGATGGTCTACACCAGTCTTTTATGGGATTGACAAATCCTGCGCCACTTGACTACAGTAATCCTACTTTCAGGTTAGCAGTGTCTGAGTGGCTAAGCAGTTAGAGTGCTTTCATCTCATGGTATAGTTGCCAGGTTCCGGAATCAAAACCTTGCTGTGTTACGCGCTCCAATCCACTCATCTGTAAATGAGTACCTGACTCTGCTCTTGAGTTAGGGAAAACAAAGGCAGCGAGGAAGGGAACAGGTCAGACCACCTCATAGAAAAAGCTGGTCCTAGTATGGTGAAGTCTCTAACACTTCACTCCCCTATGGTAGTTTTTTTCTATGAGACTACCTTTACCTTTTATGTGCAGGTTAGCCTTGTGTACATCCAGACTGTGGGATACAATGGAATTTCATCTGCTCTCGCATGAATTTCAGGGTTAGAAATCTAACCAAAACCCTGAAAAACCTCCATGTGATGTTTCTTGGAAACAGGCAACCTTGCAATTGTTTGGCCAATGCTTCAGGGGTCGAGTAGCCACACCAGAGTGGCCCACTATCTTGATTCCCTCTGTGGTGAAACATGTACTCGTAGATAACCCAGCATTGCACACTAAGCAGGGAGGAGTTATATGAGCCCCCAGACTTAACTCCAGCTTTACCTGCCTAGATGCGTGCAGACGAAGCTAACTGAGTTTATGGTAGGCGATGGAGAGCTGGGAAGTGGCTCTGTTCAGGTTGTGACAATTACTTGGGAGAGCATAGAACCAGAGCACATAATTTTAGCCCTGCATATTTGGAGAGCCCTCATGGATGCAGAGAATGCACAGTCTGCTGCCCCTTGCCCTTTCTAGCATGAAACCAGATGTGAAGACCTTGTTAATGCTTGCCAGGCCATGAGAGAATGCCCGGGAAAGAAACTGAAGCTCATGACTCCAACCCAACAAGTTTTGGAATGGCAGAAAAGCCAGAGAAAAAAGCCCATATCTACAGTGTAGAAAATACCAAGGATTCTTCAACTTGATATTGGCAGCAAAAGAGTGGCAAGCTCTGCAGTGCTGGTTAAACAACAACATCCAGACTGTCAGGTATTGAAACTATGATAAGGCATTCAACAACTTAGACAAAGAATCATTTTGTAAGTAGATGAGGCACTGTGGAGTTCCCCATAAGTTCATTAACCTCATTAGGAAGACACATGAAGACTTGAAATGCAGTATCTTCATTAAGGACATCTTACATAATCTTTTGATGTAAGAATTGGAGTGTGGCAGGAATGCCTCTTGTCACGATTTGGCTGTAGATTGAATTATGAAACATCGTCTGCCAACAGAAATAGAATTCAGTAAGCTTTGACATAACAGCCTGACTGTCTAGATTTTGCTGATGACCTTGCCCTTTGATTCCATAATTAAAACCAGATGCAAGTCGTAATGAGAATATTAAATGAGAAGTCACATCAAATGGGTCTAAAAATCTGCAGAGAAAAGCCAAAAATGAATAGAATAAATGTGGCAAATTAGAACCAGACTGCACTTGAAGACCACCACTTCTTTCTCTTCTTCTTCGTTCACTTTGAAATGTCACCTTGAGTATGTTCGAAGAAAGCAGTGCTCGGCTTGAAATTGTTGGTATCTCTGTAGATTTTTTTCCAGGAATGGTACTGATGATAGCCATATTGATGCACTTTCTCTGTTCGTCATATGAGAGCATTACTACAAGATGTGGGCTCATACATACATCTTGACAGCAACATAGACAAAGTTGATTGAATACAAAAACCACCACTGCAAGAATGCTTTGTTGCAGGTTTCCTGCAAGAAGACCAACTGTAGTGGTGGCTTCATGCTACATAGGGAACGAAAAGGGAAATAGAAAAGGCCCATCATTGTCTTTTATTGCCAAGACATTTGTTGGAGTTTTTAAGTGTGCATCCATTTGGATCAGTGGTTAGAGTATTTTCCTCATGAGGAGAAGTTACTGGGATCAAAACCAGGCATCCTTATAGTCTTGTCTACCTAGATGTAAATAGGTACCTGACTCTGCTCTTGAGTTAGGGAAGGCAAAAGGAGGCAAAGAAGAGCACTGGTCACCACACCTCATAAAAAAAGCTGGACCTAGTATGTTGAAGTCTCTAACACTTCACTCCCCTCTGGCAGTATCTGCTATGGGACTACCTTTATTTTAAGAGTGAGCTTTTGATTGAGATATGAATGTATGTATGTGTGTGTATGTTTTTTTTTTGTTTTTTTTTTTAGTGTGAGTAAGTGAGAGATAGAGGGAGACTTTCCATGGTTACCTCTTTACTTTAATTTTTTCTGTTCATTTGTGTGAGGAAGAGTTGTTGGAAGCTGAAGTTTTCATTCTTGTGCCAAGGCTGCATCATTGGTTGATGTGAGCCAATGTTGAAGTAGGATTTCTGTTATAATATCCACATGTGTCTTGGTCTTCCTTGTGTCCCAAAACCAGATCTTCTAATTTGGTAGGCTCGTAGTGGTAAGTGACCGGGCTCAGTTCTCATGAGATGGCCGGACCACTTTATTTTCTATCTTTCTGTATATTTGATGCAGGATGTAGTTCCTACAATTTTTCTAATGTCCTCATTTCTCATTCTGTCTTTCCTGGTGATAATAATGGTCCTTCTTGGGCATTTCATCTCGCATGATATGATTTTCCTCTCCTGTACTCTAGTCAGGAAGCTCAGAAATGAGGTATCTGAGGAAGGTGGTTGAAGTAACAAGAAGAGATATGGTCCACAACCAGACGATAAGTCAAAGCCTAAGAACCCAGCCCCTGCAGACCCAAGTAGCACAGTCCCAACTAAGATGGTTTGACCATGTCTGCAGAATTGGAGAAGATCGGTTGCCATGGCAGGTATTGGGAGGCAAAGAGCCAGGGATCCAGACCTCCAGGACCACCCAGAATCCACTGGGAGGACAACATTAGACAATCTCTGAAGGACCAAGGACTAGAATGGAACCAGGCCAGGAGAAAGACAGCTGATAGGATAGTATGGCGCTCTCTCTTCCGAACCTCTACACCTCACGGTAAAAGAGGAACTAGTAAGTGAAGTGAAATGAGTGCTCTAGTCAGGGACCATGTCTGAACAAATGGTAGCTTTCAAGTATATTATCTACTGCTATTAGCAGCATATAATCTAATTATAACCCATTAGTGGTTAAACTGTATATTCTTATTCATTAATGTTTAAAAAAATTGTTTGACTGTTCATTACCTCATGTTTTAACGTCGTATCTCTTTTCATTCTGGAAAACGGCACGAAAAACTCGATAACCTAGGGGATCAGATAAGTCTAGTCTTTTCATCACTTCTGTCTGTAGTGACAATATATACTAGCTTACCTTATTCACAACACACTCAGCTAAAGAAAAACATGTCTTTCTGTAATCTGTGTGATATTTCCTTGCATATTTTTCTCTTTCTGGGCATCATTTGTTAAATGTTTTAGTCATTACAATTCTCAATAATTCTTCTATCCAGTAGCATCTCATGCTACAGGCCATCTTGTTTAGTTTGACTTATTCATTGTCCATGATTTGCTTCCATATGTCATGGTAGTTAATTTAATATCTAATTTTGCATCGCCATTGTCATCATCTCTACCCTTCAACTTTCCAAAGAGCAGAGGCCTTCAACAAATGTATGGCTCTTCTTAAGCATTTGATGTTTATAAAAAAATTTTATTCTCAACTTTTAAAGACTGCCAGAGGAAAGAGCAGAAAACTTGAGATTCAATCCATATAAGTCTGGACCAAGTAGTCAGGCACCAGTAATTGATCCCATAAACCGTAGCATCGCGCACAGCACCAATCGTCATTCTGGTGTGAGGCTAGACGGGGAAGCCAATGTGAAGCCAAGGCAGGCTAGATCAAATTCACAAGTGCCAAAAGAAAGGGTATGTATTATCTTCTTTCTTCTTCTTTTCCTTATTCGTTTCTTACGGATAGGTCTGGCTCTTGGGCTTCAGTTACCCTGAGCCACACACAAAAAAGTTGTCATCAGTGATTGATTCATAGTGTTTAACTCTGTGGGACAGTTTTGGCACACCTGAACCTTGGCTCCCTGAGCTAGTAGTGTTTAACTCTATGGGACAGTTTCAGCACACCTGAACCTTGGCTCCCTGAGCTAGTGGTATTTAACTCTGTGGGACAGTTTCAGCACACCTGAACCTTGGCACCCCGAGCTAGCAGTGTTTAACTCTGTGGGACAGTTTCGGCACACCCGAGCCTTGGCACCGCGAGCTAGTAGCGTTTAACTCTGTGAGACAGTTTCGGCACACCTGAGCCTTGACTCTGATTAACATTAACATTCATGTGCTTCTGCAGTGGTGGTTTTTGTAACAAATTGTTTTACATGATGATGGTGCCAGCCCCATGCATGCGTTATCACTTAGGTCTTATTGGGATACAGTTTAAGTATCAGTCATCAATAGTGAACATACATGTTACTAGGATCATGTGTGTCATTCTGTCGGAGGCTGTTTTTAAGCTTTACCCTGGCACATACATATATCGCGACAACAGGAAAGACTGAAGGAAAAAAAGAGATATGAGACAGACAAAGAGAGCAAATACTGGACAGTTTGACATCGTGGCATGGAAGGGAAGTCAACACCAGAATTGATAAATAGTACTGAAGACAGGAAGTTGAAGAGCCTTACATCTGTTGAAGGGCTATGATCTATGAGGAGTTGAAGGGTAGAGATGATTTCAATGATGAATATGTCCATGAAATAAATGCTGAACATGATAGACTATCACCAACGTGGAACTGATGACAAGAACCAGACAAGTGCCAGTGGAACAAGAGATGAGAAGAAGATGCTGGTGATGGATAGGACGCATATGGAGGAAACCTGCTGATAGCGTTACACGGCAGCCACTGTTCTATAACATCCAGGGTAAGAGAAGCAGAGGTAGACCAAAAATTACATGGAGAAGAGAACTGGAGAAAGAAGTTAAAATGAGGAAGATGTGTAGAAAACATGATCTGATGACACACAACAGGAAGACTTGGCATGTGTTTGTTGAAGGCCTATGCTCCTTGGGGAGCTAAAGGGTATTCATTCATTCATTCATTGATGATAGACAATGGTTGAATACTACTAAAGGAAATCTTAAAAAGGAAAAGAAAAGAGAGAAGAGAAATCATACGCCATGTTCAGATTTGATCTTAAATACAATATTCATAAAAAATAGATTGTGAAAAGGACATTTTTTAAACTGCCATGAGGTAGAAGAAAATAGGTGATGAATGCATTTTACTAGGAAAAGAGACAAAGAGAATCACCTACCTTACAGTCACAAGTTTTAATAGGGGACAAACAAACAAACTAAAACAGAAGCGAAAGAAAGTGAGAAGTAAGTTAAACATTTTTTAAAAAAAAAGTGGTATGACCAGTAAAAGCTAGAGGCTGGTGATCTTCTTTTCTCAACTTTCTACTTCTCAACAAGCATAGGCCTTCAACAAACATCTGCCAAGTCTTCCTGTCCCATGCCATCAGCTCAGGGTCTTCTTAATCCCCTTCGTGTCTGTCTCCAGTTTTCATTTCCATGTGTTCTTTGGTCTTCCTCTACTTTCCTTACCATGGGGATTTCAGAATAAGGATCGTCTGGTAATGCAAGCAACAGGTTTTAAGTGGCTGGGGATGCTGTCTGCAAAGTCCATATGAAACACATCTTCTAGCTTTGCTTTCTGCTGTTCAAATCTACAAGGGCATTGAAAAGCTACTGACTTTTTTTAAATGATTACATCCTCACTTGTATCTGTTGGCAGCTGAAGGAATATGCCTTCACACTAGGCCAGATGGCTGATGTTTAACCTCGCAAGACTTAAGGCAAAAAGGAAAATCAGAAGGGTCACTATAAAAGACTTGTTATTCGCTGATGACACTGCAATCGTCACTCAGTCAAAAGGAGCTTCAGAGCTTGATGAATCACTTCACCCACGCATGCAAGCACTTTGGCCTCACATAAGTCTAATGAAAATAAATGTGCTGGGTCAGGATGTGGGTGCTGCACCACTTATCACTGTCAATAACTATGAATTGGTAGTGGTGCACCACTTCACATACCTTGGGTGACAGACTCTCTGGACACAGAAATTGACAGCCGCATTGGCAAAGCTGCAGCCACCTTTGCCCTCCTCACAACACTTGTTTGGGGAAACTCCAAACTCACAACAAGACCAAAGCTGCGGTATATAACGTCTACGTCACCAGCAGACTTCTATATGGTAGTGAGACATGGACAACCTATGCTAAGCAAGAAAGAAGGCTTAATACTTTCCATCTACGGTGTCAATGCCACATCCTCGGTATTTCGTGGAAGGGCAAAGTGACAAATATCGAGATGTCACGTGCTAGCCTTCAAAGCATGTATACACTGCTTAGACAGTGCAGACTATGCTGGCTTAGCCATTGCTGCTGCATGGAAGATGGTCGCATCCCAAAAGATATCTTCTACAGACAACTGGCAGATGGTAAAAGAACAGTTGGGCGACCACAGCTGAAGTTCAAAGATGTGTCCAAGAGAGAAATGAGGGCACTGGACATGAATCCGGCTATTTGGGAGGATGAGGCTGCCGATTGTACCATGTGGTGATGCTCTCTGCGGCGCCACCTCAGATTATGCGAAAAGAAGCTCTCACAACAAGCAGAAGAGAGGAGAAAACATCGAAAAGAACACCAGGAAAAAAAGCAGCTGAGGGCTGTCACCTCAGGGGCGCATTCCCATAAAAAAAAAAAAAAAGACCTGTAACAAGTGTTTTTATTATGCTCCACCCACCATTGCTGTACTTCAACTACTGAATCCCCAGACCTCAAATAGCAAAGAACGGCATCGATTGCTCTCTTTTGGAAATAACATCTTGTCAGTTATGACACAAGTGTCTAAAAAAAAAAAAGACCTGTAACTAAGTGTTTTTATTTGCTTCCACCACCATTGCTGTACTTCAACTACTGATCCCCAGACCTCATAGCAGACGGCAATGATTGCTCTCTTTTGTAACATCAGTTTATTTTAGACGTTTTAAATTTTGTTTTTGGAAATAGCAGTTAGTGCTCCTTGTTTAGAAAATTGTTTTATATATATCCATTCAGTGCCGGCCTCAATACTTGCGGGGCCCCATTTGGACCATTCAGGTGGGGCCCCCTCGATATAAGATTATAGTTTTGTTGTAACACGTTGTATGTCAAAATTTAGCTAATAAACATAGATATTGTTTTATTTTTAATATGGTGTAATCGCATATATTCCAGAATATCTGATCTAAAATAATCTTCATTCCTTATTTTGGTTGAAATGAAGAGTAGTGGGACGTGCTCTTTGATGTCATCTAGTAAGGCACCTGTCGCGAGGGCGGTTGGAGGTGATAGGACAGCTTGAATGGAATGGAAGAATAAAGATAATAATGTCTTATTGATAGCTTCCGAGTTTGAAGAAAACTGCCTCTCCTCGGGAAATAGTGTACTAGAAATTTACTTAAAAGAGAATTCTGGTACCTAAACAGGATATTTTCTGGACGATAAATTCTTCCTCAGGAATCCTACAAAAGGACTGTGTAAAGCACATAAGGTTGAGAAAGAGATTTGGTGTCCAGCCACAATTAAAATATCCCGACCCAATAGAAGTTAATTGAATTATGGCTGAGCCCCCAGGGTGTAGATTTATATTTAAAACAAAATACAACCCAAATAAAGTTAACAAGAAAAATAACAACAGACTCTGTTATGTTAAATTGGATAAAAGGGTATAGAATCTTTCATCTTTTTTATATACATATAAATATGAAAAAAAAGGTTTAGCTATACTGTTTAAATAAAAAAACAACTAGTGTTGGTCATCACTTGGACCAGAGATCTTTTCTATGGTAGTGTTGCTGGTAGGTATTATACTCAACTCTCCGAAGGCCTGTAGTAGCTGCGGAGATGATTTTGGTTCGGACTCTCTTGGTTTGGTATGCTCCAGCACTTTGGTCTCATAAACAGTTCTATGGGTTCAGAGGGGGTCAGAGTTTGCTTCCCTGGACTCAGTGCACCTCACAGATAAGGATGGGGTAAGTCACCTCTGCTGAATATCTCTTCTGCTTATGGGATGTGTGGTATGGTTACTGGGTGATAGGATATGGTTGGGTATGGTAACCTATTTGATAGGGTATGGTGGGTAAGGATAATCTTGGGTACCATGGACTTGTACCCTGGTTTGTACCCTGGACCTGGTTTAGGTATCTGGTAACCGCAACCTGAGTTTTTGCTTTGTAACCGCAACCTGGGTTAGTACCTCGTAACCGCAACCTGGGTGGATTCGCTCAACGAATTCACTACCGATATTTGCAACCAGAAATGCCCCTCTCTAGGGCCCATAAACTCACGTCTGTTCCGAATGATGGTTAGTGGTCTAATGCTTATAATTCCCTCCTAAAATTCCAGGTGAGGTTCCCGGGCAGGGGTGGGCTGTGATTTGGGTGGCATTGTTGCCAATACATCTTCTGGTCCCAGGGGTATCAAGTTACCTTCATTTCAATTCGCACTAGCGTCCATCGTTTCCGGCTGTTTTACATGCGTCCAGTTCGTGAACAACAAAGACGGTCGACTTCCTGTTCGAATCGTTGTACCGTGTTCCACCTTCGACTTTTGCTGGCGAAGTGAATAATTTATTACCTTGGACCGAGAATCCTGAGCTAGTAAAATACTGTTAAAGAGAGAGAGACTCTTTCATTATAAGAATGAAAAAGTCAACTGAAGGGAAAAAGTTTTCAATCTAACGATAGAGATTTTTAGAGGAATAAAATAATAGACAGAAGAAAAAGTCGGTGAGAGTCGTTTCACGACATAAGCCCCCTTTTGAAAGTTCGGCCAACGGCCAACTAAGTTCGAGCCGACTCTTCTCTTATGTCAGACACTACATTCATGTATCGTGTCCTCCATTCTTCAATCCAAATATTTCCTCTTTTTCCTCTGTCGAACGGTATGCCTGTAATCCACACATGGCTATCCGTTTCCTCTTCAAGAAGTAGTTGAGGTGGGTTGAGCAAGCCTGCTCGCAAAAATATACCTCTCCTCTTTTCTCCCTTCTGGATCCTCCATTGAAGCTTGCCTCCTGGCAAAGAGCTTGCCCTAAAGCCTACACTCTGCTTACAATTGGATCTATAGCAAATAGTTTTGCGTGATGAGGTTGCCAGCCTCATACACAACCTTATTTTAGTCATATTGCTTGACCTGTCTAAGGACACATACCTATCTCCCCAGGTATGAGAGCGTGTATGTTCTTCTACCCCTGTTTCTCCAGTGACAGAGAAAGATAAGTCTACCAGTTGTTCCTGCCCACCAGGTACCAAGGAAATTTGGACCTTCTTCACTTTCTGATCCCAGAGAGTGGGTGAGGTTATCGGAATTGACTGAAGACTAAGTTCTTGAGGCTCATGTTCCTCTTTAGCCGTTTCTCCCGTGTTAAAGGAAGATATTCCTGAAACATGTTCCATCCCACCAGGTACCAAAGAAATTTGGACCCGCTTCACTTTCTGATCCCAGAGAGTGGGTGAGGTTATCGGAATTGAGTGAAGTCTTAGTGCTTGAAAGTCCTGTTCCTCTACAGCCGCTTCTCCCATGTTAAAGGAAGGTATTTCTGAAACATGTTTCATCCCACCAGGTACCAAGAAATTCTGGCCCGGCTTCACTTTCTGCATGCAGATAGTGGGTGAGAATATCAAAACTTGTTCAGAATTAAGTGCACTGGGGTGGTCAATCCCTTTGCACTCTTCCAACTTTTCAGTGAAAATATTGGAAGATGAGTTAGGCATTGGAGTCTCCATAGCCTGTTCAGTCACGCCATCTCTGGATCGTGCTGAGTCTCCTAAGATGATATATTTCCCTCCTTGAGGTATCGGGTAAATTCGTTCATCTAATATTGCGGCCTTTACTTTGCCGTTTACAAAGTTCGACCTAACTTCTACATAAGCTAAAGGCAAAATCATCCTTCTGTTGATTATCATGGGTGCTGTTACCTCAACATCCTCTTCGGTGACTTGATCAAGGTCGATAACAGAGGCTGAGACAAGGGCATCACACCCAAGACCTGGATAATACAAACAGGTGATTTCTTCTCCATTTACTGTGGCAGTCTCCACATTTTGAGAATCCCTGTATCCACTCCGGGCCTTCGTCAAGTTCCCATCCATGGTAGGGACCTTAGCTTTGTATGAAGTCTGTGGGATTGGGTCTCGGCGCATACAGTCTAACTGATGTAAGTTGGCCGACAGGTGATGTTCAAGAACATCCCTTCCCTTCCCATAGGGTTGCGTAATCCTTTTCTGTTGAGTGATCCTATTTGGTTGAGCGATCCTATTTACCAGGTTGTTGGTGCGGTTGTTGTTGATATGCCTGTTGTGAGTCTTTGCGGAGGATGAGGAAGGTCTCTTCAGATTATTAGCACAGCTGTGCTTAATCTTGTTTTCAGGATAGTCTAGTTGTCTCCGTTTAGATATCCTAGCCTCTGCTCTGTCTGAGCATAAATTCTGAGACATAGACTTGGCTTCATGTGGTGCAGTGATATTTACCACTGAAGATGGTGATGCAACTGGCAAAGGAGTGGCCTGATGAGTATCCCTAGATTCAAGTTTATCCCTGGATTCCATATTTGTAGGTTGAAACTGAGTTTCCAGTTCTTCCTTACACTGGAGGGATTTTTCTTGTCTTTGTCTCTCAT
Organism: Oreohelix idahoensis; assembly: GCA_024509875.1. Lineage (NCBI taxonomy): Eukaryota > Metazoa > Mollusca > Gastropoda > Stylommatophora > Oreohelicidae > Oreohelix > Oreohelix idahoensis. The sequence continues at coordinate 75,537 of JAMPIV010023165.1, read as the reverse complement.
GTTCCACATTCTCTTCCTGGTATTTTGCTCTCCATTTCTTCCTTTCTGCTTCTCTCATCCTGCATTTTTCCATCTTTTGTGAAACAAAAGTATCCAGTTCTTCTCCGGAGAGTTCACACTCAATGGCTAACTCTGTCCAGAATGTTCTCCACTCATTCAACTCTACAGATTCTTCCATTATATCCGTAGTGGTTCGTTGAGCGAGTATGAGATCTCTAACTCACAAACAATAATTAAGGCAAAAATACTTTCTATAGTCTTAACTATACTAAAGTATTACAAAACCATATATTAAATCAAACCAGCATTTATAACCATCAAATTAAAAATTAGTTAACAATAGGTAACTAATTTCCAGCAGTACCACCAAGAAGAGTTCTCATAACACAACTTAAAATCTGTTTTACTTGCAAAAATATTATATGTATTTTAGTCTAGGGTAATTTATATGTCCCCTCTTTAATCTAATCCCAGACCTGGACACCAATAAGTGACAAGTACCTACAGCAGTAGTGATCTAGGAAAGATAAAGAGTTTTCATATCTCAGACAAGTGTCTAAATATGAAATAAGAGTTAATCCCGGACGAGCGTCCCAGTTGTCGCGAGGGCGGTTGGAAGGAGATAGGTCAGCTTGAATGGAATGGAAGAATAAAGATAATAATGTCTTATTGATAGCTTCCGAGTTTGAAGAAAACTGCCTCTCCTCGGGAAATAGTGTACTAGAAATTTACTTAAAAGAGAATTCTGGTACCTAAACAGGATATTTTCTGGACGATAAATTCTTCCTCAGGAATCCTACAAAAGGACTGTGTAAAGCACATAAGGTTGAGAAAGAGATTTGGTGTCCAGCCACAATTAAAATATCCCGACCCAATAGAAGTTAATTGAATTATGGCTGAGCCCCCAGGGTGTAGATTTATATTTAAAACAAAATACAACCCAAATAAAGTTAACAAGAAAAATAACAACAGACTCTGTTATGTTAAATTGGATAAAAGGGTATAGAATCTTTCATCTTTTTTATATACATATAAATATGAAAAAAAAGGTTTAGCTATACTGTTTAAATAAAAAAACAACTAGTGTTGGTCATCACTTGGACCAGAGATCTTTTCTATGGTAGTGTTGCTGGTAGGTATTATACTCAACTCTCCGAAGGCCTGTAGTAGCTGCGGAGATGATTTTGATTCGGACTCTCTTGGTTTGGTATGCTCCAGCACTTTGGTCTCATAAACAGTTCTATGGGTTCAGAGGGGGTCAGAGTTTGCTTCCCTGGACTCAGTGCACCTCACAGATAAGGATGGGGTAAGTCACCTCTGCTGAATATCTCTTCTGCTTATGGGATGTGTGGTATGGTTACTGGGTGATAGGATATGGTTGGGTATGGTAACCTATTTGATAGGGTATGGTGGGTAAGGATAATCTTGGGTACCATGGACTTGTACCCTGGTTTGTACCCTGGACCTGGTTTAGGTATCTGGTAACCGCAACCTGAGTTTTTGCTTTGTAACCGCAACCTGGGTTAGTACCTCGTAACCGCAACCTGGGTGGATTCGCTCAACGAATTCACTACCGATATTTGCAACCAGAAATGCCCCTCTCTAGGGCCCATAAACTCACGTCTGTTCCGAATGATGGTTAGTGGTCTAATGCTTATAATTCCCTCCTAAAATTCCAGGTGAGGTTCCCGGGCAGGGGTGGGCTGTGATTTGGGTGGCATTGTTGCCAATACATCTTCTGGTCCCAGGGGTATCAAGTTACCTTCATTTCAATTCGCACTAGCGTCCATCGTTTCCGGCTGTTTTACATGCGTCCAGTTCGTGAACAACAAAGACGGTCGACTTCCTGTTCGAATCGTTGTACCGTGTTCCACCTTCGACTTTTGCTGGCGAAGTGAATAATTTATTACCTTGGACCGAGAATCCTGAGCTAGTAAAATACTGTTAAAGAGAGAGAGACTCTTTCATTATAAGAATGAAAAAGTCAACTGAAGGGAAAAAGTTTTCAATCTAACGATAGAGATTTTTAGAGGAATAAAATAATAGACAGAAGAAAAAGTCGGTGAGAGTCGTTTCACGACAGCACCCATGTCGTTAGGGTTAGGATTAATATTATGATTAAGGATTAGGTTTAGGATTCCTAAACCTAATCCTTACCCCATATTACTGTGTCTCTGAATTCTTTTTTAAGGCCGTATTGAACATACGTCCTACTGTTCTTCATTTCAACCTTTTGTGACTTTTCACTCAGCCTGTATTTTATAGAACATGGGCCAGAAATGTTGTTAATTAATTACCATTACAAATTGGTCCCTCCTCCACTTTAAAAGATTGTGTCATATACATACATGCCACACCTCAGAGATGAAAAACCTGTACAAAAAATTAAAAAAACCTGTACAAAGACCCGCAAAACCTGTACAAAGACCCGCAAAACCTGTACAAAGACTGAAAAACGTAACAAAAGAGTTTATTCATGTAAAAGTATATTCAATTAGATGGTTCTACACCATCATAGTGACATGCGGCCTTTGCCTTTTTAAGCATGTCTTCACTTGCTTTAAAACCTAAACAACAAGAGTTAGAATTTATTTTGCATTGTAGAAATGCTGTGACTGTATCATCATTTAGTCTATTTCTGCAGTCCGTGTGAATCTTTTTCATCATAGAGAAAGACCTCTCACAGTCAGCATTGCTGTGAGGCAATGTCAATAAGCGTTTCACTATGACTGCCAGACTGGGAAATCGTGTACGACCAGTGCTAGTTTTCAGGTTGATTATGTCAAGCCAGTACCTAGAAAAGCTTCTTTTTTGTCCAGCGTCAAATCTTGAAATACATTCATCAGGCAGCAAACAATAATCTTCAAATTCATCCTTTAACACCTCTTGGTCTAAATGTGGTGCAAAAGTGTTGGCCAGCTTACAGATTGCTGTATATTGAACTGTGTCTTTAAAGGCTGGATCAAGAATTTTGATATCCTTAAGGACTTCATTCTCAAATGGAAATTTATCCAATATCTTTTTCACAACAGCAACATAAAAGTTCCTCACATCTCTGAAAAATGAATTTCTCACTTGAGAACTTATATCTAACTCTTCCAGTAATGTCCTGTTGGACAGACCAACAGCAAGTGTATGGTCATCATGCTGTAGATCACGTTCAGCATACTTTAACAATCTTATATCTTTCACCTCTTTTACATATTTCATCTCTACAAATTTGACAATAAATTTTCGTAGCAGACGATCCATTTCATCCATCATACCACCTATTTGGGACTCATCTGTCTGAAACAATTTGTTAAATTCAGTCAACAGAGGTAGCACAAATTGGTAGCACAAATTGGAGAAAACGTAGAGTCATCTGGGTCAGTGGTGATTTTAGTAACTGATGAATGTTTTTGACACGGCATGGTTTTTCCATATCGTCGTGGCTCTCGAAGTATGAAGATAGAGCAGAATATTGATTTAAAATTCTGTCCACTACTTTCTGCAAAGAAAGCCAGCGAGTCTGGCAGTGCTTTAGTATGTCTAGTGCATCCACTCCTGTAAACAGTTGAAACTCTCTGTATGATTTTTTCCGTTTTGAGCTATGCTCAAAATGATAGAAGATATCTATCAAAAGGTCATCAACAGGAATAGTCAGCTGCTTTATACCCTCCTTGGCACAAAGATTTGCAAGGTGGCAAATACACCCTATACTAAACACATCAGGGTTCTTGCTCTTGATTCGCGTTAGTACAGAGTTTGATTTGCCAACCATTACATTGCAGTTGTCACTTGCAAAACCTATACAGTTAATCCATGGGATTTGTAAGTCGCTGAACACAGCATCAATATCACTGAAAATAGCTTCACTGGTTCCACCAGTACCGACCGGCATGCCCAGCAACCTGGTTCTAGGTCCTATGCCATCTTCAAATACCCTCACCATTATAGCTAAACGCTTGTCAGTTTTTCTATCATTTGACTCATCGATCATCAAGGAGAAAGGTGTCTTCCTGCATAATTTGATGACTGGCTCCGTTGCAGATGGAGCCAAGCAGTTTTTAATAATGGCTGTTGTTTTGGTTCGCTTGCATTTGAAACGTTTGGCAATAGCACTGTCCGGAAACATCTCAGCTGATAAGTCTGAAAAATGGTCAGCTATAGAAGCAGCTATGTTGTGTTGAGCAATAAAATTTGCAAATAAAACTTCAGCCCTCGTTATTTTATCATCTTCTTGTTGAGGCTGAGTAAAGAAGGCCTTGATAGAACTTCCGTTCTTCAGCTGATAGTTCCTTTCACGCAGTTTTGTTTTGAAATGCTCCCTCACATCGTGTAAGCCAGATGCCATCACTTTAATATCTCTATTGCATATTCTACAGTATGCATGTGAAGAGCCTAATTTGGATGTCTCAATAATCCCAGGGAATGTAGTTGTCCAGTCAGATTGAAACTTCCCACGACGTTGATCTTCTTCTAACCTCCTTTTTTTAAAGTTAGGCTCAGCCATGCTGTTAGATGGATGCAATATTTCCTGCTAGACAGAAAAAAAAAAAAATTAATGTGAAAAAGTAAATACAAATATTAATAATCAATTTGAAAAATATAATTATTTGTAATTTTAATATTATATAATGAAATAGAATCTTGGAAAAAAATTAATACAATTTATGGTTGAAATGAAGAACAGTTGCTGTGTTTTCTATAGTGCCTTATAAAAGTACAGGCCTAAAGAGACCAGTAATAAGCATTATGGGTTAGGAATCTTAAATTTAAAATCTAATAAATTTTTTGCTAGCGCTGGCGTAATATTAGCCTGTATATTTTCTACCGAACTTCAAAAATTGGAATAGCCGTTAAAGCCCAATCTTTTAAAGTGGAGGAGGGACAAAAAAAACAGTATATGATTCATATACTGTTTTTTTTGTCCCTCCTCCACTTTAAAAGATTGTGTCCTATACTCTGTTTTTTTGGTCCCTCCTCCACTTTAAAAGATTGTGTCATATACTCTGTTTTTTTGGTCCCTCCTCCACTTTAAAAGATTGTGTCATATACTCTGTTTTTTTGGTCCCTCCTCCACTTTAAAAGATTGTGTCATATACTCTATTTTTTTGGTCCCTCCTCCACTTTAAAAGATTGTGTCATATACTGTTTTTTTTGTCCCTCCTCCACTTTAAAAGATTGTGTCATATACTCTGTTTTTTGGTCCCTTCTCCACTTTAAAAGATTGTGTCATATACTCTGTTTTTTTGGTCCCTCCTCCACTTTAAAAGATTGTGTCATATACTCTGTTTTTTGGTCCCTCCTCCACTTTAAAAGATTGTGTCATATACTGTTTTTTTTGTCCCTCCTCCACTTTAAAAGATTGTGTCATATACTCTGTTTTTTTTGGTCCCTCCTCCACTTTAAAAGATTGTGTCATATACTCTGTTTTTTTGGTCCCTCCTCCACTTTAAAAGATTGTGTCATATACTGTTTTTTTTTGTCCCTCCTCCACTTTAAAAGATTGTGTCATATACTCTGTTTTTTTGTCCCTCCTCCACTTTAAAAGATTGTGTCATATACTCTGTTTTTTTGGTCCCTCCTCCACTTTAAAAGATTGTGTCATATACTCTGTTTTTTTGGTCCCTCCTCCACTTTAAAAGATTGTGTCATATACTCTGTTTTTTGGTCCCTCCTCCACTTTGAAAGATTGTGTCATATACTGTTTTTTTTCTTCCTGCTCCATTCTTACTTCATCATCGACTTATTTTCATCCTGCAGCTTGCTCTGTTGAATCATCTTCACTTTCACTTCTATGTCTTCATTCAAGCATGTTAATTCCACAGTTGTCTTCAAGTCTATCCTAACAAGTCTCAAGTTGAGTCGCAAGTCCCTAACAGTAGATTTCAAGTCCCACGTCGAGTCTCATTTTTCTGTATCTAAAACTGTTTTTAACCATAGATGCATTTATTTGCAAAATCACATCATTCACTGTACATAATAATCAAAAATAACAAGCTGATTTTTATTATTTTATTTACTGACTGCTTTTATTTGAAAAAAAATCTTTGTGATTTTTCTTTTCACACAAAATTACCCAGCCACAGTATTTATTTTTCAGTGTTACTTTTTAGAAATACTGTGACATTACGGTAAGTTGGTTCGGCAAAATTCATGAATGTCGAGTCACTAATAATAATACTTACATGTCGAGTGTCCAGTCGCGTCATTGTGGTGACTTAAGTCCTACTCTAGTTTGAGTCGATTGACAACACTGGTTAATTCCATCTCCTAAATGTTTTTCTGCTCACAGTCATCCAGTCGAGGACAGTCAGCACAATACCCACATTACCAGCCTCCCCCACCCAGTTCGGACTACGTGGAAGATACTTATTCTAAGGTACTTTGGCTTATATGTCATTGTAAAGGTCCTTTTACTCATTTATACTCTTGAAGTTGTAGGGGACCTTTATACATTGAAGTAACTTCTGTTCTGATATGGCTGACTTAATTACAATCAGCTTCGGTCGGGCTTACAAGAATGGCCGACAAACTTCAAGAAACGTGAATGACATAATCGTGTGCCAAGGTAAATTTGTAAAGTTCAACTGTCAAGGTATTAGCCTGAAGTCGGGATCTTCATTTTTATAAATCCCATTTATTATTGACGAGTATTCAGGTTTATAATAAAATTCTCCCAACGTGCTTGAACAGAACTGGCTGGATCCAATAATTTCCCTTTACTGTTAATCCAATTTCAGGACATCTTAATGATGGGACAACAATTCCCCGAAGGATGTTCCGACTAGATTCAACATAGTAAGATGCAATATAAATATATTCCGTAGATTAAACGAAACTTACTGTGAAATCCTTATGGCAATAGCTTCCACCTGGAAGGCCGTATAAAATAGAAAATACACAGAAGTCTACCCACTATATGGGGTTTAAATAACAAACAGACCAAGGTCTGACTTTCATTCCAGCCATCTCTCCATGAGGTCACTACGTCATCTACTGTTTAGCAACAAAATGCAAAATACTAGCGCACAAATATGTGCGCTTCCGTGCGCGATGAATTCAAATTATAAATATATTCTTACCACATTAGTTGATGCGTACCCTCTTAATAGAAGTAGGACCCATGACTACTTTATTACTGTTAAGGACCCAAAAAGGACGCAACAGTTTACCTTATACCCCGCGAAAAAAAAATAATAAAAGAATGGAAATAAAACCCGCGAAGTAATCAACACACTTAGCAGTACTAAATAAGTATGAGTGGTGATATGCTACCGAAGTTATGCGTGAAAATCACTAGCGCTATGAACTAGAAATAATCTATTTGCTATAAACATATTAAATATTAAACATAATTAAATATGATTAAGTAATAGTATAAGCATAGCGTCCATGGCCTTAAAATGTTATTAATTCACACTTTCACTTATTAATTAAAGTGAAGAAGTTGCAATGTTATATTAGAAAACAGTCAATACTTCTCAAAGTTCCGCTTGACTTAAAATGTTATCACTTTTAAATGTTATATGCACACACTAGTCCAATGTTTTTATTTAAGTTCATGTTATTTCAACGTTAAACTGTATATGCTAATTTACTACAATGTCAATGTAGACACAAAACTAGTGTAAAGTCAATAATAATAACAATCTCGATGAACGAAGTAAGGTTCTTTGAGTATAAAGTCACAATTAAGGAACTGATCGTGCAGAGGCGTCACTCTTCATAGGGCGTAGAAGCTCGATTGACTCAAAAGGACTGAATGATTTTCCTCTGTAGGTGTCAGTTTTCTGGACAAGTACATAACTGGGTGCCATGTACCGGTGTACTCCTGTAGTAATGCGCCGCCTATGCCAAAATTTGACTCGTCACTGCGGAGCACAAAAGTTCTGCCTGCATGAGGCAACCTTAAAACAGGTGCGGCAGACAAAAGTAATTTAATAGGATCTAACGTGATTTGATGTTCTTGCGACCACCGAATCATGTTAGCTAAGCCCATCCTTAATAAAATAGAGAGAGGAGTAGTGATAGTAGATCAAATGGTAATAACTATAGTACCAAAAAAAAATAATGAGCTAACCGGCCCAATAAAAGAAAAAATAAAGATAGTGAATAAAGTTGCAAAGCAGCGGCTGGGAGACTTTATCAGACCATAAATCGAGGATTCCTCAGCAAGAAAGAGGTTGGTAAGAAAACGAAGATGGCTGTATACCGCTCCACCTATGTCCCAGTCTTGACATATGGATGCGAGTCATGGGCAATGACTACAACCCACAAAAGCCAGATCCAAACCTCAGAAATGAGGTATCTGAGGAAGGTGGTTGAAGTAACAAGAAGAGACATTGTCCGCAACCAGACGATACGTCAAGGCCTAAAATCCCACCCGCTGCAGACCCAAATAGAACAGTCCCAACTAAGATGGTTTGGCCATGTCTGCAGAATGGGAGAAGATCGGCTACCACGACAAGCATGGGAAACAAAGAGCCAGGGATCCAGACCTCCAGGACGACCCAGAGTCCGCTGGGAGGACAACATTAGACAATCTTTGAGGGACCGAGGACTAGAATGGAACCAGGCCAGGAAGAAGACAGCTGATAGAATAGTCTGGCGCTCTCTCTTCCAAACCTCTACACCTCACGGTAGAAGAGGAACGACTAAGTAAGTAAGTAGAATAAAGTTGCAACATACAGGATATCTGAAAATAAAGAAATGTAAATATGCAAGACATAAATGATATAAAGAACAGAGAAGTATCTGCAATAGTAGAAAAGACAAGTACAAAACATCCGGAAGAATGAAAAATAACGCACCCACAAACGCAACTATAAAGTGCGTGGTGCAGAGTTTTGTACAAATTGCACGTCTAGAGAATGGTGCGCAAAAAGAGAACCGTGTATTAAATTAACAGCTCTGTGAGCGTCACGATAATTATTAAAGCGCACAAAAGCAAGCTGGTTAAAATAATTTTGAAGTTCGAACAAGCGAACAAATTTAACATTACTGATTTTCTGAAAAAAAATGTTTCAGTGCATACCAAGTGGTATGAGACGGAATGTTGCACACCAGAACAGTGCGATTCAGTGATATATGATCTCGGTCAGATCGCAGCTGAGCCCAAGTATCATTCAACTTATTATGTGTCGCGTGTGCTAAACGTGACGAAGAAAGAAGGCACATATTATGTTTTTCCTTGTATGATGTAATAATAGGACAAAATATAAATGTTAGAAAAAATATTTTCTATAGGAAAAGCCTAAAATAACAAAGTCATGAAGAAACATATGACTCAGATGAGAAAAAATGATGACTGAACGCACCGAGTCATCAAAGAAATGTGGTAATAACTCCAAGTATCAATGGGCTAATATCTGCGCGAAGCAGAATTAGGCACCAATTGTAAATGAAGAGAATGGTGATGAAAATATACACCATTGTCTCACTCGATAACCAAACGAGCATCTCTCTTGGTACGAAATGTAACCACAGCATCACCATACCTGTTATTGGTAGGTGGCAACAGACGCACAAACTTAACGTCTGCAGTATAGTTAAGAAAATCTCCTAGTGACTGCCATGTCGTACCTAGTGGCAGATTGCGCACTAGAACGGTGCGAGAATATGCACCTTTACCAATATAGGTAGTATCGCTGTCACTAAAATGTGAACGAGAGTAATGTGTATGTTTAGTTATATGAGGAACATTTACCTTTTTCCTTCTCATATATATATCATCTTTATTCAGCGGTGTATCATACTGATAGCACTTAGTATGATACCTATCAGTATTCAAAGCAGTAGGTTTAAAGCATGTCGATGACCACTGCTTGTTAGGCAAAGTGACAATTTTGCTGACTAACCTATTGATTTTAATTTTATTAACTGAGTTAGAACTAACTCTGATGCTGTTAATATGATTAGGAAGCACCCTATCACCTTTGACGTTCTCATTGGTTTTTTTAAGATCAGTTTGACTCTGATCATGTCGCCAAGACTTATCTCCCGAATTGGCAGTATTATTTCGTCGAGGGAAGGTATATCTCCCCCGGAATGATTTTTTTGTAAAACCATGCTGACTATCAGCATTGAGTTCTTGGTGCTGACTCTTAGTTTTAAGGTGTTGATCATCAAAATTATGTCTAATTCTGTCAACCTTGACAGCAGATAACCCCTTGTTGTTCAAGACAACGTCCAACAAACCATCAATTCTGTTGCGAAGTTTCGTAATTGTTAAATCAGCAATTTCTTTCTCCTTAGCCAGAGCCATGCGTATTCTAACTTGGGTCTCGACTTGAAGTTTATCATAATCGTGCTTTAAGTTACTTAATTGAGAATTAAGAATTTTCTCGTTAGCAATTTTATCATTGAGATCTACTTTCAATTTTTCAGTCTGAGATGTGGTCTCCAGTTTAAGACTCTCAATTTCTTGTTGGAGATTTTGGATAGTTGCTAAAGACTTAGCCTTCTCCTGTACAAGTTCAAGTTTGAGCTCATCAAGTCTGGACTGTAACGAGTCCATATCTTCTAGCTCCTTTTTCTCCTTCTCCAGTTTAGATTGCATTAATTCTTTCTCATGAGGAGGTAAATTTTCTATTCTCATTATCTCAGCCAATTTCTTAACACGCTTCATATCCACCAACTGCAATACTGCCTGACTCTCCTTAAATAATTCTTCCTTTCTCTTCAATTCATACCACTCTGGAGTAATTCTTCTCCTCTCTTCTGATGCCCAGACTGCATATTCTACTAAAGCTTCACCCTTCAAATTCTGCGATCTTCCAAAATCCATTAAATGTTCTAGTATAGACATCCTGTCTAATTTATGAGTTTCCAACTCATTCAGTTAAATATTTCTTCAAGAAATTCAAATTACCACTCAATTACTGTGTAACAAGTTCCTGTCCATAGAACTGCAACAGATACTTGCTAATTATATTAATAATGTTACTAATCAAAGAATCAAATTATGCATAAAAATATTATCAGAGTACAACAGAAGTAGACAATGTAACAATAGCGACAAAGACAAGATATAAAGGACAAATGAAAACGTTCGCAGAAATCAAATGAACCACAAAGTAGAACTAAAAAAGAGAACTTTGCAAAGAATGCAATGACAACTGCGAAGAAAAAATAACAAGACAAGTGACAACACAAGGTATAAACACAAAAGGTGTATGTCACAGTATAATATCTACACTTTCATGACATTGTCCTCTAAGCTCGTATCAAACTGCGAGAGGTCACACAATCAACATACTTGTAAACGCCATTCACAAAGCGTACACGAAGGCGTGCTGACAATCTCCCTTTTTAATAATAACAATGAAACACGTAGGAATTCAATAATAATAGCAATACATTGTCAGCAATAACCATATGGTTGGATCAACAAATCCTACTACCCCTGGACTATACAACAAGGCTGTACAAAAGCCAGCAACCATAAAGAGAGCACGATTAATATGCAATGCGGCTTCTAAAGCCGGCCAACTGACATCTTTCTCTGTCAGGCTTCCTGTTCACTCCATTCCATTGCACCCCTTTGCACCATTTTCTTTAAAGCTGACGTGCGCACCAAAATATATGTTTATTCCACCAAAGTCCATGTGCGCAACAAAAGATATTATGTGACATCTACCCCCTTCCCCAGAAAAGAAAACGGAGTTTTCTTCTCCCTGAGAGCAGTAGATTTCACAGCATGCAACAAAATATTAGACAAGTTCAACCAAAAAAAAAAAAATTTACACTGGTGTACGTAGACGTCGTGCCTACGAACACATATATCTCATGTCCCAAAAATTACAATCTAGACAGAGCATCTGCCACGACATTAAGTCTACCCTCTAATGGGATAATTGTGAACTGGAACTGTTGTAGCAACAAGGCCCAACGAGTCAACCGTGAGCTTGTCGACTTCGAAGATTTCAAAAACAGTAGAGGTCGATGATCTGTCTGAAGTATAAACTGGGACCCTATCAAGTAACGGGACAGTTTTGACACTGCCCATACTATAGCCAGGCATTCTCTTTCGATTGTTGAGTACCTGGTCTCTGCCGGTAACAGTTTCCGACTAACATACATCACAGGATGTAGTGTACCCTCGTGGTCTTGCATAAGACATGCGCCAATTCCCACAGATGACGCGTCGGTCCGCAGTATAAATGGTTTGCTCAAATCAGGCAAAAGAAGGATTGGTCGTCTGGAAAATAACTCCTTGATTTTTGATAATGCTTTCTCGCATTCTGCCGACCATACAACCCTGTTAGGCATCCCTTTACTAGTAAGAGAGGTTAAAGCATCAGAAATTGTAGAAAATTGAGGGATGAACTTGCGATAAAAATTGACAAGTCCCATCAGGCTTCTGACCTGCCTCTTAGTCCTTGGCGCTTGTAGTTCCATAATTTTTGTAACCGTGCCAGTCTCGGGTTTTAATAGATTATTACCTACGATAAACCCCAAAAAACTCAACTCACTAAAACCGATACAAATCTTACTAGGGCGTGCCGTTAAACCATGCTTACGTAAACAACGCAACAGGGAAGACAACCCTGACATATGTTGTTCCCATGTTTCATGGAACAGGCAGATGTCATCGATGTACGTAATCACATCCGTACGATGACCTAGTAACTTTCTCATCATTCTGACGAAAGTTGCGGGTGCATTAACTAGCCCGAAACACATAAAATTAAACTGAAATAAACCCTTTGGGGTGGAAAATGCCGTCAAAGGTTTAGCCGATTCGACAAGAGGAACCTGCCAGTATCCCCGAGATAAATCCAGTTTACTAAAAAACCTGGCATGGGAAAGTTGCGTAAGGAGGTCCTCCTGGTTCGGTATTGGCTCAGCGTCAATCACAGTGACACTATTAAATTTACGGAAGTCGATGCAGACACGCAAGGATCCATTTTTCTTTCGTACCACGACCATAGGGAAGGAGTAAGTAGACTCCGATGGAGAAATGATCCCCAACCGTAACATGTCATCTAGTTCTTTTTCAATCGCCGACTTGAAATGTAATGGCTGCGGATACGGCTTTACCCTGATCGGTTGGTCGTCCGTCAGAATGATATTGTGGCAGATCAAATCGGTACGTCCTGGCAAATCAGTGAGAACATCCTTAAACTCTCTAATGACCGATCGTGCCTCCGATTTCTGTGTTATCGTTAGGTCGTTACATATCTGCACATTCTCCCAAGACTCAGAAGGAGCAAGGGGAACGAGAGACAGCTGGAGATTAATATCATCTCCCATGTCACCCAATTCATTAATGACCACAGAACATGTCATCTTCGGGGTCTCCCCAGACAACCCAGTGTCCACCCCTTTTAGAGCCTCTGGCCGTTCCATATAAGGTTTTAACATATTAATGTGGAATACTTTCTCTTTGTTCCGAACCTGGATTAAATAATCAACATCCGTTACCTTCTTAAGCACCTTAAACGGCCCCTGCCATGTAATGCTCAAACGGTCTTCCTTTGATGGCAGAAGAAGCCATACCTCTTCACCGGGAACCAAGAACAGTAGTTTTGATCTGCGGTTAGCGTATTGTCGGTACCGCGCCCCCGCCCCGTATAAATTATCACGTGCCACGGCACACGCTTTGACAATACGGTCACGCAGGTTTATGACGTATTCGTAACTGGAGACGGAGGACCCATCAGAATGCCCACCAACCAGTATATCTTTCAGAATGTGCATTGGGCCCCTCGGATTCGCCCCGTATAATAGTTCAAATGGGGAGAACCCGGTGCTCTGCTGAGGTGCCTCTCTATAGGCAAATAATACTGCTGGAAGGAATTTATCCCATTCTTGGGGAAATTCAGCAGTGACCTTGGCCAACATATCCTTCAATGCACCATTAAAACGTTCACATACACCGTTTGACTGGGGATGATAAGGGCTGGTGAACGATTGGGAAATGCCCAACAATTTAGTGATTTCGGCCATTTCCTTAGAAATGAATTGACGTCCCCTATCTGACAGTATCACCTCAGGAAACCCAAACCTACTGAACAACATCTGCAACGCATCCGCCACAGCCTGAGAGGTGATAGTCCTCATTGGCACAGCCTCGGGCCATCTTGTGCACAGATCCACCATTGTCAGAATAAAACGAAAGCCTCTATCTGATGCAACAGAAAGAGGACCAACGATATCGATGGCAACTTTCTGGAAGGGGCGAATCGACAAATCAACAACCTGCAATGGAGCCTTCGGTAATTTGCCTTTATGTGTCACCGGCTGACATACCCTGCAAGACCTGCAGTATACCTTAATGTCTTTGTTGTATGCCGGCCAATAGAATTGTGACAGAACCCTATGGCAAGTTCTTGCAACCCCCATATGTCCAGCAAACGGTGAATCGTGTGCCACCTGCAACACCTTTGATCTAAAGGCGACAGGCACAACCACCTGGCGCCTGAATTCGAATTGGCTGGAAAAGCATCTGGTAAGAACATCATTTTTCAACTCAAACCAGTAACGTGCCGACTTCGTGCACTTTACATCACCATTTTGGGCCAAAATGTAACATTTCTGCAATGTTCCATCAGCTAGCTGCTGCTGGACAAAGTCCGATGCTGGTACATCGGGACCCGTGGAGGCAATTCATGGGACCGCGTTAGATGTCGGTAGTTCCCGCTGTATCGCCAATGAATTGTCGTCTGATCTGGTCTGCGCCCTTGTGACCACCACATTTGCCACAACTGACCGTTCGACCTGCCATTTTGTGATGTCGGCCTGAGTACAGTCACGAACACCATGCACGTTCCCTATAATCAAATCGACCACTGGAGCCTCAAGAACACACGCCTGCACCCGACCAGAAATAAAGGGTGTATCCACCTCTATAATGGCTAGGGGGTAATATTCAACATTTCCCCCAAATGTCACGCATCCGACAGTCTTATCAATAAGGCACGATTCGTCAATACATGATCGGCGCACTCCTATCGTAGTGCAACCTGTGTCCCTCAACACAGACACCAACTGGTTCTGAACCATGCCCTGGTGTAACTCTAAGCTTCCGCTCCCATCAAGAGAAGAGAGGCAAGGCAGAGTATGACCACAAATTAGTAATGGTCTGCCATCAGGTTCAAACAAAGGCCTACATCTTCGCAATCTTCGTTATTAAAGGTTTTCAGAACGCATGCAGCATTAGCCTTTTCTGAATTGTTTGGACAGACTCTTGCAGCATGTCCCCTTCCGTCACACGTGCCACATCGAAGCTGACCACCATCATCTTTTGTAGGACTACCCTTTGGTGAATTGGGATGTTCTTGCTCCCGTTTGTCATCCCTGTCATTCCTTTTACTCGGACCACTTCTTCTATACCAGCGATGATCGGGATCGCGAGTAGTGTCTATTCGGACCTGCCTCCGAGTAGACCTGTCATGTCTATCTCCTGTGTATCTAAACGGAGATCTATCCTGACGGTAGAACGATTGTTTTTTCGGAGATCTGTATCCCTTAAAATTATCATAGTTCCCATGAGATCCATGCCCACTAGAGTATTGCCGATCAAACCTTCTCCTGGCAAACCTGTCCGCACTCTTGGACCGATGTTGCCGGAAAGGTTTCCCAATAATCTTGCCAACACATGTAGCGAAAGGCTCAGGGACAAATGACTTGTGAATTGTCTTACCAGGGTGAGCGGTAACGTACTGCCGCCCCAACTCTGACATAGCAGTAATGTCTCTGGGTTTGCGTTCTTGAAAAAATGCAACCATGTCAGAACAACATGAGGACAACACCTTGTCCCGCAACATGAGATCAAAGAGTCCATCAAAATCCCTAGTTATTCCCTCCAGCTCTGTCCATCTATTAAGGAGAAGTTTAATTTTGGTGACAAAAGAGCCGAAATCTTGGTCGGCACTAGGCATCGCATCTTTGAAACGAGAGCGATACCCTTCAGCTGTCAGCTTAAATTCTCTCAGCAATGTTGCCTTTACGGTATCATAATTAGTTCTGTCAGCCACAGGCAAACTATATACGGTGTTTAAAGCAGAGCCGGAAAGCAATGCAGATAAAAGTGAAGGCCATTCCTCCTTCCTTGCCCTCCAGGCAAGAGCCTCTGATTCAAATCTCTCTAAAAAGAAGTCCTTGCTATCTACTTCCT
This sequence comes from Oreohelix idahoensis, assembly GCA_024509875.1. Taxonomy (NCBI): domain Eukaryota; kingdom Metazoa; phylum Mollusca; class Gastropoda; order Stylommatophora; family Oreohelicidae; genus Oreohelix; species Oreohelix idahoensis. Next base: position 59,429 of record JAMPIV010023165.1, on the reverse strand, counting down.
CCCGAAAATTCGGTAATCGTAGCCTATAAGGGCGAGCTGGCTCCCTAGAAGTCGAACTAGGATTGCCAGAATCAAGCTCCAACTTTTTTATAGCAATTTCCTTGTCCGCCTCAATCTTCATTTTTTCTAACTCCATCCGTCTTAGATCTGCCTCAATTTTTTTATTTTCTGTATCTGCCTGCATCTGTCTCAGTTCTTTATTTGCTTCAATCTGTTTCAGTTCTTTATCTGCTTCAATCTGTTTCAGTTCTTTATTTGCTTCAATCTTTTTCAGTTCTTTATTTGCTTCAATCTGTTTCAGTTCTTTATCTGCTTCAATCTGTTTCAGTTCTTTATCTGCTTCAATCTTCAATTTTTGTAGTTGACGCTCCTCATAGCGTTCTCGTCTGTCATCTTCTTGTTTTTTCTGTAACTCATACTCTTTGTGTTCGGCCTTTGCCCACTCAAGCAAAGAATCCCCCGACTTTCCTGTCTTCTCTCCAATTTCTATAAAATCCTTAAGGCTAGACATAGTATAGATCTATGTGCAATACAAATGCGGTGGCAAGCTAAGAAATAAGTAAAAGTATGAAGGTTCCCAATTCCTCAAATTGTACCCATACCCCTACAAAATTAATAATGAATATATTGTTGCACACGACCAATATATATTTGCAGACGATGGGTACGATGTACCTGCAGTCACGAATACACCTGATTAAAAAAAACAAGCAGGTGAAAATACAGTATGACAAGACAGTTCCAAATAAGGGATCCGATGAAAAGAATCCTTGCTTGTCTATACCCAATCAATGTCAAGATACAATGACATAAATCTCAAGCTCACACAGTGGTAGCTTTAGACAAGGACATCCGCATAATGGCTAAAAAAAATGATGTCCGTTTCCTATTTCACCAATGCGTGATTTTACAAATACATATCATATACAAAGGAAATCAAAAATTCATATACTATGAACAGTACATATAATGATGAGATACGAACTCACTTGACAAACAAACACCAACAGTACGATAAGAAAGTGATGACAGATATATGAGATAGAAACACATAAGTATATACAAACCGTACTGTTAACAAACGAGAACAAGGAGATTGTCAATATAATTTATGTGCAAGATAGCAAGAAGAAAACAGGAGAATACGACAGCAAAATATGACGAAAAAGAATACTTGCAAAAATATGACACTATGCATACAAACAAGACAATCACCGCTAAAACACTGAAAATGTGCACAGTCAGTTATGCTGGACAGTCAACAGGGTCAACTCTCTGTGCCTGTACCCCACTGCAACACTGACAGTGTTACTGCCTAAAGAAATCAGTTCAACATAATCCCTTTCCCATAAGGAAAAAAAAAATCTGTTAAACACTCCAACAATACCACACTTAAAACCAATGCATTACAATAATAAGACAACAAAGACGGCACGAAAACCAGTAGTGGACGGTGAAGCGACGAGGTCTGTAGCAAGGCAATATCAAAAGGCAGAAAGAAGTCACACAAATAATTGAAATATGTAAAACAAATGAAATTGCAAATGAAAGTATCAGAGACAATGAAAAGAACAGATAATAAAATATTAACAGAAAAGCATCATTGCAACTACCAGCATATGGAGAAACGAGCTAAACGAAAAAAATTCAAATGGATGAGCAGAGTAGACCAGTAATTAAAAACATGACGATAAGGGAAACACATAAAATAAAATGACGTCAAAAAAGAAAGTAGAACAGCAAGAGAAAAGAAAACAAGAAATATAACTAAATTTATGACTGTCTTTCTGTAAACTGAATCCTCAAATTTCCAATCCCAGCTCCTCAATCGAATGATGATAATGAATCACGAGACAAAAGCACGAATAGTACCAACAAATGTTAGTGCTACAATCAGTTACGCTTAGTGCACTCTGCACTGTCCGGTTGCGGCAAAATGTTCTGAACAAATTCAAAGACAAGATCCACAATCGGCGTCAGTTATTCTCGTAGCTGAAGCCTTGAAGCCACCAATGGATGTAGTAATAAGAAAATACATCAATGTTCAGTATTTCCCATTCCGTTCCGCTCTCAAAAATCCACACCAATGTAACTGGCCTTCTTATGTCTGTGTCCAAGAAAGGCTATACCAGCATAATAAATGATAACTGGTAACTAAGCGACGTCCAGAAATTATCATTCGTTATCGAACCATAGCTGCAGTAAGAAACGACATAAAGTCCATCAGCAAGACGTCACGTCTTTTATCAGCTGCGTAACATAGACCATTGCATCAGAAAAGTGTCATGGTCGTATCCGCCATTCACGTACAATTAATCAGCACGACTACAATGTTCCGTCTCATCCAACGCTATATATAAGCATCAGCATTCACGGATAATGCTGCTCAGCAAATCACATATAGTTCCTCATCACGAACAGTTTCTCAGCACGACAATGATAGTCGGTAGTATTCATAAACGAGTTAAATTTTCATGCGGACAAAAGGTCACTGCAGCAGCGTCGCGCAATAAGCATGCACAGGCAAGGCAACGTATTCACGGTAGAGGCGAGCTGTAGGATGTGTACTGGCAGGTACACACGTGTAGTATCCACATAATTTGTTGTACCACAAATCCCACTGTAGGCGACGTCTTCGTGCTCTCAGCAGGTAGGCCACCACTGGACAACCGATAATCCAAAAAATCAGCAGGCAACTGCAACGACCGACAAATTTAAAACATCTTCGCCTACGCCTGGAAGGAACTAAAACCTCCTATTTTCCACCACAATTACGATAGACCCACAATTAGCTCTCCAAATCACTGACAATGGAACTAATCCAACAATAAGACGGCGTCGTCGTCGCCCCAGCCAGACAGGAACTCATTAAACATTAGCTTCATAGTCTTCACACTGCGCAATGAGTCCATGCACAAACTTGTAGCTTGTTTTCGCCGACAACAAACCCATTGCAAAATGTCCTCATCAGAAAAAACAATCGCACATATAATGGGATGCAACCCAATCGCCAACAAAAGCCTTGACAACTGTAAACTTGCTATGAGGGAGCCCGTAATAAGATCAATACCACAAATATCCAGGTACAAGCAGTCACTAACAAAGTGGAACGCTAAAATACACCTGTATAGAGGACCACAGCCCCCAAAAATATGTCACAGTATAATATCTACACTTTCATGACATTGTCCTCTAAGCTCGTATCAAACTGCGAGAGGTCACACAATCAACATACTTGTAAACGCCATTCACAAAGCGTACACGAAGGCGTGCTGACAATCTCCCTTTTTAATAATAACAATGAAACACGTAGGAATTCAATAATAATAGCAATACATTGTCAGCAATAACCATATGGTTGGATCAACAAATCCTACTACCCCTGGACTATACAACAAGGCTGTACAAAAGCCAGCAACCATAAAGAGAGCACGATTAATATGCAATGCGGCTTCTAAAGCCGGCCAACTGACATCTTTCTCTGTCAGGCTTCCTGTTCACTCCATTCCTTTGCACCCCTTTGCACCATTTTCTTTAAAGCTGACGTGTGCACCAAAATATATGTTTATTCCACCAAAGTCCATGTGCGCAACAAAAGATATTATGTGACAGTGTATAAAAATAAACGATAGCCAGATTTAGACGGACGTTGACAAACAAATACATCATGAAAATAAAGTACATATAAAGAATTAACTACGAAAACAATAATAAATAAAAAACTTGACGTCACAGCTAAACAATTATAGTTCACAGAGAACCAAACACAGTGGACTGAAAAAATCCATCAACACTCATGTGTCGGAACATTCCACTGCGGGAAGTCTGTAAAAATGTGTCCCTACAGAACACTCACGAAGGCCCTGGGGTGAAACTGGGATGTTTCCTTCGTAAGCCACCAGACCCAACAGCCCACGTGAAACATGGAATATACAACATAGAATATACAAATAAAAGTATTAAAGCAAGGGCTCAACTATACAAGCCACGGTGATAGAACGCGCACAATTTTACTTATCTGATTTTCAGAAAAAATTTCTCTGGCCCTCACAGAGTTTGCGATCTTGGCATTCTGACGCTGCATAAATAAGCCATACTGAACGAGTTAACGTAACAAGTGACAGTGTCCGAAGTTGATGGTGGTAGTTGAGGTCCACTTGACCTTGAATAACCGTTACACTTGATTCCAAGTCCAAGTTGTTGTCGCCTTGAAAGCTCAATAAATTTCGCACGATTCTTCCCTTGAAACTTGCTACCAGCTGTTGTAGACGTTTTCACAGCACACTGGCCAACCAAACTGTAAAGGTCCTTTTACTCATTTATACTCTTGAAGTTGTAGGGGACCTTTATACATTGAAGTAACCTCTGTTCTGATATGGCTGACTTAATTACAATAAGCTTCAGTCGGGCTTACAAGAATGGCCGACAAACTTCAAGAAACGCGAATGACATAATCGTGTGCCAAGATAAATTCGTAAAGTTCAACTGTCAAGGTATTAGCCTGAAGTCAGGATCTTCATTTTTATAAATCCCATTTATTATTGACGAACAACAGATGAGCATGGATGTGATCAAAGACATCATCATAACAATTCATATCAGAATCTCAGGACATCATGGTTAAATGCAGGAATGTTCATGTATGATCAGGCAACTCGATTCATGAATTGATTGATATATATTCATCTCATAACGGCTGACCCCTCAAGGGCAAGCATACAAATTATGACCAGAGGTCTATGATTCATTAAAGAAAGTTCCATTATTAAATAGCCTCGTAAACAATCTGGTTGACGTATTTGAACATTATACTTGAGACATCATGGTAAACAGTACATAATAAAATTCTAAGTCCATTTGACTGACCTCTCATTAATCTGCCGTAGTCCAAAGGACGGCGAAAATATCCATTATATCTGTATTCGGGTTTATAATAAAATTCTCCCAAACGAAACGTGCTTGAACAGAACTGGCTGGATCCAATAATTTCCCTTTACTGTTAATCCAATTTCAGGACATCTTAATGATGGGACAACAATTCCCCGAAGGATGTTTCGACTAGATTCAACATAGTAAGATGCAATATAAATATATTCCATAGATTAAACGAAACTTACTGTGAAATCCTTATGGCAATAGCTTCCACCTGGAAGGCCGTATAAAATAGAAAATACACAGAAGTCTACCCACTATATGGGGTTTAAATAACAAACAGACCAAGGTCTAACTTTCATTCCAGCCATCTCTCCCTGAGGTCACTACGTCATCTACTGTTTAGCAACAAAACGCAAAATACTAGCGCACAAATATGTGCGCTTCCGTGCGCGATGAATTTAATTTACAAATATATTCTTACCACATTAGTTGATGCGTACCCTCTTAACAGAAGTAGGACCCATGACTACTTTATTACTGTTAAGGACCCAAAAAGGACGCAACAGTCATATACCAGCAACAGTAATTTTGATGATGTCATATTCATCATTGTGGCTGGCAACTGTGATAAACGAGCGCAAAGGCCTTATTGCTCCATCTTTTCCTACATTCTTCATACTGTATTTTCTCCGACATTTGCTCTCTCATCTCATATTTGCGATCCACATTTGCTATTTCATTGTTGTGATTACTCGCGACCGGTATCTAGAGAACCACATTTGTTCTTTCATCGGGGGAAATAAAGTCCTTTGATTGAGTCCACATGCCTGACATTATCATTTGAAGCCCACATTGTATCGTGATAAATCTGGTAAAAACACATATGGTCATCCTAATCAAACTGTAATTTCTGTGACACCACATTGGACGCCCAGATTGGCCAGGGGAAAACGTGGCCGCGGTTCAGACAAGCGTGGGTTGACCACATTGGACGCCCAGCTTGGGCAGGGTGACTTCCAGAAATATATAATACCGCATAATCTACTAGAGTGAGGCAGTCCAAGTTTTTACCTTGTGAGGAAGAGATCAAACCCAAAAACGCATAGCCTAATACACGTGTTTATTCAGAGTGGATGATAATTCAGTTCCGTGATTAATTGTGTTCTTAAAGGATTTTGCGAAGGGAAAAGAAGGTTAGTAGATCTTATACTTATTAATACATTTTCTTAATTTTGTTTATTTTAACCTCACAGCTAAAATGTGCGGAAGATAAAGTTTCAAATAATTCTTGGCATAACTGATTAATAAAATCAGAAGATTTTCATAGAAGATGATAGGATGATAGAAGGTAATTAATAGTTCATATTTCACCTTTATCATCATCACAGTCTCCCATATGCACACACTCTCATGCACAAGATATTTAACATCATTAGAATGGAACTCAGAGAGAGGGAGATGAATAATGAGCAGTAGTTTAAATGAAAGTCAACCAGTGATGTTAAATGTGAAAAACTTACGAAGACTTTTGTGTGTCTTCAGTTCATCAGAAGTCTGAGTCTACACGCAACGTGTCTGACGTCTAACCAGAAATAAGTTATCAAAAACGGACATTTGGCTAGCAGAATTCGCCATAGGACATCTTTCATTCCTCAATTTAAAAGGAATATTGTCTCACCCACAAGTCATAAGGTGGACGCAGCATTTTTCGTCACCATATACTGCTTGCTCACAAGTTCAATACAGAGTTATCACAAGTTCAATACATCGTTATCACAAGTTCAATACAGAGTCATCATAAACTCTAATCACTCGAAAGATCATTATTATCTGAAGTCAAGCAAAAGAGCTCAAAAGAGGAATCGCATATTTATACCACGTGCAACACACTCTTAAGCGCATTTTATGAAGCAGACTCGAAAGTATATGAATCACGACTACATACGCAAGATTATGAGTCTACATATCACTAACATTTCGTGAAGATATCCAGTCTGACCAGTACCGTCGGGAGATTAGACCACAGACCTTTTGTTCATATGACAACTATTAACTGTTGATCCACACTACAGAGATATACTCAAACAGTGAAGGAATATACATAAATATCTCGTCAGCGTTCTCCGTACGACAACAGTATTCATCAGAACGTCCTCGACTTAGAGATACCCCATTCGACATAACGTATAACAACTTGGGACATTTTATGCATACATGTGAATCCTCATATCTAGGAGAAGCATTTAGAGACACATGGACTGTGTAGAGTACTCACCATTTTGGTAACACGTATCATATCACATCATCATTTCACTCTACACCAGTTCATCCTTAATTAACTATTACTTAATTAACTGTAATTTTATTATCTCATCTGTGTGTTTTGTGTGAATCGTCTTTCACCATCATCACGTTCTAACCATTACTAACCCTATATGTGTGGATATTTCATTAATAAACCCAACGATCAGTTGATCATTATCAAGAGTTTGTTAATGTATCACTCGTGCTGTCGGTGTTACATATTCACCTATAGGAACCTTTCTCTACTCAGATGAGGTTGGGGGCTTTTTCTTTACGGGATCTAAGGGCAGAAGCTAAGGTCGTGGGGAAACAGAACTCTTTCCATAATTTATTAGAAAACACTGTCTAGTGGAAAGCATTCGCATTCCTGTCTTCTTGTCCCTATCTCGAATAGGTCTTTTTTTCTTTCTTAACGAGCCAATTTCTAGAGACCTTATATCTAATATCTCATAGACTATTCCTGGCAAAAACTACTGTCGTAGTTGCCCCAGTGACTCACTCACCACACGACAATTGTGGGCTCGTCTTGGGATTAGTGAACCCGGACTTAGAAGTGTGATAAATCACATTTTCATCCCTGCTTTACAATTGCGATAATTGCAAAATTTGTTGGCATTTCGAGGGATTATCTCCTAGACTGACACTTACTATAATTTGTCTATTTCATAGGGGGGGATAATTTATATCTCTAAAGCACGAGTGATACTTTTTAAATTGAGTATCAAACGGACAGAGTAAACACTTTTTGAGAACAGAGGATACTGTAGGGAACTGAAAATTTTTTTTTTTTCAGTAACTGCTGGAGAAACTGTTATCATAAATATTTAGTAAATTTTTCATAGAAACTTCGAGATAATCTGTTAATTAATTTTTCAGAATACGCTGAGTGAGTGATTTTTAAGAACTATTTGAACTTGATTACTAATTTAAACCTAGCTGGTTTTAAAGAGATAATTACTTGTGCGAGTCTATTAAATTTGTTTGGAGGTCACTGCCAATTTTTCCCTTCGCAAACCCGTACTGCATATCATGGCAGATGCTGCGAAAATTAGAAATAGTTTGATGGAGGCAGGGCGTGAATTCGGGTTAAGTGGAAAAGACCTGATGAAATATGTAAGCGAGGAAACTGATAAACTCCATGAAAGAGAGATGGAAATGCAGAAACTTACAATGGAGAAAGCCGCAGCAGAAGCAGCGGAGCGGAAAGAGAAAGCCACAGCAGAAGCAGCAGAGCGGAAAGACGCAGCGGAGCGGAAAGACACAGCAGCGGAGCAGAAAGAGAAAGCCGCAGCAGAGCATGCACATAAGTTGAAGCAACTGGAAATCCAGGGATAGACCAATCAAATAGAGCTGGCAAAAAGTGCAGCGGCTTCCAACTGTGATGGAGGGTACTCACCCCGCTCAGATGGTGTGCCTACTTCGCAACCTGCGCCACCCAATGCCATGAACTTTCCGCTGGAACCTTTTTCAGAAAGGAATGATACCATGGACGCCTTTTTAAACCGCTTTGAACGCTTTGCAACAGGGTTTGGACTTGAAGAACGGAAGTGGAACTTGAAACTTTCCCAGGGCCTAAGAGGAGCCGCCTACGAAGTTTTTAATAAACTTCCGGCCGGAGAGCAAGATGACTACCAGGCATTGAAAAAAGCTCTCTTGGTGAGGTACGAGCTTCATTCAGAGGCTTACCGGAAAAAATTTCGAGGTTCTAGGAAGGATGCAGGAGAGACTTTCTCACAGTTCGCAGCCCGTATTGAAGACTACCTAGTGAAGTGGTGTACACTGGGAAACTTTGCCGAGAACTATGACGGGTTGAAAGAGCTGATTGTGATAGAGCAACTGAAAGAATCTATGTCGGTGGAAATGCGTAGATTTCTCACTGAAAACGGCGCTGACCGGTTAGAAAATATTCTTACACTGGCAGAGCGATTCCAAAATGCTCTCATGGAGTCTCAAGGAGCCAGAAAGAAGTTTTCGGATCAGGCGCCAAAGCAACCTGCTCGCTCCTCCCAACCAGACCAACAAAGCAAAGGACCACACATCTCGCATAAACAGCACGCAAAACAAGATAACTACAAAGAGCAAAACAAGAAAAATGCTGCGCCACACCAGAGACAGGGAGATAAATGGTGCAAGTACTGTCGCTTGAACAATCACAACACTAATGAGTGCAAGCGCAGACCTCCTCCCCAACATGCTGCCTGTCTGCAGACAAAATCGTCACCCCGGAAGGAGCAGAGAACCGGAAACGTTTCTCATCCTCCTGTCATCGAATCAGTCCTCGTAAACGGACAATCTGTGGAGTGCCTTTATGACACAGGACTTGCTTTTGATGCGGTGGTCAGGGCATCTCTTGTCACCCCTGACCAGATAACAGAAGAGAGTGTCGACATCCAAGGTCCGACGAAGGATGTTGCACCCATGACACTGCCAATTGCACTTATCAGAGTGGAATCTCGTTATGTGACAGGAGAGATTCGTGCAGCTATCATGGAAGAACCAATCTACTCTTTAATCTTGGGATGTAGATATGTGTTCCTTGGAGAACCTACTCAACCACTAGTCATGGCGGCCGTACAGACTAGAGGACAGTCAAGAAAAGACGCAGAGCAGGAACCTCCTACCAATATCCTCCCCGAGGAATTGAAGAGGGCCCAAATGGAAGATTCCACACTGGCGCCCTGTTTTAAAAAATTACCTAGAACACACAACCCACCTACCAAGGGAGACTTCTTTATGAAAAATGGATTGATGTATCGCCGAGCTGGAAATGAAGGACAGGAACACAACCAATTAGTAGTTCCTGCAACCTATAGGAACCAGGTGCTTGAGATGGGCCACTCTATCCCATTTAGTGGACACATGGGAATGAGCGCCACGACTCAAAGGATTGCCTGCCACTATTATTGGCCAGGGATCACCGGCGACATTGAACGTTTCGTCAAGTCTTGTCCTCAGTGCCAGAAAGTTGCACCAAAACACTGGACGGCACCCGCGACCCTTGGGGAGATGCCAATCTTGGGCACCCCATTTGAAAGAGTGGCCGTGGATATAATTGGACCTCTGCTGAGAACTAAGAAGAGGAACTCCCATATCCTTACCTTAGTGGACACCTGTTCCATGTGGGGCGAAGCCATAGCCATGCCAGCATGCGACTCAGTGCATGTAGCTGACGCTTTACTGAATATCTTTACTAGATTGGGCTTCCCGCATGAAATTCTCACAGACAACGGGTCACAATTTAGAGGCAAGTTGACAGAGGAGGTGCTTAGAATATTCAAGACTAGGCATATCCATACTTCGCCCTATCACCCCCAAAGTAACGGGCAAGTAGAGCGGTTTAACGGGACGCTCACCTCTATTCTTCGGAAGTTGGCACAGGAGAAGCCAGAAACTTGGGATCAGTATCTTCCTGCCGCATTATTTGCTTATAGGGAAGTACCGCATGCGTCAACTGGAGTTCCTCCGGCCACATTACTCTTCGGAAGACCTATTAAAGGTCCATTAGAAGCATTACTAAGAACATGGACAGATGCCAAGGCAGACGACACTGTCACATCAGCCTTCCAGTACGTCACAGACTTGAAACAACGCCTGAAGACTGGCTGGGAATTAGCCACAGCGAAAGTACGGGAGGCTAGGCGGAAACATGCCAAATATTACAATCGCAATGCGAAGGACCGAGAACTAGCAGTAGGAGAGAAGGTGCTACTTCTTCTGCCAAGTAGCAGTAATAAATTGCAGATTTGCTGGAGGGGACCCTACAAAGTGGCGGAAAAGATTTCTCGCACCAACTATAAAATCGCCGTGAACGGAAAGCAGAAAATTTATCACTTAAATCTGCTTAAGAAGTTTTACGAGCGAGCCCCTGCCGAACCAGCGCACCTCATGACTATGGCCATTGCTATGCAAATGGAAGAAGAGCCATTATCATCCGTATAGAGTACCCGGTGAAACAGGAGGAATCACATTTAGATGTGAAAATAAGCTCCACCCTAACGGAAGCCCAGCAAGAAAGTGTGAGGAGATTGATGGAAAACCACGCCGACTCTCTGACAGACAAACCGGGCCGGACAAACCTGATGGAGTTTGACATGGAAGTCACGGATCCTACGCCCGTCCGAATGAGAACCTATCCGATTCCGTATGCCAAGGCGACGGCATTAAAGCAAGAAATTGATTACTTACTTAAGGAAGGCATAATTTCGAAGTCGGAGTCCCCTTACAGTGCGGGAGTGGTGCTGTTACGCAAACCCAGTGGAGAACACCGCCTGTGCATCGACTACCGACAGCTGAATGCGTTAACACAGTTCCAGCCAGAACCGTTACCGGACCAGAACCAGCTATTTACTAAGCTGAGCAGGGCTCGCTATTTTTCAAAGATCGACCTCAGTAAAGGGTACTATCAAATACCGGTAAAAGCTGAGGTGAGGAATCTGTTAGCCTTCAGTACTCCAGATGGACACTTCGAATTTAATGTGATGCCATTTGGACTGAACAATGCTCCTAGTGTCTTCACAAGGGTGATGCGAAAGTTATTGGATCCTTTGAATCATCCCGCCATCAGCAATTTTATGGATGATATCCTAGTAGCTACTGAATCGTTTGAAGAACATATATCAGCGCTATCCTTGCTGTTTAACAGACTCAGAGAAGCGGGACTAACCGCCCGCCCAACCAAATGTCAAATTGGGTGTGAACAGCTAGAATTCCTAGGACATACTATATCCCATGGGACCATGTTTCCCGAGACTCGAAACGTTGAGAAGCTGAGAAATGCACCGAGACCGTCCACTAAAAGGGATGTCCGGTCATTTGTATCTCTCTGTGGATTCTACCAGAGATATATAAAGGATTTTAATAGCCTCTGTGCGCCGCTTACGTCGCTAACCAAGAAAGGAAACCCAGATAAAGTGACATGGTCAGCAGAATGTGAACATGCATATGCACTCTTAAAAGAGAAACTCACCACAAAACCTATTTTACGGCTTCCGGATTTAACTAGAAAATTCATCTTGCGCACAGATGCCAGTAACATTGGAATCGGGGCTACATTACTACAGCCAGATGACAGAAGCCCCCCAAATCTATTTCCGGTCGCATATGCGAGTCGGAAGTTAAACCGAGCAGAACAAAACTATTCCACAATCGAAAAGGAATGTTTGTCCCTCGTCTGGGGAATACAAAAATTTCAAGCATACCTGTACGGAAGGAAATTTACAATCCAGAGTGATCACCAACCTCTGACCTTCCTCGCCAATTCAAAGAATTTGAATGCTAGACTGATGAGGTGGTCGCTTGTTCTACAACCTTACACGTTCCAAGTGGACTATATCCAAGGAAAACATAACGTAGGAGCGGATTTTTTAAGCCGTCATCCTATGAGGCAGGACGAAGAGCACGGACAAGTAGAGGAAAGGGTGGAAACCGGAGAGAAAAACGAAGATGAGGAAAAGGATTAAAGAATCCCGAGCAAGAAGTCTAAGCTCTCCTGAGTACGATTGACATCACACTTGAGGAGGGGCTATTGTGATAAACGAGCGCAAAGGCCTTATTGCTCCATCTTTTCCTACATTCTTCATACTGTATTTTCTCCGACATTTGCTCTCTCATCTCATATTTGCGATCCACATTTGCTATTTCATTGTTGTGATTACTCGCGACCGGTATCTAGAGAACCACATTTGTTCTTTCATCGGGGGAAATAAAGTCCTTTGATTGAGTCCACATGCCTGACATTATCATTTGAAGCCCACATTGTATCGTGATAAATCTGGTAAAAACACATATGGTCATCCTAATCAAACTGTAATTTCTGTGACACCACATTGGACGCCCAGATTGGCCAGGGGAAAACGTGGCCGCGGTTCAGACAAGCGTGGGTTGACCACATTGGACGCCCAGCTTGGGCAGCGTGACTTCCAGAAATATATAATACCGCATAATCTACTAGAGTGAGGCAGTCCAAGTTTTTACCTTGTGAGGAAGAGATCAAACCCAAAAACGCATAGCCTAATACACGTGTTTATTCAGAGTGGATGATAATTCAGTTCCGTGATTAATTGTGTTCTTAAAGGATTTTGCGAAGGGAAAAGAAGGTTAGTAGATCTTATACTTATTAATACATTTTCTTAATTTTGTTTATTTTAACCTCACAGCTAAAATGTGCGGAAGATAAAGTTTCAAATAATTCTTGGCATAACTGATTAATAAAATCAGAAGATTTTCATAGAAGATGATAGGATGATAGAAGGTAATTAATAGTTCATATTTCACCTTTATCATCATCACAGTCTCCCATATGCACACACTCTCATGCACAAGATATTTAACATCATTAGAATGGAACTCAGAGAGAGGGAGATGAATAATGAGCAGTAGTTTAAATGAAAGTCAACCAGTGATGTTAAATGTGAAAAACTTACGAAGACTTTTGTGTGTCTTCAGTTCATCAGAAGTCTGAGTCTACACGCAACGTGTCTGACGTCTAACCAGAAATAAGTTATCAAAAACGGACATTTGGCTAGCAGAATTCGCCATAGGACATCTTTCATTCCTCAATTTAAAAGGAATATTGTCTCACCCACAAGTCATAAGGTGGACGCAGCATTTTTCGTCACCATATACTGCTTGCTCACAAGTTCAATACAGAGTTATCACAAGTTCAATACATCGTTATCACAAGTTCAATACAGAGTCATCATAAACTCTAATCACTCGAAAGATCATTATTATCTGAAGTCAAGCAAAAGAGCTCAAAAGAGGAATCGCATATTTATACCACGTGCAACACACTCTTAAGCGCATTTTATGAAGCAGACTCGAAAGTATATGAATCACGACTACATACGCAAGATTATGAGTCTACATATCACTAACATTTCGTGAAGATATCCAGTCTGACCAGTACCGTCGGGAGATTAGACCACAGACCTTTTGTTCATATGACAACTATTAACTGTTGATCCACACTACAGAGATATACTCAAACAGTGAAGGAATATACATAAATATCTCGTCAGCGTTCTCCGTACGACAACAGTATTCATCAGAACGTCCTCGACTTAGAGATACCCCATTCGACATAACGTATAACAACTTGGGACATTTTATGCATACATGTGAATCCTCATATCTAGGAGAAGCATTTAGAGACACATGGACTGTGTAGAGTACTCACCATTTTGGTAACACGTATCATATCACATCATCATTTCACTCTACACCAGTTCATCCTTAATTAACTATTACTTAATTAACTGTAATTTTATTATCTCATCTGTGTGTTTTGTGTGAATCGTCTTTCACCATCATCACGTTCTAACCATTACTAACCCTATATGTGTGGATATTTCATTAATAAACCCAACGATCAGTTGATCATTATCAAGAGTTTGTTAATGTATCACTCGTGCTGTCGGTGTTACATATTCACCTATAGGAATCTTTCTCTACTCGGATGAGGTTGGGGGCTTTTTCTTTACGGGATCTAAGGGCAGAAGCTAAGGTCGTGGGGAAACAGAACTCTTTCCATAATTTATTAGAAAACACTGTCTAGTGGAAAGCATTCGCATTCCTGTCTTCTTGTCCCTATCTCGAATAGGTCTTTTTTTCTTTCTTAACGAGCCAATTTCTAGAGACCTTATATCTAATATCTCATAGACTATTCCTGGCAAAAACTACTGTCGTAGTTGCCCCAGTGACTCACCACACGACAGCAACGTCATCTTGTAAAACAAATCATTGCTGAAACCACCACAGCAAGAGCATGTGAATGCTAGGTGTAGGCTTCCTGCAAGGGGACCAGCTGCCATGGTGGCTCCATGCTCCATAAGGGGTGCAAAGAAAATAATGATGATGATATTCATCAGCTTAAGTTCTGCATCTACTACAACTGCTACTCTGAGTACCATTGCTGATATTACTAGTTTTTCTACTGCTGCTATGAATACCATTGCTGATACTACTACTATGAATATCATTGCTAATACTGTTACTCTGGTTACTTTGCTAATACTGCTACTATGACTACTATTGCTTGAACTATTACTACCCATATTATAACTAAAATATTACAGATAACAATTGTAATTATCACTGTTATTACTACAACAACAGTGCCAAATACGACTGCAACTACTACTACTATTACTGCTTCTGTTACCAATATAACGACACTACACCAACTACTACATCTGTTTCTAGTGCTCTGCTACTACAACTGCTATATGCTGCTAGTGTTACCACTACCTCAACCACTGCCCTGCTCCTTTGCCTATGTATACTTAAGGTGCTGCTGCAACTGACTTTAACATCAACAGCATCAAATAACCTCATGGATTTTTTTATTCTTCCATTTCCTTTTGCTCAAGTCAATCATATACCAGCCAACAAAAGTCATGCGCCCACTGATAGAGTTTCACCAGCGAGGACCAATACAATCACCTTCTGGGGCTAAGGTGTATGATTACACACGTCGTGCAGATTCTGTGGTAATGCTTCTTGTAATTTTTGTGTGTGTTCCTACGTGGTATTAACTGCCCTGTATAGCTCCTATGGGTCTCTGAGAAGACAAACAAAGAATTGGCTTACTGCTTAAAATCAGGCATGTTGCATGGGGCATTTATATGACGTTCTGCAGGGGACTGGCAGCTTCATGGAAAACAAATTGCAATGGAAATTACTGCTATATTATGGAAATTACTGCTGCAATAGTTTGTGCTTTGGCATGGGCTTCTTAAAGAGGTTATTTGCAGTGGTAGTCCCATGCTCTGTAAGGAACCAAAAGGAAGATGATGGTGATGATGAAGAGGATGATGATGATGAAGAGGAAATTGTCTATTCCATCTATATATTTTTGTTTGTACATTAAATTCTGATACTTTGAATGCAGCTTCAGTTCTTCACAACCTTCATTTAATTGTCTATATGTGAATGTTCAGAATGCTACGGAAAGATGAAATCTGCGATAAAACTGGACTGCAGAGGATAAAAGTGCCCACTACATTCAAAAAGGAGAGAGAAAAAAATAATTTCAGGGTGCATGAACGAAATACCGAAAGTCCAGAGTATCACAACTACTTGAGCTGACTACTGCCTTTATTAGAGTCATTAATGTGGAAGTCTGAGGGCGAACGAGATGTCCGGAACCTTGAGTTGACTACTGCCTTTATTAGAGTCATTAATGTGGAAGTCTGAGGGCGAACAAGATGTCGGGAACCTTGAGTTGACTACTGCCTTTATTAGAGTCATTAATGTGGAAAGGGTGAACGAGATGTCAGGAACCTTGAGTTGACTACTGCCTTTATTAGAATCATTAATGTAGAAGTCTGAAGGTGAACGAGATGTCAGGAACCTTGAGATGACTACTGCCTTTATTAGAGTCATTAATGTGGAAGTCTGAAGGTGAACGAGATGTCAGGACCCTTGCGTTGACTACTGCCTTTGTTAGTCATTAATGTGGAAGTCTGAAGGCGAACGAGGAAGAAGACGAAGACAACTGCTTGAATAGAAATTGCAGGTGTGGACACAACACAAATGTACGATCAGAGAAGATTCAAGAAACAAAATGTCACAGACTTTCATAAATGAGTTGCATGCATAAAATGGCAGGAATGAAATGGTACAAGGTCACCAATATAGAACTGATGACAAGAACCAGACAGGCTTTAGTGGAACAAGAGATGAGAAGAAGACCCTGGGGATGGGTGAGGCACACATTGAGAAAACCTTTTAATAGAATTCCCAAGAACTCCCTGCTCTGAAATCCCCAGGGTTAGAGAGGTAGAAGGTGACCCAAAAACACATGGAGAAGAGAACTGGAGACTGGGATATGGACTTCACTTTGAGTAGATGGCACAAGGCATGACAACTTGACATGACTTTGTTGAATACCTGATGCTCCATGGGCAGCTATAGGGTAATGATTATACTGATATTCTGAGACATTGACAACCTAAGCTAAGCAAGAGAGAAGGCTCAATACCTTCCATCTTCGTTGTCTACGCCACATCTTTGTTATTTCATGGGAAGACAAAGTGATAAACATCGAGGTGATGTCATATGCTGGCCTTTAAAGCAGGTCCTAGAAAATCTAGGTATGAAAAGAGAACTAATGAGGGAGATCAATGTTCGGCAGCTAAAATGCTTTGGCCCCATAAAAAGGCATAACACCTTACAGAAGACCATAATAGAAGGGAGAGTTGAAGGCAAACATGCAAGGGGAAGACAGCGCTATAAGTGGGAAGATAACATCAACAGATAGATAGGGAAAAGTCTATCAGAGTGCACCACCAAGACAAGAGACTGAAGACATTGGAGATCCATTACAGCCAACCTTCGTTGTGGAGATGGCAGCTGATGATGACACTGCTTAGACAGTGCAGACAATGATGGCTTGGCCATGTCCACTACATGGAATATGGTTGCATCCCTAGAGATATCTTCTACAGACAACTGGCAGATGGCAAAAGAACAGCCAGGCAACTGCAGCTGAGGTTCAGAGATGTGTGCAAGAGAGACACAAAGACACTGGGAGTAAATCCAGTAACCTGGGGGCAATGAAGCTGTCAATTGCACCAAGTGGCGATGCTCCCTGCAGTGCCACCTCAGATTTGGCAAAAAGAAGCTGTCACAACAAGCAGATGAGAAAAGAACACGCCAGAAGGAACACCAGGAATAAAGCAACTGAGGGCTACCACCCCAGGGATGTATTCCTACAGTCAGTTATAACTGAAGGGGCTACTACTGCTATTAATGATTATCTGTTATTATTTAATCTGATATCCTCAGCACTTAATTATTTATATATTTATTATATGTAAGCACTGAATATGTTTTCATGCAATCTTTCTTATATTCTTTTGTTTGTGTTTCCCTCAGACAAGTTCCTCACATCCTCACAATTTATACGATTTCGATTATGAGAATAGTGCTGATAAAAGAAGCAGAGTTGAAGACCCGGTAAGGAGAAAAAATCTTTCTTCTCTCAGTCACTGTTGTCATTAAGCATTGCCATTGATTTATTGAAAGCTTGATAAAGATTGCATACTTTTATGTGTTATCAAATCATCATCATTCCTTTTTGTTCCCTGTGGAACATAGGGCTGAAACAGTTGCTCTCCATCGATTTCTATTCTGGGCTGTCTTTTTCATCTGTGCCCAAATCATTCCAATTTCCCTAGCCTCCTCTTCAACAGTTCTTCTCCAAGTTATCCTTGGCCTCCCCACTCTTCTTTTCCCTTGTGGGTTCCAGTCAAGGGCACCTCTGGCTATGCTTGATTGTTCTCTTCTGAGTTTATGTCCTATCCATCCCCACTTTCTTACCTTAATGTCTGTTTGTATTGGCTGTTGCCCGCATCTTTTCCTTAGCTCTATATTTGTTATTACATCTGGCCATCTTATATGGAGGATCCGTCGGAGACATCTATTTACAAATATCTGTAGTTTGGCGGTGATACTCTTTGATACATGCCATGTCTCTGTGCCATACAGCAAGATTGACTTTACATTTTAGTTAAAGATTCTGATTTTGTTCTCTCTGGATATAGCTGAGGAGTTCCATATTGGTCAAAGGGCATTAAAAGCGCATCTGGCTTTATTTATCTTAGAACAGATGTCACCATCGGTACCCCCTCCTTTGTCAGTATTACTCCCCAGATATGTAAAGCTTTCTACTTCTTCAATAACTTGACCATTCATCTTCGTAGAGTCCATCTGCCTATTATTTATCCTCATTTCCTTTATTTTATCTACATTTATGTGTAGTCCCATCTTTGCTGCTTCTGTCACTAATCTGTTTGTTTTCTCCTGCACATCTTGCTGTCTATACGATAGAAGACACAAATCATCTGCATAGTCATGATTCTCTAGCTGTTTGTTAAATCTCCACTGTTTTCTCTCCTTCTGTTGTTTGTCTCATAACCCAATGTTATCAAATACTCTTTTAAATGTTGTTAAATACGGGGGAGGGGGGTGTGTCAAAAAATAACCATAATATGGCAATAAAAAGTCAAAATCATGTAGTAGACATTTGTACAACAGATATGTTATGCCCTCCCGCTTGAGGTACCAGTGCGCGCAGGCCTGTCGTCCTGATGGGTAGTTTGACATCAGCAAACCATAGCCAAGATGGCCGCCCCCTTGGAAGCATGCACGAGAGAAGAGCAGCGTGCAGTTATCAGTGTTTTGGGTAGTGAGGGTGAGAAACCAGCAGACATTCATCAGAGGATGAAGAGGCAGTCTGGGGATGCTTGTGTGTCACTTCAGCAGGTTTATGAATGGCACAAGAAGTTTAAAAGTGGGGTGTCAACTGTGACTGATGCAGCTCGCTCAGGCCGGCCTTACACTGCATCTACGCCTGACGCTACTGCTGCAGTGGAACGAATGATATGGGAAAACCGGCGGGTAACAATCGACGAGGGGGCTGGAGAATTGAAGAGCAGTCATGGCTCGGCGCACCACATCATTCACGACTTGCTGCAGTACCACAAAGTCTCCGCTAGGTGGGTACCAAAACAACTCACCCCCGAACTGAAAGAATGTCATGTTTATGTTTGTGAAACACTGTTACGACGTTTTGAAGCTGAAGGAGATGGCTTTCTACACCGTAATGTCACTGGTGACGAATGCTGGGTCCACTACTTCCAGCCAGAGACTATGCGAGCCATCTTGGAGTGGTGACATTCATCATTACCGAAAGCAAAGAAGTTCGGTTCAACGCGGTCGGCTGGCAAATTGATGCTCACGCTCTTCTGGGCCTGTACAAGTACAATCCTGGAACATTACATGCCCAGCGGACTCACTATCAACAGCGAATCATACTGTGATCTGCTTCAGAACCACTTGAAACCTGCAATCAGGTCAAAATGTCGCGGCTTGCTCAGTTCTGGTGTGATGTTACAGCATGATAACACGCGGCCGCACACAGCTCGTGTGAAAATCATGAATCTGCGTTTGTAGTGTCTTCCACATCCTGCATAATTGCGGACCTCGCACCGAGTGATTATCATGTGTTTGGACCCCTAAAGGAGGCACTCGGTGGCAAGAAGTTCAGTACGGACGATGAGGTGAAAGAGGCGGTGCATACGTGGCTAAGCAGTCGGTCAGAAGAGTGTTTTTTCTCACGGAATCCAAGCATTAGTGAAACGCTGGCATACCTGCATTGAACGTGGTTGGGACTATGTTGAAAAGTGATTAAGTGCTTTCATTACTATTTGTGCATATTCTGTTAATAAAAAAAATTAAGGTTACTTTTTGACTCCTCGTATATTCAAGAAAAAAAGAAGTGAAAGATGACAAATATGCAAGGCAGAGAAAAAGACTGTGTTTTTTTATCATCATCATCGTTACTCTTTATCTTCCCAAGGAACATGGGCTTTCAACAAGCGTCTGCCAAGTCTCCATGTCCTGTACCATCAGCTCAAGGTCTTTCCATGTCTTCCTCATCCATTCATGTCTGTCTCCAGTTCTCTTCTCCACGTGTTCTTTTGTCTTCTTCTACACTGGGGATCCCAAAAGAAGATCTACCTTATAATGCTATGAACAGGTTTCCTCACTGTCTGTCTGATCCACCGTAAACATCTGTCGTGAAACATTCTAAATCCACATATATAAATTAAAAAGGAAATGTAAAGCCTAACGAATTAATTCAATACAAGGAAAGAAGAATGGTAAAAGAAGAACAGTGCGGTCACAATAGCGTATGCCTGTGTTATAGAACGTCATACTAGCTAACAAGAAATCCCCTTTTTCTACTTCGTCTGCATAATTGTAACGCTTTCACGTTTGATAGTAAAGCCTACTGTATAAAATACACGCGTTTCTAAAAAGAAAACTGGTACTGTGTTTCTTAGAAAACCTTGAGATAGACACACTGCGTAATGACCTAGATTAATATTCCATTCATGTCATTTTATGCACTAAGTAAAAGAAAAGACAGACGAGCTTAGAAGAGAGAGAGAGAGATGTACGGAGGAACGCATTCAATACTACCACGTTCGTCTCGCGATGAAAAAGGGAACGCGAAAGGCATGAAGCACTAATTTTTTTCAAATAAACAGTAATTTAAAAAAAACACTACCAATACACGGTTAGGTTTTGAAAACATGTTTAATGCTTATTAGGAAACATGACATTCTACTGATTTATGTCTAAGCTCCTGACATTAGTCTGACAGTACAGAAGACACCCCATAGTATGGAAGTGAGGAGGTGGTAACAGCACGACTATCCTAGAAGAAAATACATATTTTGAACGAAACCACTTGGCTCCATTAAACTTATATATTTGGGTGCCTTAGGACTTGCTGACAAAGAATATGTTAGGTGTTAAGCAAATAGTCTAATAATTAACAAATTATAGCCAAAATATTATAGTGGTGTTGTCTGACAACACAGGATTATATTTGCTCATAATGGCGTGTTTGGACACTGCTTTAGAGGAAATTAGGCCACCACGTTAAATCCGATTTGATTGGCTAGAATAATATGTAAGGCGAAACATGATTAGTCGATGGCAAATACTATTTTTGGTTGTTAATGGCAACGATAGGAAGGGTACTTTTTTTTCAAAAGCTTTTGTAAACATGGTCTCATTGGCTAGACCATTTAATATAGTCAATTAGGAGCGTTAGTTCAGTGCCACTTTTTGAAAATCCAATTTGTAAAAGCAAGTGCGTTGAGATCCAGCTCATATTTTTCTAATAAAAGCCTGGGACAGAGGCAGATCGGAATTGTGCCATAACTCATCGCCAGTCAACGTATTTGTTTAATATTTCCGTGAATTGTGGTAAGCTAGACATATTTGATATCTTTTAGATGAAAATTGAATGTGAATTGATAAATTTATGTCTGTATGTGTGTGGTTCAGTAACAAACATGAGGCAAAGCCTAGATATTGCTCTATCATGAGAAAAACTTGTCGGAGAGGAGTATAACTGCATGGGATTGCCAAATAGTACTATGACACCTATCTTATTGAATAGAAGGAATTAATGCTGGAATTGCAGAGGCGTTGTAACCATTAGGGAGAGGAATACTGGTGTATACTGTTACATGAGAAGCTAGCAGTTGGCTTACAGCGCTGAACTCGGTGTTTGTTATGTATTGTGCTTCAGTGTGGAAATAGATTATAAATTAGTTCTGAAGTAGGAGGTACAACCTTCTTGTTTCAGGGACCGTGGTACTAACGTATTAAAGCAGCACCTGGTCTGAGTTTTGCTGAATCCAGAGGCTGATAGCATACTCCTTGGTCAAGAGATCGACCAGTGTTGTTTCTCAAGAAAACTGTGAAGCAAGCGAGCATAGGAGACTGTTTCCTGCCGCCCACACAGAAGTTAAGATTACGTTGGCCAGAGCAGCTCAATCTTGTGTATACCCCCCCCCCCCCCTAAAAGTGACTTTACCTTAAATCAAGAGGGACATTTATTTGTTTCAAATAAAAAGAAACTGTGAACCTTTCCAATATTATTTCCACCAGATACAAACACTTGAAGTCATGATGACAAACAACAACATAGCTTGAATAGCCAGTATTACCTCATAGTACTACATCACTACTTACACACATATTGTAATAATAATATATGTCAATACAAAGATCCTATCTATAAATTGTGTACATACAACTTGTGATTACATTTGATTGTGATTCCTGGTTCACTTTGTAGTTGAATCAGGATATCTATTATTGACAGGAATTAATACATATTTTTAAAAGTTACCCTTGACTTATTAAGATAGTCTTATAGAGTGTTCTATGTATGTGAGTGTCACAGTGTTGTAAAGTATTGTGGATTAAAATAAAATGGTTTATCTGTCTGTTGGTTGTTGTGAACATACACTTCATCACTATCATAACCCTAGACATTCAACGTAGTCATCACAATATCCCAGAATAAGTCTGACTGAGGTATAAATGTGGTAGCAAAGTAAGGTCATCTGTAATACACCACACTTATTAGATACAGATACCTTCACAGCTGATCTCAGTCAGTACACTAAGTCCCCTATAAATATTTATATCATCCCACTTTACCACATATATTGGGGTCCTGTCCGGGATTTTGAATCTTCTCCTATTATATATATTGGGGGTAATTCACTTCAGGGAATAATAAAAAAAATTAAAAGGTATCCTTGGGTGAAAATAAATAAGGTTGAGCTCTCAGTGCTTGTGGTTGTCCTTAGATAATTAGAAAGATTGACTTGTTTAGGTTAGACATTGTATAAATTTGCCTGTTAGACAATGGCCGACCTGGCAAAATTTCGACCTGCTACTATGCAGGCTGCAAAAGAGTTAGGAATGGACGGGCAAGCTATGATTGCTTATGTCACTACTGAATGTGACAAATTTATTGAACGGGAAGAAAAAAGATTAGAAAAAGAGGCTGAAAGAAAGTTAGAGGCTGAAAAGGAAATTAAGAAGTTACAATTCCAGGCTGAGGCTAAGAAGGTCCAATTGGAGGCCGAAAGGGAAGACAAGCGATTGGCTGCAGAGAGGGAAGCAGAAGATAAGAGATTACAAAGGGAACACGAGTTACGACTAAGGGAGTTGGAATTCCAAGGCCATGCTCCTGAAAATGGTGCCAGTCCCTTTACCTCTGATGCCTCTGCTAGTCAGGGAGCCTCAACCTCAGCTATGAACTTTCATTTAGATCATTTTGTTGAGAGAGAAGATGATATTGAGAGCTATCTAAATAGATATGAACTATTAGCTACCACGTATGGGTTAGAGAGAGAAAGGTGGAGCTTAAAGTTATCTCAAGGGCTTCGTGGTACGGCTTATGAAGTTTTTGCCAAAATGAGCAGAGATGATCAAGAAAATTATGACATGCTAAAGCAGGCTCTTTTGTTAAGATATGAAAAGAATGGTGAATTTTATAGGAAAAAATTTAGGAATGCTAAACTACTGTCAGGTGAAACATATCACCAGTTCTCTGCACGGTTAGAGACATACTTGGAGAAATGGACTTCTCTGGGGAAAACCCAAGATCTTAAGGAAATGGTCCTTATAGAACAACTAAGAGAGTCCATGGCTCCAGACCTGAGAAAGTTTCTCATGGAACAAGGTGCAGAGAGGCTGGGTGAGTTACTAAATGTCGCTGAAAGGTATCAGGCAGAGGTAACAAGTAATAAAAAGAAACAGGTAGATCCAGAGAAATGGGACCACCCGTCAAAGGACATCGGAAAAATTCTACTGGCCCCAAGTAGCTGCTGATATTGCACAATTTGTTGGGGGCCTGTGAAAAATGTAGCAAGGTACAGTCCCCAAGTTGGGAAAATCATAATCAGATGCCAGCCAAGCATTCTGAAACATATGGGCCTAACAATAACAAGGAAAATAACAATAATAAGGTTGACATAGAGGATAGGTATCCACCTTCCCCCCAACAGTGTTCACCAAAAATATTTAGATTCGCAACTCTGAGAAAGGCATCCAGAGAAAATAGAAACTCAGACCAGTCAACCCAGGCACAGTTTGAAGCCGCATTTAGGGAGCTGATTGACATTGAAGATGATCCGCCTAAGTTAAAACCGAAACACATTGTTAACAGAAGAAAAGTGGGGAGTGGACGAGCGAGCAATTGGGAAAATGCTCACAGCGCTTCACAATATGGCTATTAACTTAGCATTAAAAGGGCACTGGTGACATTGGTAGTCACCCGACCCTACACCATCCTAGGGGAAGTAGTGTTCGGACCCTGGATGGAGATAACCCACACATCTTATAGCAATGCTAAGGGCGAATTGATTTCTGATGCAGAAACTCATTTCCCCACATATTATCTTAATTCACCAGATTGTCGGTAGGCGGAACTATAGTTGGTGAATATGGCCTCCATTCTAGTGGCACATTATAGAACATTATAAATATATTATTAGAAGGGTGTTTCCACATTCAATCACGCCTGAGATCAGACTAATTGTTGGCTGTGAACATTTCGGAGGAGCAGAGTGTCTCCATTGTTGCCTTTTTGAATTGAGGATAGTCCGAGTGTTTATTAAGGCTGATCAGGAAATTATTGGATCCCCTACACAACTCAGATATCACCATATAGATCAACTCCTCATAACGTACAAATTGAGGAACATCTAATATTCTCGGGACATGTCGTTGAGCAGACTCAGAGAAGAGAAATGGTGAATACTGATTGCTAAGCAGCAATAAGACAAGCAGTAACACTTGCCGCTGTTCAGTAATATAACTGAAATGGATTCTTGGATTGCAGAGGTCTGAGGCAACCTTCGTCAGTAGTGCTTACTTTGAATTGACCCACCTGCATTAATCCATGATCAAAATAAAATCAGAGAAACGTTGATGCAAATTTTCTAAGCCGCCATCCGTGCGATGAAAATCAAAGAAATCACCAGGAATAATATTAAATTTCTCTATGTGTATATAGAATTATAGACTGACATATAACGTCTGTTTTAAGTGGGGAGAATTTGTCGTGAAACATTCTAAATCCACATATATAAATTAAAAAGGAAATGTAAAGCCTAACGAATTAATTCAATACAAGGAAAGAAGAATGGTAAAAGAAGAACAGTGCGGTCACAATAGCGTATGCCTGTGTTATAGAACGTCATACTAGCTAACAAGAAATCCCCTTTTTCTACTTCGTCTGCATAATTGTAACGCTTTCACGTTTGATAGTAAAGCCTACTGTATAAAATACACGCGTTTCTAAAAAGAAAACTGGTACTGTGTTTCTTAGAAAACCTTGAGATAGACACACTGCGTAATGACCTAGATTAATATTCCATTCATGTCATTTTATGCACTAAGTAAAAGAAAAGACAGACGAGCTTAGAAGAGAGAGAGAGAGATGTACGGAGGAACGCATTCAATACTACCACGTTCGTCTCGCGATGAAAAAGTGAACGCGAAAGGCATGAAGCACTAGTTTAATGCTTATTAGGAAACATGACATTCTACTGATTTATGTCTAAGCTCCTGACATTAGTCTGACAGTACAGAAGACACCCCATAGTATGGAAGTGAGGAGGTGGTAACAGCACGACTATCCTAGAAGAAAATACATATTTTGAACGAAACCACTTGGCTCCATTAAACTTATATATTTGGGTGCCTTAGGACTTGCTGACAAAGAATATGTTAGGTGTTAAGCAAATAGTCTAATAATTAACAAATTATAGCCAAAATATTATAGTGGTGTTGTCTGACAACACAGGATTATATTTGCTCATAATGGCGTGTTTGGACACTGCTTTAGAGGAAATTAGGCCACCACGTTAAATCCGATTTGATTGGCTAGAATAATATGTAAGGCGAAACATGATTAGTCGATGGCAAATACTATTTTTGGTTGTTAATGGCAACGATAGGAAGGGTACTTTTTTTTCAAAAGCTTTTGTAAACATGGTCTCATTGGCTAGACCATTTAATATAGTCAATTAGGAGCGTTAGTTCAGTGCCACTTTTTGAAAATCCAATTTGTAAAAGCAAGTGCGTTGAGATCCAGCTCATATTTTTCTAATAAAAGCCTGGGACAGAGGCAGATCGGAATTGTGCCATAACTCATCGCCAGTCAACGTATTTGTTTAATATTTCCGTGAATTGTGGTAAGCTAGACATATTTGATATCTTTTAGATGAAAATTGAATGTGAATTGATAAATTTATGTCTGTATGTGTGTGGTTCAGTAACAAACATGAGGCAAAGCCTAGATATTGCTCTATCATGAGAAAAACTTTCGGAGAGGAGTATAACTGCATGGGATTGCCAAATAGTACTATGACACCTATCTTATTGAATAGAAGGAATTAATGCTGGAATTGCAGAGGCGTTGTAACCATTAGGGAGAGGAATACTGGTGTATACTGTTACATGAGAAGCTAGCAGTTGGCTTACAGCGCTGAACTCGGTGTTTGTTATGTATTGTGCTTCAGTGTGGAAATAGATTATAAATTAGTTCTGAAGTAGGAGGTACAACCTTCTTGTTTCAGGGACCGTGGTACT
This sequence comes from Oreohelix idahoensis, assembly GCA_024509875.1. NCBI lineage: Eukaryota > Metazoa > Mollusca > Gastropoda > Stylommatophora > Oreohelicidae > Oreohelix > Oreohelix idahoensis. Next base: position 32,270 of record JAMPIV010023165.1, on the reverse strand, counting down.
AACGTATTAAAGCAGCACCTGGTCTGAGTTTTGCTGAATCCAGAGGCTGATAGCATACTCCTTGGTCAAGAGATCGACCAGTGTTGTTTCTCAAGAAAACTGTGAAGCAAGCGAGCATAGGAGACTGTTTCCTGCCGCCCACACAGAAGTTAAGATTACGTTGGCCAGAGCAGCTCAATCTTGTGTATCCCCCCCCCCCCCCCCCCCCCCCCTAAAAGTGACTTTACCTTAAATCAAGAGGGACATTTATTTGTTTCAAATAAAAAGAAACTGTGAACCTTTCCAATATTATTTCCACCAGATACAAACACTTGAAGTCATGATGACAAACAACAACATAGCTTGAATAGCCAGTATTACCTCATAGTACTACATCACTACTTACACACATATTGTAATAATAATATATGTCAATACAAAGATCCTATCTATAAATTGTGTACATACAACTTGTGATTACATTTGATTGTGATTCCTGGTTCACTTTGTAGTTGAATCAGGATATCTATTATTGACAGGAATTAATACATATTTTTAAAAGTTACCCTTCACTTATTAAGATAGTCTTATAGAGTGTTCTATGTATGTGAGTGTCACAGTGTTGTAAAGTATTGTGGATTAAAATAAAATGGTTTATCTGTCTGTTGGTTGTTGTGAACATACACTTCATCACTATCATAACCCTAGACATTCAACGTAGTCATCACAATATCCCAGAATAAGTCTGACTGAGGTATAAATGTGGTAGCAAAGTAAGGTCATCTGTAATACACCACACTTATTAGATACAGATACCTTCACAGCTGATCTCAGTCAGTACACTAAGTCCCCTATAAATATTTATATCATCCCACTTTACCACAACATCTTCCTTCATCTCTTGTTCCACTGGCACTTGTCTGGTTCTTCTCATCTCTTGTTCCACTGGCACTTGTCTGGTTCTTCTCATCTCTTGTTCCACTGGCACTTGTCTGGTTCTTCTCATCTCTTGTTCCACTGGCACTTGTCTGGTTCTTCTCATCTCTTGTTCCACTGGCACTTGTCTGGTTCTTCTCATCTCTTGTTCCACTGGCACTTGTCTGGTTCTTCTCATCTCTTATTCCACTGGCACTTGTCTGGTTCTTCTCATCTCTTGTTCCACTGACACTTGTCTGGCTCTTGTCATCTCTTGTTCCACTGGCACTTGTCTGGCTCTTCTCATCTCTTGTTCCACTGGCACTTGTCTGGTTCTTCTCATCTCTTGTTCCACTGGCACTTGTCTGGTTCTTCTCATCTCTTGTTCCACTGTCACTTGTCTGGTTCTTCTCATCTCTTGTTCCACTGACACTTGTCTGGTTGTTGTCATCAGTTCCACATTGGTAACCTTGTCATACCACTTCAATCCTTCTATTCTACTCAAGCGCCCATGTATGAAAGTCTATAGATGATTTTGTAACACATAACATTTTTTTTTTTTGTCAGCAGTATTCAATCCAGAGACCTCGTGTTTCATCGCAGAAACGTTTTGTAAGTAAATTCAGAGTTTTCACTTGTATCCATATGACCATCTCACGTGTTTTATTAGTTATCTCATGCTCTTATGTTTAACAGCTTAAGTTCTTAAGACTTGTTTGATACTGTGTTTGTTATATTAGGACTGGTCAGCTTGTCACTCTTTCATAGCTGATGCCGAGTTGAGGTATCCTTGAAGTTATGTACATTGTAGATCTAGGCTTTTCTTGTGGTTTTTCTGCCATTCTGAAACTTATTGATTTGCTGTCATGAGCTCCAATGTCTTTCTGCTTTCAGTAATGGTGATTATTTCTACTTTATTAAAGGTAATTATTTCATCTTTCAGTAATGGCAATTACTTCATTCATCTTTCAGTAATGGTGATTATTTCTATTTTCAGTAGTTTTTTATTCGTTTGTTGTTTAACTTCATGTCCTAATTATAACATATCACGGGTTGAATGGGATACTTTATTTAAAAAAACAAAAACTTTCAGTAATGGTAATTATTTGAACTTTCAGTAATGGTAATTATTTCATGTTTTCAGTAATGGTAATTATTTCAACTTTCAGTAATGGTAATTATTTCAACTTTCAGTAATGATAATTATTTCAACTTTCAGTAATGATAATTATTTCACTTTCAGTAATGATAATTATTTCAACTTTCAGTAATGATAGTAATTTCAACTTTCAGTAATGGTAATTACTTCTACTTTCAGATGAGGGGGGTTTTTTTTTCAAATTTAGTAATGGTGTATATTTCTTTGTTCAGTAATGGTGATTATTTTTACTTTCAGTAATGATCATTATTTCTTTGTTCAGTAATGGTGGTTATTTCAACTTTCAGTAATGTTGTTTATTTCTATTTTCAGTAATGGTGAATTCTACCTCTGATGGCTGTTTAGTTTAGAGTCATTTATACAGCCAAAGAACAGTGAAAGGAGATCATGTTACTCAAGTGTGGAAGTACCCCTATGCTGCCCTTCCAAAGTTTATATATATATATATATATATATATATATATATATATATATATATATATATATATATATATATATGAAGTACTTTGTTATAAATGTAAAACTCTAAAAATGTGCAGACAGACACACATATTAACGAAGATACAACTATTTTTGTTACATGTCTGAATCCTTTTATCTGAAATCCTCGGAAGTAGCTGTGTTTTGGAAACCAGATTTTTTTCTATTTTCAGATATCGCCCAAATCACATTTAAAAAGTCGCCCAAAATCACCATATTTTATCAAATAATAGCCGAAAGAAACTTTTGATTTTCAGAATATTTCGGGTGTTCGTAAAAAGAATAGTTATAGGTTATTTATGCCACGATCTCCATTAAAGTGAAATGATGATATCTCTATACGTATCAAAGAAAGTTGGTCCCCTATGTGTGTAAGTATGTCCCGAAATGTTCACGTACATATAAGTAAGCCACGGAGCTGAAAACTGGCATGCAGATAGTTTTAATTCTGATCTTAATTAAAAACATTTGATAGTCCCAAAATTATGTTTGGAAATAGGTTGTTTGGACAGTTGATTATCCTTTACAGCACAAAAGAAGAAATATCATGACTGTTGTATGTTTTAGCGCAGATGGAAATCGCAATAAATCAAGTGTGCTTTTTGTCAGAAAAAAAAGGCCTTGTGCCATCCATATCTTTTTAATCTCTTTGATGGCTGTCTCCAATTCTAATCACCATCTGTTTTTAGGACTCCATTTTTTTAATTTTATTTATGAAGACAAAAATATCCTGTAGAACCTCTAATGGGTTATAATTAAGATGTATAGTTTTGCTAATTGCAGATAATTTTGATTTCCAATTTTTGATCACAGCATCATTTCACCTTTCCAATTAGTGTAAATAAAGTATATTAAATGTGCCAAATTGTGTGGATATGCATGAGTGTGTTTTCCCTTGTCCCTAAATGGTAGTTTCTCATACCTGTCATATTGTTAATAAGAAGGAGGAGAGTGAGAAAGCTCGGGGTGTTTGGGATGACACCCAGTTCACTATTCATCTGTCATCACCAGTATGCATTACGAAAACCTTGGCAGTATTCCCTGCATACCCTCACACAGTTTTTTTTTTAACTAGTGATATGACATAACCCATAAAAGCCAGATCCAAACCTCAGAAATGAGGTATCTGAGGAAAGTGGTTGAAGTAACAAGAAGAGACATGGTACGCAACCAGACGATACGTCAAGGCCTTAAATCCTACCCCCTGCAGACCCAAGTAGAACAGTCCCAATTAAGATGGTTTGGCCATGTCTGCAGAATGGGAGAAGATCGGATACCATGACAAGCATGGGAAACAAAGAGCCAAGGATCCAGACCCTGAGGATGACCCAGAGTCCGCTGGGAGGACAACATTAGACAATCTTTGAAGGACCGAGGACTAGAATGGAACCAGGCCAGGAGGAAGACAGCCGATAGGATAGTCTGGCGCTCTCTCTTCCAAACCTCTACACCTCACGGTAGAAGGGGAACGACTAAGTAAGTAAGTAAGTAAGATATGACATAAAATTATGCACTTAAATGGAGTTATATGTATAAGTATGGTATGTGTGTGAATAAATGATTATGTGGCTTTCATAGGCTATGTTTTAACTATTCATTCATACAGTAATAAAAAGTAATAAATCATCCATACCAGCACACAAATGGCTGCTTTGCCAAACACCATGAGGCAAAGTAGTTTCACTTTAACAATGACGGGAAAATTGACCGTGTGTAAAGTTTATTTTCATTTCTTATGTGCTTTTTCTAAATGTGCCAACAGATTTCAAATTGTGATAAAAACTTTATTTATGATCAGAAGCAACTGAAAATTTATCAACATTATGTAAAAATGGATGTACTTTAACATGAAAGTGATTTTAGGAGTTCTAGTTTAAAATATAATTTCAAATTTTTTAAGGGCCCCCCCCCCTCCCTTGCATGTATGAAACATGGATTTGCCTTGACTTAAGTCTCGTAAAAGTAGGAGTCGGGTCATTGTTTACCAACTCCACTAAAAACTGACAGACTCTCGGACTCCACAGCCCTGCCCAGAACAATGACCTGAATATTATCATCTAGGCTGCTCAGTGAGTAACCTATCCAGTGCCAGCATCTTTACCTCACCTGTTCATCATCATCATATTCCCTTTCAACCCTTATAGAGCATGGAGCCACCACTGCAGCTGGTCCCCTTGCAGGAAGTCTGCCCCAAAGCATTCAAGTGCTTGTGCAGTGGTGTTTCTGTGGCATTGTTTAACATGATGAGGTTGCCAGCCTCGTGTACAACCTCACATTAGTCACCTCTAACGACATACCTACCTCGCCTGTTCTTTCACTAGTATTTGTCTGGTTCTTTTCCCCTCTATATTAATTGTTATGAATTAATGTCAGTGATAACTTATTCAGTGTATGAAAACTGGCAACACCCAAGATACACACACACAGTTAGACAGTGTCTAATCATCATCAAGAACCAGACAAGTGCCAGTGGAACAAGAGTTGAGAAGAAGACTCTGGTGATGGTTAGGACACACATTGATAAAACCTGTTGATATTACAAGGTAGTCCTTGTTCTGGAACCCCCAGGGAAAGAGAAAGAGAGGTAGACCAAGAAACACGTGAAGAAAAGAACTGGAGACAGAAGTGAAAATGATGAAGAAGAGAATGAAAGACCTTGAGCAGATGGCGGCATGTGGCAGGAGGACTTGGGATGTGTTTGTTGAAGGCTATGGTTCTTGGGGGAGCTAAAGGGTATGGATTGATTGATTTATTCATCATCATTACCCTCTCCCTCCCCATGGTGAGTAGGCCTTCTGCAACTACCTTCCAAGTCCTCCTATTCTGTGCCATACCCTCAGTCTTTCTACGCATCTTTATTACTTTCATTTATGTTTCCAGTTCTCTTCTCCATGTGTTTCTTTGTCTCACTCTACATGTGGGAGTTCCAGATGAAGAATGACCTTGTAATGCTAACAACAGTTTGTCTCATTGTGTGTCCTACCCAGTACCAGCTTTGCCATCTCATCTTCTGTTCCATTGTCACCTGTCTGGATCTTCACAGGGGTTCTCAATCTTTTTTGGCTCATGGTCCCCTCCTTCTGAGCCTCATTTACCTGTGTGGTCCCACTCATAGTTGCTGTTACCTGGAAAAAAAGGTACTTTACCTTCTTACTGTGGCCTCCTAGAAAAATAACATGACCCGCGTTGAGAACCACTGACTTAACATAAATGATCTCATATTATTTCAACCCGTCTGTTCCATGCAAGCACACATTTATGAATGTCTGTATTTTCTTAATTTGTTGTTTATATTGTTATCCATGTTTCAGAGCCATACGATACGACTGTCTTCATGATGAAGATACTTCATGATGAAGATTCTGATTCTTTTGTTGGAACTGATTTCTTTTGATTTGTCTGTGTTTTCTAATGCAGTGAATATGTCACAGCATATGTGATCCATATTTGGTGATGACGCAAAATCGAAAGTATGGGAAGTTGAATAAGAATTGCACTCTCGAGGCTTACACCTAGTGAGTTGGTGGAGAGTAAGAAAAGGTAACGATGGAAACGGATGACGTAAAAAATAATGTCATTTTTTTGATGACGTAGGAACTTGGTAGTTAGGAAGCCGATCACCAAGCTGAAAGGATGAAATTTTTTCGTCTCTGACTTTATCATCCCTGAAATGTACAACCACTATACGATGAAATAAATTGAACGGCTGAAGAATAAAGAAAACTGTGACAAAAGCTCATTTTGGTGTTTGTATTCTTAGTCATGAATTAATATCAGTTTAAACTTCCTCAGTGCTTAAATACTGTCAGCACCCAACACACACACACAATTAAATTATATGACGAAATAAAATTACTGTATCTCCCAACATATAAGATGCACTAGGGCATAAGATTCACCCATAATTTAACAAGTATAGGGGGGATGGTGGAATAATACATTATAGGAACTTATTTATTATATTGCACATTCATGCTGCATATTTATCCTTTTGAAATAAAAGCATTTTATTACACATATCACAATTTTTCTTCTTTTTAAATAAAGCATTCTTTTGCACATATGCTTGGTTTATAATATCATTTCCTACCCAAAATATTGTATCAACTCAGAGTGTGAATATACACAATATGCTTGGTTTATAATATCATATGATCATCACCTAATAAGACACTGGGTAATTTTTTTTTAAGATAGATTTTTAGAAATAAGTGATTTTTTATTATATGAAAAAAAAAAACGGTATATAACAGAAATGTTCACTTGTTTGTTTTTTTTTTAAGACTGAATGCCAAGAATTAAGAGATTAGTTTATCACACATGACCATCTCCCAGGAAATACAACTCACAAAATTGCTTGTTCAAGTTTAGTTAATTTATAGCAACTTTTTCTTACACATCTAATACTAGAACTTAATTTCTAACAACTTTTTCTTAATCATCTAACTTCTAGCAGCTTTTTCCTACACATCTAATACTAGAACTTAACTTCTAGCAACTTTTTCTTACATATCTAATACTAGAACTTAACTTCTAACAACTTTTTCTTACACGCCAAATATAAGAACTTAATTTCTATCAACTTTTTCCTAACCATCTAACTTCTAGCAGCTTTTTCCTACACATCTAATACTAGAACTTAACTTCTAGCAACTTTTTCTTTCACATCTAATACTAGAACATTAGCTTCAAACAATTTTTTAATTACACATCTAATACTAGAACACTTAATTCTAACAACTTTTCCCTACACATCTAATACTAAATTCTAACAACTTTTTCCTACACATCTAATACTAGAACATTAGCTTCAAACAATTTTTTACTTACACATCTAATACTAGAACACCAAATTCTAACAACTTTTCCCTACACATCTAATACTAAATTCTAACAACTTTTTCCTACACATCTAATACTAGAACATTAGCTTCAAACAATTTTTTACTTACACATCTAATACTAGAACACTAAATTCTAACAACTTTTCCCTACACATCTAATACTAGAATACTAAATTCTAACAACTTTTCCCTACACATCTAATACTAGAACATTAGCTTCTAACAATTTTTTACTTACACATCTAATACTAGAACACCAAATTCTAACAACCTTTCCCTACACATCTAATACTAGAACATTAACTTCTAACAATGTTTTCCTACACACATCTAATACTAGAACACTAAATTCTAACAACTTTTCCCTACACATCTAATACTAGAACACTAAATTCTAACAACTTTTTCCTACACATCTAATACTAGAACATTAACTTCTAACAACGTTTTCCTACATACATCTAATACTAGAACACTAAATTCTAACAACTTTTCCCTACACATCTAATACTAGAACACTAATTCCAAACAACTTTTTCCTGCACATCTAATACTAGACATTAACTTCTAACAATTTTTTACTTACACACATCTAATACTTGAACACTAAATTCTAACAGCTTTTCCCTACACATCAAATACTAGAACACTCAATTCTAACAGCTTTTCCCTACACATCTAATACTAGAACATTAACTTCTAACAATTTTTTACTTACACACATCTAATACTTGAACACTAAATTCTAACAACTTTTCCCTACACATCAAATACTAGAACACTCAATTCTAACAACTTTTCCCTACACATCTAATACTAGAACATTAACTTCTAACAACGTTTTCCTACACACATCTAATACTAGAACACTAAATTCTAACAACTTTTCCCTACACATCTAATATTAGAACACTAAATTCTAACAACTTTTTCCTGCACATCTAATAGTAGATCATTAACTTCTTGCAACTTTTTCCTACACATCTAATACTAGAACATTAACTTCTAACAACTTTTTCCAACATGTCTAATATTAGAACTTTGAAGCAACTGTTTTCAACACATCTAATAACAGTTCCTTTCAAATAAACTAGTTATTCTGCTAAATTGAATTTCTTTTCGTTCTGAAGATGATTAAGGTAGTCCCATAGCAGATACTGCCGTAGGGGAGTGATGTGTTGGAGACTACATTATACTAGGTCCAGCATGGAGAGGTGGGGCGACCAATCCCTTCCTTGCTGCCTTTTTCTTCCCCAACTCAAGAGTAAAGTCAGGTGCCCATTTACAGCTGGGTAGACTGGAGCGTGCCACCTTTGCTGTAAGATACCAGTGCTGTAACCACTCTGTCAATCAGATGCTCATGGGAGCCGCGCTAGCGTAGTGGTTACCACACCGCTCTGGCGACCGGGTGATGCAGGATCAAACCCGGGCGACGGCATTTGAGGATTTTTCGTCGTATGGGATTTGGACTGGATTAACTCGAGACCTGGCGAGACATTTGAAGAAATGTCGTCGACCAGGGATTGGCGGCTCCTGGGCCGACCCAGCTCTAATGGGTACCTCCGAAATCGGCGAGTATCTGCCTGAATGGCGAGGGACACTTTTACTTACACATCTAATACTAGAACACCAAATTCTAACAACCTTTCCCTACACATCTAATACTAGAACACTAAATTCTAACAACTTTTTCCTCTGTACAAGAAAAAAGGGATACTCACGTAAAATCAATGTCAGGTTAGATAGAAATTAATAATAACCTGAGATTTCGCCTCGAGTATTAGCGGGCGTACGAAAGAAAAAAAAAGATGCTCATGGAGGGGATTGATATACAATATGGCACATGACAAGAAGGCTTGGAGTGTATTTGTTGAATACCTGTCCCCAATAGGGAGCTCTAAAAGAATTGATCTGGACGTGATGTATTTACAGGTCAAAGGCCATTACAGAAATAATGCCTGTTAATGTATTTTGATGAAATAAACAACAAATGGTACGGTAGTTGATTTGTTAATCTGCATTGTTTTAATGTCTTTATTGATCTTCATCAGCAGCTATGTGTGAACTCTTTTGATTCAGTTGGAATATTTGTAATCCATATTAATACTTACTTACTTAGTCGTTCCCCTTCTACCGTGAGGTGTATAGGTTTGGAAGAGAGAGCGTCAGACCATTCTATCAGCTGTCTTCTTCCTGGCCTGGTTCCATTCTAGTCTCGGTCCTTCAAAGATTGTCTAATGTTGTCCTCCCAGCGGACTCTGGGTCGTCCTGGAGGTCTGGATCCCTGGCTCTTTGTTTCCCATGCTTGTCGTGGTAGCCGATCTTCTCCCATTCTGCAGACATGGCCAAACCATCTTAGTTGGGACTGTTCTATTTGGGTCTGCAGAGGGTGGGATTTTAGGCCTTGACGGATCGTCTGGTTGCGGACCATGTCTCTTCTTGTTACTTCAACCACTTTCCTCAGATACCTCAGTTCTGAGGTTTGGATCTGGCTTTTGTGGGTTGTAGTCATTGCCCACGACTCGCATCCATATGTCAAGACTGGGACATAGGTGGAGCGGTATACAGCCATCTTCGTTTTCTTACCAACCTCTTTCTTGCTGAGGAATCCACGATTTATGGCCTGAAAAAGTCTCCCAGCCGCTGCTTTTCGAGTGGCCAACTCTTCTTTGATGCCTCCCTTTTCGGTCTATAATAGCTCCGAGATATTTAAAGTGGTCGACCTGCTCCAGGACCTGTTCTCCCAACTTAATCTGATGTTTTCTTTCTTCTCGTGATATCACCATGGATTTTGTTTTAGAGCTGCTTATGACCATCCCTCTCTTCTCCAGCTCTTCCTTCCAGACTTGCAGGTTGGATTGGAGATGTGCCTCTGATTTAGCAATCAGGGCAACATCATCAGCAAATGCCAGCTCCGAAATATAGACCTGTCTCATCTTCCAGTACCCCACTGAATACTTTCTTGTTCTCTCCTTACATGCCTTGATGACATCGTCCATAAGGAGTATGAAGAGGTAAGGTGATAGGATATCACCTTGTCTTACACCAGTGGTGGTCCTGAACTCTTCTGACTTATGGTTTGCTGTCCTCACATAATTTCTGCAAGACTTGTAGAAGCTCTGTATAGCATGAATCAGAGGTGCTGGAATATTCTTCCTTGCCAAACAGTCCCAAAGTTTGCTCCAGGGGACCCTGTCAAACGCCTTTTCCAGATCTATGAAACAAAGATGGATCTCACTCTTATACTCAAGGGCCTTTTCACTCAGCTGTCTGAGTGTGAAGATTAGGTCTTGAGTACTTCGGTTTGCTCGGAATCCGCACTGGACCTCATCCAATTGTGGCTCAGCTAGGCGTCGGAGTCTCTGCTCTAGGATTCTAGAGTAGATTTTACCAGGGACACTGAGAAGGGATATGCCTCTATGGTTTCCACATTGTCGATTGTCACCCTTTTTGAAAATTGGTGTTATGATGGCAATCTCCCAATCCTTTGGTATGGTCTTGTTGCACCATGCTGCCTGTAGGACCTTTAGAAGTAATAGGTCGCCTGATGCTACCATGTACTTAACCATTTCTGGTGTTATACCATCATGCCCTGCTGCTTTGCCCATCTTGATTTTCTCTAGTGCTGCCCTCAGTTCTTCCAATCCATATTAATAAGGTCCAGAAATTATGTGAGGACAGCAAACCATAATTCAGAAGAGTTCAGGACCACCACTGGTGTAAGACAGGGTGATATCCTGTCACCTTGTCTTTTCATACTCCTTGTCGTACTGATAGGTTTGGAAGATATTTATGGTCCCGCCTGAGTAGAGTGGATGGTGATAAGTACGTGAGAAATAAGGAAAGGAAAGGATCCCGTTACACGCCCATTGAGGCATATTGGGAATATGGTGTTAGGCCCATATTTTCTTGACCGTCGGCATCACGTCGGCTGCCTTAACCTTCCCAGAGTTGCTCTGGTACCCATTTGGGGCTGGGTCGACCCAGGAGCCATTTGCAGCCTAAAAAGAATCCTACCTCATCTGGGGATCGAACCATAGACCACTGAGCTAGGAAGCCAGTGCACTAACCACTATGCTACCGCGGCTCCCGTGAGAAATAGATTTCATGGGTCAATAGTTTAAGGAGAAGATCAGTCTCTGGCATGAGTAGTTTCTCTAGTCCAGCCTATCTATACAATTATAATTTAGTACAAGACAATCTTTCACTCCTTATATATGTAAATATCATTTTAAATACACACACACACAACGATGTGACAATAAGACACACAAACGTGAAAAACTATGGTTAATTGGGTATGGGTCAAACCAACACACAAAGTTAAGTTTCTTTTGTTGTTTATTATAATTTAAACTTGACAAACCAAATATCTAAAGAAATATCAAATAAAATCAGAATTACATACATAGGAAATAACAGAATAAATGTGCCCTCCCCTTATTGAGAAAAGAACCCAATAAGTTAATAACCCCGACGGTCAAAGGTTAGCACTAAGTTACAGAATAGACAGTAAAGAATAAATTCTTACTATATATTACCCAGTAAAGTAAACAAGTTTAAGCAAAATCAAGGATGATATAATTTTCCTGTAACAAAGAAAAATATTCACTCTCCCTGTTATACGTGGCCACTCAATCGCTCCTTACCTACTCTTGGTGATATTCCCTTGGAATTAGAATTATCCTGAATATAAAATTGCCAGTGTTTTTATCTTCCAAATTGGCCCCAGTCCATCCTTTAGTAAATAAGATTAACAAGGTGGACGCCTAATTTGGTGGTTTATTCCTGGGTGGACAAATGTCACTTCAAATGGTTAGTGTAGAAACCGAGATCTTGGGTTCACAGTAAAACAGAGGAAAATACTTCCAGTATTGGGAAACATCTGGTTGCTAAAAACTGTTACAATTGATAGATGATGGAAATCCTATCGGCTGGCTCTATGTGAGTGCCGATTCTGAAACAGCATAACTCTTCTGGATAAAAATCCACTTGGATACGAGTACGACTGTCAAAGTCGGGAGTAATGATATTTGTTTTACACCCCAGTGGGCTGATAAAATTGAACAAAATGTTTCTGGGTTTTTATAAGTCCAGCACTGAGAAATGATCAAAGCACAGTATACAAAATAACTAAATTCATCAGCGGAAAACGAGGTGCAAAGAATATTACATTAGTAAGAGATAAGCAAGGAAATCTCATCACGACAGCAGAGGGACAGGAAACAAGATGGGCAGAGAAACTCTGAACAAGGAACCACCAGAGACACAATTGAATGTTCCTGAGGCTGAAAACGATCTAGATGTAAATACAGACATTCCACGAAAAGAAGTCATCACAGCAATCAAAGGGTTAAAGAATGGAAAAGCTCCTGGCCATGATAACCTAAATGCAGAGCTATTTAAGACAGACCCTGAGCTAGCAGCAGAACTATTAGAACCACTATTTGCACAAGTCTGGAAAACAGGGACAACACCAACAGAGTGGAACAAAGGAATAATTGTCAAATTGCCCAAGAAGGGAGATCTTGCAGACTGCAACAATTGGAGAGGAATCACTTTTCTCTCAGTTCCCAGCAAAATACTAGGCAGGATAATTATACAGAGAATTTCAAAAGCAGTAGACCACAAACTGAGGAAAAAACAAGCAGGATTTAGAAAGAACAGAAGATGTGTAGATCATATATTTACTCTCATGAACATTATAGAGCAGTGCTCAGAATGGCAAAGACAGCTGTACATTAATTTCGTCGATTTTGAAAAGGCTTTTGACAGCATATATAGGGACAGTTTATGGAAAATAATGAGGGCTTATGGAATTCCAAGCTGCATAGTGTTAATCATAAAAAGCCTCTATGCCAACTTTACGTGTAGTGTTGGGTAGAGCAACCTAACCTTTGAGGTGAAGACAGGGATGCCCCTTATCAACCACTCTATTTATAACAGTCATAGACTGGGTAATGCGCCAGACAACAGAGGGCAGTCCAAGAGGAATAAGATGGGCTACATTTTCTACATTGGAAGATCTGGAATATGCAGATGACATTGCACTACTAGCACATTCACCTCAACACATCCAGGAAAAAACGGATAGACTTAATAAGTATAGCCAGCAGGTGGGCTTGAACATCAATTTAAAGAAGTCAGAGGTCATGACGCTCAATGTGAGCAACCCTGAGCCCATATCAGTAAGGAATCAGCAACTGGTACAGACAGACACCTTCACATACCTAGGATGCATAGTAACACCAGACGGCGGGGCAGGCAAAGACATCAACAACAAAATGAATAAAGCAAGGACAGCCTTTTTTAGCCTAAACAACATCTGGAAGTCCTCTCAATACAGCACAAGCACAAAATTAAGATTATATCAGAGCTGTGTGCTTTCTGTGCTTCTCTATGGTGCGGAATGCTGGAGAGTTACAGAGAAGGAAATGTCGAAAGTGTCATCTTTTCACACAACATGCCTAAGAAAAATTCACAGAATCTTTTGGCCGAATACCATCACCAACCAAGATCTGCTTACTCGGAGCAAGCAAGAGGGCATGCACACCATCATATCTGGCAGACGCTGGAGCTGGGTTGGCCATGTCCTCAGAAGAGACCCCGATGTCATCACAAAAACAGCTATGCTTTGGACCCCTGAAGGAAAACGAAAGACAGGCCGACCAAAAACAACTTGGCGGAGGACTGTGGAGGCTGAGATGCAAAGAATGAACCAGAGTTGGGGCACTGTACGAAGGATGGCCGCCGATCGAGCAAAGTGGTATTAATTTGTTGTTGCCCTACAAGACGCCACTAGGCGTGATGGCCACTGACTGCTTTGACGGTCGGCGGCTATGGATAAAAAAAAGAAAAAGTTAAATTTACCAGTTAAATGTTTGTTTGTCTCTTTGTCCGATCCTGTTCACAAATAAACTTGGGAACGCGTAAGCCAAGAAAAGACCACATTAACCAAACAGTAAATGAAGAAAAAGACCGTTGGTCGCCCTTGATCAGGTCTGCGAGGAATAAAGAAACATGAAAAAATGCTACTATTCTATCTCTACATATATGCACACGGACGGGGACAAGACGATCTCTTATCCACTCCGTCAGTCCTGATTTAATTTAAACGGCACACGGTGACTTTATTTACACCTATACGGTCAGCTTTTTGCCCGCGCTGCAATTTCATGTCGGATGAAGGTATGCAACCCTTCCCGCCCCTTTGCGCGCGCGTTAACGATCAGTGTACAATGTCAATTATTATTTAATTATCCATACGCGCACTTACATAAGTATCGTCTGTCGTTAATAGTTATTAAATTGTCAGCGCCTGTGGGTTGTCGCATGGTATTAAATAATAGTCACTTACTATAAATACACAAAATGAAATATAACGTGAATTCTATTGTCCCTATCAGTTGCGCCTAGCATATACTCAGTCAACTAAAACGTCTCTTCTTGTGTGAGAAAGCAGGTTGTAAAATTAATATTAAACTGAACCTCTGGTATAAAATAGCTACACGTTATTATTTCACTAGTTTTACCGCTAGAAAATCACAGTGAATTATAATGCTAAGCTTTAACACTTTAATACGTAAGCACTAATTTTCTATTACCAGAACATCAGAATGACAATCCCCACGAATACTATTAACACATCTTCCATAATCGTTCTAGATTACGTGTTTAGACTATCCGAAAAATTATGAGTGACGACTGATAGCTGGTTTAGGAAGACACAGTTTATATATCATCATGGATGTATGATCTATAGATGATGCAACTTTTCACACTATTGTGCATAGCAAAGAATCAGAAATCTAAGTTCCCAAGATAAAAGGTTTTCACGGTCGATCTGTCGGGCGTTGCTAATCGACATCAGAGACTTAAATCCGTGTAACGGGGTTTCGGAGATTTTGCCCGCTTCTGGAGATCACAGAGTTAACTCCCCTCTGTGTACGAACATCAAAGAGTACTCGGGAAAATATTTTGGTCCGTGTGTCTACTTCAGAAGGTCCGGTATTTTCCCACGTGCGGTCTGTCAGATATCCGATGATTGACAGATCAGCACGCGTGAGAAACTTGATAAACAAACCCGATTCGCTCCCCGCTATGACTGGCAGGTCATGAAAGTTAGTAAACAACTTCGTTTGTTTATGTTCAAGGAAAAGAGGCGTGGATTAAAAAGTGAGTAAACACAGGCTGTAAATGCATGGCTTTGCTGGCAAACCATAGAACGCTACGAGGTCACGAAAGACTGTCAGATACTGTAGGCTATATTTCCATTATATGTAACTCCTCATGGACGATGTCATCAAGGAATGTAAGGAGAGAACAAGAAAGTATTCAGTGGGGTACTGGAAGATGAGACAGGTCTGTATTTCAGAGCTGGCATTTGCTGATGATGTTGCCCTGATTGCTAAATCAGAGGCACATCTCCAATCCAACCTAAACGTCTGGAAGGAAGAGCTGGAGAAGAGAGGGATGGTCATAAGCAGCTCTAAAACAAAATCCATGGTGATATCACGAGAAGAAAGAAGACATCAGATTAAGCTGGAATAACAAGTCCTGGAGCAGGTCGACCACTTTAAATACCTCGGAGCTATTATAGACCGAAAGGCGGGCATCAAAGAAGAGTTGGCCACTCGAACAGCAGCAAATGGGAGACTTTTTCAAGCCATAAATCGAGGATCCCTCAGCATGAGAGAGGTTGGTAAGAAAACGAAGATGGCTGTATACCGCTCCACCTATGTCCCAGTCTTGACATATAGATGCGAGTCATGGGCAATGACTACAACCCACAAAAGCCAGATCCAAACCTCAGAAATGAGGTATCCGAGGAAGGTTAACATTAACAGTACTCCTAAAAATCTAAACAGTGAAGATAACGCTCCCCGGAGTCTTGGAATTAACCGGTCACTGTAGAGCTGGGGTTGTCTTTGCTAACAGAACACCGGATGTGCTGTGAGTGTGTGTCCTATGATTGCGCCTGAAGGTGAAAAGTCCAGTTTGTAGGTAAGTGTGGTGGGTCGATATTACTTATCTATATATTTATGTAGCAGATGTGAAGTCAGCTATGCAAGCTCCTGAGGAAGTTTACCTTTTAACTATATGTCAGGAAACCTGTCTTGCTTCCACCAATGACTACCACCCGCTATGTATGTTATCCCCAATTTATATGTTATAATGTATGGATGTTGTGTAGCTACGTGTCTAGGGTATATGCAATGTATGTGCCGAAAATAACAACAACCACACTTTAAGGTTAATAAACAATTAAGTAAACAACTCCCTATTGAATTTTGGTCTGAACAATTTTTTACAAATGTATTAAGTATAATTGAGTTGATTCATAAAAGATTAAACGTCAAGATATATTTACACACAAATTAGTTTAACTATTAGAGTCTATTATTTCCTGAACTAGGAAGTGTTCTTCGTGTAATACTTTTTGTCCAAAATTAAGCACATATTTGGGAAATCAATATTGTCATCATTTTATTTAATCTGGTTGATATAGTAACTGGTGGAGAATATTTCAGTGAATTCACAAGGCCCCAAAACACAGGGCTTATCTTAAGATATTTGTAGAAAATTCTGCGATGTCCTGGTTATACGTCTTCCTCCTCACAGCACTGCTCAGCTTTCAGGATTCAAGATAAGGTAGGGCCCTCAAATCATATGGCCTCGAACAGGTACCAGGGTTGAACAACAACGTGACTGGCTCACTTCAGTTTCACACCCAGAAACTCTGGAAGTAGAGGATTAATTTCCCCTCAAAATAATATTCTGACCTATCTCCATTTGTAACAGGTTTGCAGATATCAACCAATCAAAAATCAGAACATAATACATAAATAATTATTTTCCCCCTCGGGTAGTGTGCTCTATTATCATTAAATATCTCAAACATATGTTTTGTTTTTTTTTCTTCCTAGTCCTAATACAATATTATAATTTCATAAATACATTCAGGTAATAACATGGATTACATAAAGATGGCCAGTGATTTTCTGGCTATACTTAAACATTATTCATTAAAGTCTTTTCCCTTATTAATCTCTCTTTATCCCAACTTTTAAGTAAAACTGCAAGGATTTTATTAAGTTCTTTCCCCACAATGATAATATCTTTCTTAGCAACTAGGTGAAACAACACAAAGTTTGATGTTAACTTTACTCTTTATATAAATTTATATGTTCTTTTATCTCCCAAAGTACAAGCAAAGCTGTAGGGCTTTTACATGAAGCTATAAGATTATCTAACCCCATTTAATGAGTGTACGTAACATGTTGAAATGGCACTTGTACGACTGGGACTCTCCCCTGCAAATATTCATTCATAATCAATATGGCAAACACATTTTCAAATACAATAATAATTATATAAATGTTGGTCTTACCGAAATATCGAATTTTTTCACTATGTAAGTTAATTACAGGCCATAAATGGTCACACAAGATCTCCTGCTGAATAACAGAACAGCGAAGGCATCTGATCACACTTGTCTGTAAACGTTATTAACTTTACATGTGAAAGTTTAAATTGAAAGTGGCAAGGAACGCTCGTCTTTCTGAGTATTTATTTCACTTTCTTAGTTATGCTCAGCAACCAATCAAGGGACTTCCGTTCCTACGCGTCTATTTTCAAAAAAGTTAACCTACAATTTTCAAATCAGGAGACACCCCTTTCTATTGCCTCAAAATGGCTAGCTTCAGTAAAGAAATCCCAGGCACGTCTATATATGTCTTCATTCTACCATATCGCTAGTATTATCTAAGTCATGTTAATCCAGAATGAAAATATTTACTTAGTCTACCGTTCGTCATCTAATGTATAAGGTTTCACACTTCTGGCTATTATTTTTACCATTTTCGTCTTTCCTTTATATTTATTCAAATAACATATCTTTCTTTTTACATTAAGATAATATATTTAGACTAAAGAATATTATATATTTAACAACTAATTAGTAGCATTTTAATCTTCATTTTTAGTCTTTATTTTTCCTTTCGTTCGTTTTGGCCATTTAGTTTCAGTTTTAACATTCAAACGAGCTCTATGCATTTCCCCCGTTCTCTCCCTTGTCTTTTCCAAGAAATACACGATTTCTAACTACACTAACTTTCACGCGTGCATGTTGGTTAAAGGCTTGCAAGTCTGTGACGTCACATTGGCATTTATTCTACTATCGTTTTTCCTATGTTAACCCTGTAGGAACCGAGAAAACTCTAGTATTTTGGTGGTGTGGTAATACCTATGTTATTTTATACCTACAAACTGCTAGATGCTATACTTTGATCGGTGAAATATCGGATATCATCACACATCTCCCCACTTAAGAACATGCTTGTAAAGCGAGTTCAAAATCCGAGATTCACATAGATCAAATTAACTTATTTGGCCTTATGACTCCCCTGAGTTTCTTCCAAAGGATGTCTACTCAGAAAATCCGCTCCCACATTCAGCGAACCGGGTATGTACTCAATGGAAAACGAATAAGGTTGGATTAGTAACGACCACCTTAATAATCGGGCGTTTTCATGCTTAGCCTGTGATAAAAATACGAGGGGGCTGATGATCCGTTTGGATCACAAATGTTCTACCATAAAGATAGATCTGGAACTTTTTTATAGCCCAGATTAAAGCTAGACATTCTTTCTCGCTTGTTGAGTAGTTTTGCTCAGCTTTATTCAGCTTGCGGCTAGCATAAGCGACTGGGTTCAGCTCCCCCTTTTTGAATTGGACCGTTGCAACAATGTAGCCCCTAATCCTACGTTGCTAGCGTCCGTTCTTACCACAAATTCCTGAGTCAAATCAGGCAATTTCAAAATAGGCTTGCTAGTGAGTTTCTCCTTTAACTCTTGATACGCCGATTCACATTGAGCAGACCACACAATTTTATCCGGATTTCCTTTGCGAGTTAAATCCGTTAGAGGAGCACATATAGAGTTAAAATTTTTTATGTACTTCTGATAAAATCCACATAGCGACACAAACGATCTCACGTCCTTCTTGGTCTGTAGTCTAGGTGCCCTCTGTAATTTCTCCAGGTTATTGGGGTCAGGGGTCATGTTACCCTGATATATCGTATGTCCCAAGAACTCCAACTCTTTACAACCAGTATAGCATTTGGTTGGTCTCGCAGTCAAATTTGCCTCTCTGAGCCTATCAAATAGCATCGTCAAAGAGTTAATGTGTTCCTCAAATGTTTCTGTGGCAATGAGGATGTCATCCATGAAATTCGTTATACATGGATTTTTTAGTGGATCCAACAATTTTCTCATCATTCTTGAGAACACACTCGGAGCATTTTTCAACGCAAACGGCAACATGTTGAATTCATAATGTCCATCCGAGGTGCTAAATGCTAAATAAGGTCTGACCTCAGGCTTTACTGGAATTTGATAATAGCCCTTGCTAAGATCCACTTTAGAAAAATATTTTGCCTTGTTCAGCCTGGCAAACAGCTGATTTGTGTCAGGTAATGGATCCACCTGATTCTCTGTGACAGCATTCAGTTTTCTGTAATCTATACACAGACGATGTTCCCCAGAGGGTTTCCTCAGCAAAACCACACTGGAGCTGTAAGGAGATTCACTGTGAGAGATAATCCCTTCTTTTAACAAATAATCTATCTCCTTCTTCAATGCTTGTTCCTTAGCGAACGGAATCGTATAGGCCCTCATACAGATAGGTGTTGGGTCTATTAATTGCATATCATACTCCAACAAATGGGTGTGCCCCGGTTTATCCGTTAACACATCTGTATGTTCTGTTAGAACCTTTTGAACCTGTTCCCTCTGTTTCTTAGTCAGGTGCTTACTGACTTTCACCTGTACAGGTGTTTCACATGGTTTTAAGGGGTATTCCTGCGAGGTGAGTGGTTCATTTTTCATTTGGGTTGCAATGGACAAGGCCAGTAAAGGTGTCCCTTCCTGGTTTTCTCTCTCGAGATACTTCTTTAGGAGGTTTACATGATATATTTTCTCCTTTCCTTTCTTGTCTATTTTATAATTGGTTCTAGATATCTTTTCTAGAACGGTGTATGGACCTTGCCATCCAATTTGCAACTTGTTACTACTGGCGGGAAGTAAAAGAAGCACCTTCTCTCCCACATTTAATTCTCTATCTTTCGCTTTCTTATTAAAGTATGCAGCATGTTTTTTCCTGGCTTGTCTGAGGTTATCATTTGCAAGTTTCCAGCCAGTTTTTAGACGAGTGGTCAGTTCGTTCACATACGCATATGATGAGGTAACAGTCTCTTCTGCCTTCTCATCGGTCCACGTCCTCAATAGGGCTTCCAATGGACCTTTTATTGGCCTCCCAAATAACAGGGTTGCGGGTGCCATCCCGGTTGAACTGTGTGGAACTTCCCGGTACGCAAACAACGCAGCGGGCAAAAATTGGTCCCACGTATCAGGTTTTTCATGGGCCAGCTTTCTCAGGATGGAAATGAGAGTCCCATTGAACCTCTCCACCTGGCCGTTCCCTTGGGGGTGATACGGACTACAATGAAAATGCTTGGCCTGGAAGATCCTAAATACCTCTTCTGTTAGTCTCCCCTTGAACTGTGAGCCGTTATCAGTCAAGATTTGGTGAGGGAAACCTAACCTCGTGAATATTGTGAGTAATGCCTCTGCCACATGCTTCGAATCAATTGATGACAGGGCTACCGCCTCTCCCCACATGGAACATGTGTCCACCAGAGTCAGAATGTAACTGTTCCTCCTCTTTGTCCGAGTGAGAGGTCCCACAATGTCCACCGCAACTCTCTCAAAAGGTGTTCCCACTATGGGCATTTCCCCTAGAGTTGCTGGGGCAGTCCAATGCTTTGGAGCTACCCGTTGGCATTCTGGACAGGATTTTACATATCTTTTTATATCCTCAGTTATTCCTGGCCAGAAATAATGACAAGCTATGCGCTGACCTGTAGCGCTGATCCCCATATGACCACTGAAGGGAATAGCATGTCCTAATTCCATCACCTTCTCCCTATATGCCTTGGGAAGGACCAGCTGTCCGTGACCATTGGATCCAGTTCCAGCCTTCCTATATAACAATTTATTTTTCATATAATATTCTCCTTTGTTTGGAGGTGTATGGCATTTAGGTAATTTTTTATAACACAGCTTGAGTGACCTATCTTCAGCTTGTGCCTTCCTCATCTCCTCTGGATGAGTATTTATAGGTTCATCTTCCTCCTTCCTTGACTGTGACCTGGTCTGCACTGTTGCCATAATCACAGGTCTCTTGGGATTCCCCAAGAAGACATAACGACATCCCAATATTAGAGGGTATATGGGTTCGTTTATAACTGCTGCTTTGATGATCCCTTCCACATAACGAGTTTTCACCTCTATCCTAGCTACGGGAAGTGTCATGGTTGCTATATCCTTAGTCGCCCCTTGTATCTCCACTGTCTCTGTGGTATACTGATCTGGGTTCACTAGGTGCGAACTGACGACTGAATCATAATCTAGACCTGTATCATAAAGGCACCTTATGGTGACCCCATTACATACAACGTCCTCACATACTGGGGGGTGATAGGGCTCATGTGGCTTAATAGGTTTTGCCTTTACTCCCTTGTTCCCAGTTTTCATTGCAGCAAAGGTGGAAGGTTTTCTTTTACAGTCATGGGTGTCATGGCCATCCCTCTTACACCATTTACAATATTTCTTTCCCTGGTTAACAGGTTTTCTTTCATTATATTGAGGGTTTCTGTCACGTTGTTCGTACCTGGACCTATCATAATATGGTTTATTCTTGTTAAACTTATCTCTATTGTCATATTTGTTCTGAGGTTGAATTTGGGGACCCTTATTATGATCTATATGTTTCTTCTTTGCTCCTGCCAACTCTGACTGGGCTGCTAGATATCTCTCAGCTACATTTAAAATATCCACCAGTCTCTCTGCACCCTGTTCTGTGAGAAACTTTCTCAAGTCTGGAGCCATGGACTCTCTAACCTGCTCCATCATAACCATTTCCTTTAAATCTTGGGTTTTCCCCAGAGCAGTCCATTTCTCCAAATAGGTCTCTAGTCGGGCCGAGAACTGGTGGTAGGTCTCCCCCGTGAGTAATTTAGCCTGTCTAAATTTCTTCCTATAAAATTCACAGTTTTTCTCGTATCTGACCAATAGTGCATGTTTAAGAATGTCATAATCGTCTTGGTCATCTTTACTGAGCTTGGAAAATACTTCATAAGAATTTCCCCTAAGTCCCTGGGATACTTTAAGGCTCCACTTATCCTTCTCCAACCCATATGTTGTAGCTAAACTTTCAAAACGGCTAAGGAAGGACTCAATATCATCGTCTTTCTCAATAAAAGGATCCAAATGAAACCCCATGGCTGATGAGGAGGCCCCCTGGCTTGCAGCTGAGTCGGAAGTGGATGGGCTAGTTCCATTTTCAGGAGCATGGCCTTGTAACTCTAACTCTCTTAGTCGTAACTCATGCTCCCGCTGTAACCTTTTATCTTCTGCTTCCCTTTCAGCAGCCAGTCTTTTGTCTTCCCTTTCCGCCTCCAACCTCTTTTCCTCCAACTGCAGCCTCTTAATCTCAGCCTCCCGATCAGCCTCTAATTTCTTAAGTTCTCTAGCATCTTCTAACATAATTCGTTTCTCCTCCGCAAATCTATCAGCCTCTAATTTCTTAGCCTCCCTAGCATCTTCCCTTTCTCTGGCTATATATTTATCAACCTCTGCTGTAACATAATCAATTAAAATCTGTCCCTCCATACCCATTTCCTTCGCAGTCTGCACAGCAGAAGATCTGTACTTGGCCAATTCTGCCATCTTAATATTCTAACCAATGTGATTTAAATAAACCAAAATATCTAATTAATATCTAATTAACAGGACAACACAGAGCAATGTCAATTCACCAAAACCTCCACTTATTTACTTATTATATAACTTTGGAAATCCCGGACGAGCCAATCCCACTATATGTGGTGGGTCGATATTACTTATCTATATATTTATGTAGCAGATGTGAAGTCAGCTATGCAAGCTCCTGAGGAAGTTTACCTTTTAACTATATGTCAGGAAACCTGTCTTGCTTCCACCAATGACTACCACCCGCTATGTATGTTATCCCCAATTTATATGTTATAATGTATGGATGTTGTGTAGCTACGTGTCTAGGGTATATGCAATGTATGTGCCGAAAATAACAACAACCACACTTTAAGGTTAATAAACAATTAAGTAAACAACTCCCTATTGAATTTTGGTCTGAACAATTTTTTACAAATGTATTAAGTATAATTGAGTTGATTCATAAAAGATTAAACGTCAAGATATATTTACACACAAATTAGTTTAACTATTAGAGTCTATTATTTCCTGAACTAGGAAGTGTTCTTCGTGTAATACTTTTTGTCCAAAATTAAGCACATATTTGGGAAATCAATATTGTCATCATTTTATTTAATCTGGTTGATATAGTAACTGGTGGAGAATATTTCAGTGAATTCACAAGGCCCCAAAACACAGGGCTTATCTTAAGATATTTGTAGAAAATTCTGCGATGTCCTGGTTATACGTCTTCCTCCTCACAGCACTGCTCAGCTTTCAGGATTCAAGATAAGGTAGGGCCCTCAAATCATATGGCCTCGAACAGGTACCAGGGTTGAACAACAACGTGACTGGCTCACTTCAGTTTCACACCCAGAAACTCTGGAAGTAGAGGATTAATTTCCCCTCAAAATAATATTCTGACCTATCTCCATTTGTAACAGGTTTGCAGATATCAACCAATCAAAAATCAGAACATAATACATAAATAATTATTTTCCCCCTCGGGTAGTGTGCTCTATTATCATTAAATATCTCAAACATATGTTTTGTTTTTTTTCTTCCTAGTCCTAATACAATATTATAATTTCATAAATACATTCAGGTAATAACATGGATTACATAAAGATGGCCAGTGATTTTCTGGCTATACTTAAACATTATTCATTAAAGTCTTTTCCCTTATTAATCTCTCTTTATCCCAACTTTTAAGTAAAACTGCAAGGATTTTATTAAGTTCTTTCCCCACAATGATAATATCTTTCTTAGCAACTCGGTGAAACAACACAAAGTTTGATGTTAACTTTACTCTTTATATAAATTTATATGTTCTTTTATCTCCCAAAGTACAAGCAAAGCTGTAGGGCTTTTACATGAAGCTATAAGATTATCTAACCCCATTTAATGAGTGTACGTAACATGTTGAAATGGCACTTGTACGACTGGGACTCTCCCCTGCAAATATTCATTCATAATCAATATGGCAAACACATTTTCAAATACAATAATAATTATATAAATGTTGGTCTTACCGAAATATCGAATTTTTTCCCTATGTAAGTTAATTACAGGCCATAAATGGTCACACAAGATCTCCTGCTGAATAACAGAACAGCGAAGGCATCTGATCACACTTGTCTGTAAACGTTATTAACTTTACATGTGAAAGTTTAAATTGAAAGTGGCAAGGAACGCTCGTCTTTCTGAGTATTTATTTCACTTTCTTAGTTATGCTCAGCAACCAATCAGGGGACTTCCGTTCCTACGCGTCTATTTTCAAAAAAGTTAACCTACAATTTTCAAATCAGGAGACACCCCTTTCTATTGCCTCAATATGGCTAGCTTCAGTAAAGAAATCCCAGGCACGTCTATATATGTCTTCATTCTACCATATCGCTAGTATTATCTAAGTCATGTTAATCCAGAATGAAAATATTTACTTAGTCTACCGTTCGTCATCTAATGTATAAGGTTTCACACTTCTGGCTATTATTTTTACCATTTTCGTCTTTCCTTTATATTTATTCAAATAACATATCTTTCTTTTTACATTAAGATAATATATTTAGACTAAAGAATATTATATATTTAACAACTAATTAGTAGCATTTTAATCTTCATTTTTAGTCTTTATTTTTCCTTTCGTTCGTTTTGGCCATTTAGTTTCAGTTTTAACATTCAAACGAGCTCTATGCATTTCCCCCGTTCTCTCCCTTGTCTTTTCCAAGAAATACACGATTTCTAACTACACTAACTTTCACGCGTGCATGTTGGTTAAAGGCTTGCAAGTCTGTGACGTCACATTGGCATTTATTCTACTATCGTTTTTCCTATGTTAACCCTGTAGGAACCGAGAAAACTCTAGTATTTTGGTGGTGTGGTAATACCTATGTTATTTTATACCTACAAACTACTAGATGCTATACTTTGATCGGTGAAATATCGGATATCATCACAGTAAGAACGAAAGCCAGTGGCCACTGTTGAATGAGTAGAACGAAAGCAGGCACGAGTGATTCTTTCATTGTATAATTCTGACACCCACTTTGTAATTTCTTTATGCAAGTTGTTGCAAATGATGTTTTCCTCTTAGAATAGATTAAGGTATCAACTCTGTTCTTAACTATAGAGGGAAATCCTAGACCATAGCGTATAAATCTGTGACTCTTTGGGGCTATAACTTTCTGCTAACGGGATCGTGGGCTCAACAGAGGGGAAAAGATTACACCTATGGGTCTAGTATTCTTTTAGTAATTCAGTAACCTATGTGTATTTATATGTGCTTGATATGCAAATTTATTGTTGTGGCGAAGTTTCTTTATGTTAATAAAATTTACATAAACTTATCCAAATGTGTCGGTCAGCTCGCCCCAAAATATCTATATTCCATTGTTATAGTTTTCACGTCTGTGCGTCTAACTGTCGTCACTTATGTGTGTGCGTATGTGAGTGGTGCTATATGTATATTAATATATATATTCTATTAGACTGTCTGACAAGCTAAGTTCTGTTGTAGAGATAGGCTGAAAGAGAGAGGCTTCTCGATTTCAGGGACAGATTCTGCTAGTTTCCACCATCTCACTCGTGAAAATCTATTTTCTTTACGTTACCTCTCACTGAGCTATCACCTGTTCTATTCTATTCAGAAGGGACCAACCCAAGTCTTAATTCCCCTATCACAAATCTACGACAATACCGTGAATCGAACTCGGCACCTTTGCTGCGAGAGACCAGCGCTCTAACCAATCTTAGTTGAGGGAAGGAAGAAAATTGTACAACTATTGAACAGTAGTTTATCTGATATATGCTAGAAACGATTGTAGCAGTGCGTTAGTTTGATTGTTTTTTTGTTTGTTGTTGTTTTGTTTTTTGTTCCTCGTTCCTTGGGGTACATTTATTTTTTCGCTGTCATAGAATGAATTTCTATGGTTAAGTCGGAGTGGAATAGCCCGTGAAAGATTACTTATTATTAAATTTATGAATGATTTGATTTGAAAACACTTTGAGAATGGTTTTATTGCAGGGCAGAAATGTAAAAAGGCTGTAATGACTATTTCTTTACCCTGATGAAAGAAAGAGTTCGTTCGTTCGTTCTTTACCAGAGGAGCTTCTACTGAACTGAATATTCTGTGTTGAAGTTTTTGTGGTTTTCAGAATTTTCCACAGTAACGTCTTTTAAAAGATCCTCGGTCCGACCGCTGCGTACGTAAGGTCTTTTTAAAGACGATGATTTATTTCGTTGTTTCTTTTCACTCTGATATTTTATACTGACCAGAATTTATCTCAAACGGAAGTAAACACAAAGCTGCGCAAACTTCAACAAGCTTCAACGTCCTTAGTTTGAGTTTGAAGGGAATTTTTCACATTTATCTTCATTTTTAATCGTGTTTTGTCGTATCACCATAATGGCCGAAAACACACAGGATATGTTATTAATATGTAAACAGTGAACAAACTGTGTGATCAACCCCAACTTTCTTACTTTTTCTGTGTTTCTAAATGGATTACGTGCTCAAAGAGAGCAGTGAAACTGTATTGTGTTGAAAATGTATGTTATAAGCCTTAGGTAAGTGGAAAATTTTTGTTCAAAATTTCAAGTTATCTTTTTTTTCCATGTACATGTTATCTGTCCTTACATAAACATAACCTAACATTAGCTAGAAAAGTATATAGATTCATATTGTTCATCCACTGTACTTTAATTTGATATATAATATGTTATACTTAACTCATGAATAGACACATATTGTCAGTAAAAGTAAATTATGTACGATATGTAAATTTTTGGGGCTTAAAAATAATTCCGTCCAGAGCTGAAAATAATTACGTACTGAATCAGTCCCTCCTTAATCGCCTCTTACGACATGCGTGGTAGGATGCAGTGTTTCTATTCGTTGTTCCCCTTGTGGGCCCTGTTAGCACACTGGCGTGTTATGTCTTGCATTTGTGAATATATTGGTTCTTTGTTCATTCACAACCGTGTGAGGGTAGCCCAGAAAAAACGTGCAGCTCGATAGTCAAGCGTGGATGTGCAGCCTGTATTGTCTTCGGGCCGTGTATGACGGTCATGAAACAGAACTTTTCTTGCCCGCATTGGCTTGATCAGCCATATGCGCTCCCACTTAACCTCTTAGAACGAACTGTATTACGAGAGATGTCGTTGGTCCTCATTGAATACGATGGACAAATCATCATGTTCATTCACAAGTCAAACATTCCAAGAATAATTACCGCTTGCAGTCAGAAAACAAAGACATGTTCTCTAAATATATTTTAATGAAATCACATGACATTCGTGTGATGTGGTGCCAATCGCATCAAGTGGCGCCTCCTAAGACTGGGCGAAAAGAAGCTCCCACAACAAGCAAAATAGAAAAGAACACGCCGGTAGGAACAGCAGGCAAAAAAAAAACAGCCGAGGGCTATCACCTCAAGGGGCACATTCCCAGTCAGTTATAACTGAAGGGGGCTGCTACTACTACAAAAAAATTCATAACAATATTAACTCTTTGACTCCTCAATATGTTCCACCCTGTGCAGTAATTTTAATTCGTTATAGACTAAAAACAACGCTCAGAGATTTGTTTTGGCACGGGTGTCAAATCTGACCAACGATCTGAGCGTTGTTCCGAAGTGAAAGAGTTAAGTGTTCCGCTAGATTCCGTAAATACAAAACATATTCAGTTCTAGTATTGAAATTGAAACTGAATTTTACAAGTTTTAATTTTTGTTTCACTTTAAACCCTTAAACTACCACCCACTTCCCCCTCCCCCCAATTTCTGGAATCATATGACACACTAAAAGTGAGGAGATGGTATTTAGGTTGTCATAAAATGTGTAAAATAAATATCGAATATCTGTGCTATAGTCAGGTGGTTTATCTGGTCTGCAACACGGGAACGACACAAAGTATTTTGTTTTTTTTTTAATTTAATGATAAAAAATATCCTGTCCAACCCCTGATGGGTTATAATTAGGATAAATATTGTTTTCAATTCCAATTAATATGAACAACTGCCGATATGGGAAAGTGTAATCATACCTGTCAAATCATTGTACGAGTAAATAGGGTAAATCATAATTACCAATTATGCTTGTATGTTAAAAAAAAAAAACAACAACCCGAAACAAAGAAAAATAAGATACAACCTAACAAAAACATCAAACAAAAATAACAATCAGGGGGAAAGGTGTAAAGGCCTGATGTTTCCAGTTATATAACTGACTTTAATACATATTTAATTCACTTTCACCTGTCAAAGAATCAGGCTTTTAAATGTTCTAGTATACAGTGTAATCACACTGTTCGTTTTGTGTCCGGGTCAATGGTTTCCTTTCTGCGTGGCATGTCCCGATATTTCGTTACTGATGGGCTTCACAATTATACAAATGCAGTGGCGTAACTACCGTCTGGGTGACTGAATGTAGTGATCAGGAAGAGACCTTCGTAGATGGCGTCACAAATTATTTGATTCGTTGTATTAAGTTAGTGATTAATTTCAAAACATTTTTATTAATGGGAAGCAAGTAGTAAAGGTAATGTCAAGGGTAGTCCCATAACAGATGTTGCCGTGGGCAGTGAAGTGTTAGAGACTCACTATACTAAGTCTATTTTTAAATGAGGTGGAAGTGACCTGTTCCCTTCCTCTATGCATTTTTGCCTTCCCTTACAGCCGGGTAACCTGGAGCGTGAGACTACCAGATTTTGATACCGAAACCCGGTAACTTCGTCGTTTGAGGAAAATCCCCATATCCGCTTAGCCAATCGGAAACTCAAGTAAGTAGTAAGTATATATATATATATATATATATATATATATATATATATATATATATATATATATATATATATATATATATATATATATATATATATATATATATATATATATATATATATATATATATATATATATATTCTTTTAAATATAGATTTGCCTTATACTGACTACGGTTGTTCAGCTCATAATACAAGAAGGACCCCATTTAATTGGTGCCAAGGGGTCCCTCCGATATAGTTTTAGCAGTAGCCCTCCTTCAGTTATAATTAACAGTGGGAATGCGCCCCTGAGGTGATAACCCTCAGCGGTGTTTTTTCCTGGAGTTTCTTTCGACGTGTTCTTTTCTCTTCTGCTTGTTGTGAGAGCTTCATTTCGCCCAATCTGAGCGGGTACCGTAGGGTGCATCGCAATTTAGTGAGGTCGGCAGCTTCGTCCTCTCATGTTGCTGGGTTTAAGTCCAGCAGGGGCGTATTTTAAGTATTCGGCACCCGGGTGGATCATACCTTTGATACTCCCCATAAAGAAACACACTTTCAAGTAGATTTTTAGCAGTAAGTACCATGATAATAGTGTACAGTGGCACACTTTTCCTGGCTGTCATCTGGAGTGGACCATCCCCTCGCAACCCCCTTTGTACGCCACTGATTCCAGTGCCTTCATGTCTCTCTTGCACACATCTTTGAACGTCAGCTGCTGTCGCCCGACTGTTCTTTTGCCATCTGCCAATAGAATATATAGTTGGGGATACGACTAAATAATTAAAAAAATTTTTTTTTTAAATAAAAAAATTAAAAAAAAAATTGGCTGCGGTGGGATTCGAACCCACGCCTCCGAAGAGACTTTGTATTTAGCGACTTGACTCGGGACGTGCCAATTTAGGCGAACCAACATCGCTGTTCTCATCATTCGTAACGCACTCATACGGAGACACCAAACATGGTTTTGTTTAAATAATATAATATGTGAGCCTACAAAGTTTTATTAAATTAAAGGAGTCATTAAATAAAATACTAAAAACAGAAATTATTATTTTTTCATTTTATAATAATAATAATAATAGCCCCTTCAGTCATAACTGACTATGGGAATGCGCCCCTGAGGTGGCAGCCCTCAGCTGCTTATTTTCCTGGTGCTCCTTTCGACGTTTTCTCCTCACCTCTGCTTCTTGTGTGAGCCTCTCTTCGCCCAATCTGAGGTGGTGCCGTAAATAGCATCGCCACTTATTGCGATCGGCAGCTTCATCCTCCCATGTTGCTGGATCCATGTCCAGTGCCCTCATATCTCTCTTGCACACATCTTTGAACCTCAGCTGTGGTCGCCCAACTGTTCTCTTGCCATCTGCTAATTGTCCGTAGAAGATATCTTTTGGGATGCGACCATCTTCCATGCGGCGAACATGGCCAAGCCAGCGAAGTCTGCGCTGTCTAAGCAGCGTATACATACTTTGAAGGCCAGCACGTGACAACACCTCGACATTTGTCTCTTTATCTTTCCACGAGATGCCGAGGATGCGGCGTAGACACCGCAAATGGAAGGTATTGAGCCTTCTTTCTTGCTTAGCATAGGTCGTCCAGGTCTCGATGCCATATAGGAGTGTGCTGGTGACGCAGGCATTATATACCGCAGCTTTGGTCTTCATTGTGAGTTTAGTTTCCCCAAACACGCGATGTGAGGCGGGCAAAGGTAGCTGCAGCTTTGCCAATGCGGCTGTCGATTTCTGTATCCAGTGAGAGTTTGTCATTGATGGTAGACCCTAGGTATGTGAAGTGGTGCACCACTGCCAATTCATAGTTATCGATAGTGATAACTGGTGCAGCACCCACATCCTGACTCAGCACATTCGTTTTCTTTAGACTTATTGTGAGGCCAAAGTCCTTGCATGCTTTAGTGAAGCGATTCATCAAGCTCTAAAGCTCCTGTTGGCTTTGAGTGACGACTGCAGCATCATCAGCGAACAACAAGTCTCTTATAGTGACCCTTCTGATTTTTGTTTTTGCCTTCAGCCTTGAAAGATTAAACAGACGGCCATCTGACCTAGTGTGAAGGCATATTCCTTCAGTTGCATCTCTGAATGCATGTTTCAAGAGTAAGGCAAAGAAGATTCCAAAGAGGGTCGGAGCCAGAACACAGCCTTGTTTAACGCCACTTCGTATATCAAAGGGCTGTGACGTGCTTCCAGCATATTGGACTGTTCCCTTCATGTCGTCATGGAATGATTTTTCATTTTATTTGTAGTGATTGGTGTGATTGTTTGAATATATGCGATTGTGACTATAAACCGTTTTAGATAGAAACATAAGACTTAAAAAACTCGACTTCAGACTCGACTTAAAAGCTATCATTAGGAACTTGAGACTCGACTTCTATTACGAGACTTTAGACTTTTGTGGTGAAAACAGTTGAATGACAGGAATGTCCCTTATCAACCATTTTATTTTTAATGGTCATAGACTGGGTGATGCACCAAACAACAGAGGACATCCTAGAGGAATAAGATGGACAACGTTCTCTACACTGGAGGGTCTAGAACAGTGTTTCTCAACGGGGGCTGTACCGCCCCCTGGGGAGCGTTTTCAAGATGGATTTCTGGGGCGTTCTGATGGGTCACAACGATTGGGGGTCGCTCCTTCCATTCCGGGGGGGGGGGGGGGGAAGTTGTGTACATTTTTACAAGAATCAATATGAAACAATTACAAAAGATATTCCCCTTCGCATAGCTTGTAACTCGATAGTTTTTATTTGCCCTGCGTCCCAAGGAGTGTTTCAAGGATTCCAAACGCAAAATTTTAGTACCTGGGATGTTACCATTGTCAGGAGACA